>JAQQTP010000070.1:0-600000 GCA_029884605.1 Ormosia emarginata | reverse complement strand
GAATGAGATACAAGTGGAGCCAAAAGATTTGATTCCATACTAATAATATTATGTTACTATATATCATGCATAAATATACAATTTATGAGAAAAAAAATAATTATTTATTTGATTCTTAAAATAGATGTAAGTAATTTCAACTGGTGTTATCATTTCATTTTGTTTTCTCAACATGGAGGAAAAAGAAAAAAAAATGAAGAGATATAATAAAAAGAAAAAGAAGAAAGAAGTGGAGGAATTATCATTTTTCTTATTTGATAACACTTAATTTCCTTCTTTTGTTTTGTTTTGTTTAAAAAAAAAAACATGTTAATAACATTGTGGTGGTTAAAAACTTGCGGGGCTCACTTACTTTTTCCCTTTAAGCTTTGTTTGGTGTCATATCTGAGAAGGAAAATGATAGGAAGAAATTAAAAGAGAGTCACATCTCTTGTTTGGTACCACAGTTTTGGGACGGAAAGAAAGTAATTTAAAGCTATCATATTTCCATTTGTCTCACCATATGCCTTAGGAGAGAAAGAATTTTGTAAGTCCTACCATATATTTATATACATTTTTTTTTATACTGCCAAGGACTTATTCTATAGATTTAGTGAAGGAACTTCTAGAAAAGTTCTCAGATGGCCTCTTAATAGGGTCTGGGAGAGGGGTGATGGCATAGGAGAAAGAAAATTAAGATAAAAAATATTTACGAGATTTTTTATATATCTATAATTCTAACCAATTGAGTTATCAACACGAGACTTATATAAATTTTTATTTATTTACATATATTTATATTCTTTTTTTTTATGAAACCAAAAAAAGAAGAAAAGTGTTTTTTTTTTTCATTAAATGATATCAACAAGGAGAGAGATAACTCTTCCATACCAAATAAGGGATGATGTCTAATTAATCTTCATTTTTTGTTATATTCTTTTTTCATTTAGCATATCTAATATATCTAAGATTTGACAAAGAAGATTGTAAATATAAAATAATAATAATTATATTATAAAATTAATGTGATTTTAACATTAAAAAATGAGTGAACTTTTAATTCAGTCCTAAAGTTATTATTACCGATTATATTAAGACTTAATTTAAGAAATTTAACATATTAATCTTTAAAATTATAATATATAAAGATTAATTTGACTAAAAAATATTGATGCGAGGGATTAATATAATCGATATTTTTATATTCAATGATTAATATGTTAATTTTTTTAAGTTAAGAATTAATATCACGAATAATAACAACTTAGAGATTAAAATAAGGATTAACTCTTAAAAAAAAAACATAAAATAAGAAAAAATCTCTAGGTTGTTGATAATTTGTGTTACCTTTACGCAAATTGTAATTTTGCAGCATAAGGAAAATAGCTTTTGGAGCGGAGGTGCGAGGAGAAGAGCACGATACGATGGAAGATGAAGTAGCGATTCAGCTGAGCAATTCTTTATCATCGGACTCTAGTTCTTGTTGCCCAATCTGCTTGGCACCAATGTTTCAAGTTTCTTACCTCGATAAATGTTTCCGTAAGCCCTCCCCCCTATTACTGTTTCTGTGTTTGCTGTCTGAGGACATTAAACAAATTATTTTTCTTAATAATCATGTACTTTTTACTGTTTGCGCTGCCTGATAATGATAATTTAACCCCCTCCCCCCCCCCCCCCCCATGTGTGGATTCTTACATTTGTGCTTTGTGGGATGGGAAAAATTTGACATTTTTGGTGGGTTTTAATCCGAAAATTTACAAATTTTTGCATGTAAGATAGACCCTTTACTGAATTAATGGAGAGTAAGTTTTGGGTGTAAATAATTGGATTGATAATTTGGGTTGCATGCTCTAGTTTGTTTTATATTGGTATTTGGTAACATGTTTCTCTATGTTCTGTTTACATCGGTAAAGCATGATATCTGTCTAAGGCTGATACCTGATGGCACTGTTGAGCTGTTGCTTAACGATTCTGGAAGGTACTTGGAAACTTTTTGTTGGGAATTAAATATCAAGAGAAGATTCATTAGTTAAGATTTAAGAAGGAATTAGAAGCAAATGTAGCCATATGACTGATGCTGCTACATATTATTCCTAGTAAGCTCATTCTTGTGTTGCAGATAAGTTTTGCTTCGATTGCATTTTACGCTGGACCAAAGTGGTTGCTGGCAAGCACCGTTCTCCACCTTCTTCTGTAAAATGCCCCCTTTGTAAGGTTTGGTTAATTCTGTTATTTTTCAACTTCTGGAAACACAATGAAGAATGAAAATTTATTTTTTTTTTTTCTTTTTCTGATCTCTTTAGCCACGGACATAGTGTAGTAGATATCTCTTGCATCTTTTTTTCCGTGATGAGCCCCTTTTAACAGAATTTCGATCAAGTACTTCTAAGTGCTCTCAATTTACTGCACCCAAAATGTTTCTTATGGATGCCTAACATTGCAAAGCAACAGGGATCATAGTTTGACTTATGATAGAGTTAAGTGGAAAAATGGTAGTAGAAGATATGGCATCAAGTCGGATAAAATGGGCTACTTACTTTGTAGTTTATGTCTAATATGCAGACAGACAATTTTTCTATCATATATGGAGTTGATGGAAGTTGTTTTCAACGACATTATGTAAATCAGGATTTTGAGGATAGGTTTGCCTCAGATAACTTTGTTCAAGTTAAAATTTGTAGTAGAAATATCTTTATATACTTTGCCCTTCTAATTGTGTGTGCAGTTTTATCTTATCGAGAGCGCACAGATATAGATTACAATGCTATTACACTGAACAAGGTCTTCTACCGCTTTTCATTTAACAAATTTCTTACTCAATAGTGGTGTCTGTCTGTCATTTGTTTCATGTCAAATCTTAGTTATCAGTATTTGCTTTACTTTTAACTTTGTTTGAACAGGTTTCTTAGACGACATATTCAATATACCACAATATTGGAAATCTCGTAAGTATTATCAGCCAAATTGCTGGCTTCAAAGTTGGTTAAGAAGGGAAATTCAAGCTCTTATCCAGGTTAGTGAATTTATCAAATTGGTGGTTTGTTGGAGCATTCTTTCAGGTTAGTCTCATTTGTAATTATTTCTTGCAACTGGAAAAATATCCAGTAACATAATTTGCTCAATCAACTACAGTGTATGGATTCGCATTTTGTTGCATTTTCTTTAGTACAACTGTATGTATGAACTGTATGTGCCTAATTATAGATGACATTTTCTGATTCTTTTTCTCTTTTTTAATCCTCAATAGTTTTTGTTCGTAATTGCTTAGGTTCCCACCTTGACTAGTGGTACGTCTTCTTGACTTATACCTCCTTTTGCTTAATCTGTAGGAGGAGGATGTTGACATCATTGTGCACCATATCCTTGGCGTGGTCAATGCATCATTCACAAGGTAAGTTTCTTCATGCATCTTAAGTTGATTTAACATTACTTAAGTATGAAAAATCAGAGATGGTTACTGTTAATTCTCAAACTTCCAGGAGAGAGCAGAAGTCACACATAAATGCACCTGAAAAGATACAGGAGGAGTTTAAGATGTCAGTCTCTGAAGCAGCAAGGCCTTTTCTGGGGGCAAGAACGGACAGA
The DNA here is from genome assembly GCA_029884605.1 of Ormosia emarginata. Taxonomy (NCBI): domain Eukaryota; kingdom Viridiplantae; phylum Streptophyta; class Magnoliopsida; order Fabales; family Fabaceae; genus Ormosia; species Ormosia emarginata. The sequence goes on along the minus strand of JAQQTP010000070.1, from coordinate 596,436 downwards.
TTTGTATATGAGATTCAACTATTTCTTGCTTCAGGATTGAATATTGAAGCTTATGATGCTGTTTACATACAACGATTAGGTTGGATCTCACCTGGGATAAACACTGAGGTTTCTCAAAGTGAATTAGTTGATCGCACAACCGTGATTCCATATTTGTATATATTTGATGACGACTCTGATGGAAATGAGTAGATTCCTTTTTTTTAAAAAAAATTCTCCTTTTTTTTTTTTGCTGTAATTGTTGGATAATGGGATTGCTTCCCGAATAGCATAAGAGAAAAAAATTGAGAAAATCTACTTGGATGTGCATTGCTTACAAAAGCAAACCTCAGCCACGGATGAGGGAGAAAGAGTGGTACAGAAAAAAAAAGGAGGAAAAAAATAGATAGTGATGGGTTATGGGTAGACTTTGTGATCTCTGTGAGGGGTAATTTTTGTGTAAATATCATTACTCAAAAATTCTCATGTATCAAATAGTGTTATTGAATATCAAAAGCCTGATTCTTTAATGGCTAGCTAACATTTGCCTGCCCTTTTTTTTTTTCTTCAATAAAAAAGCACTTGTTCGTTTTATTATTTGATTATTTGACATAATGTATAATATGAGGTGATCCAAGGGAGTTTCTAACTTGTAACTGTCGCTACTCTGTGATACAGAACATAAACAAATAAAATAAAATAAAAATGAAAAAACTGATTGATGGAAAAACTGAGAAACAGTAGAAGACAAAACAGGAGTTAAAAATAAATGAATGAATGAATAAATGATGTGGAAAATGAAAAACAAAAATTAAAACAAAATGCCCTGGTTCTTGAAGAAATAGTTTTATTATGATATTTGGATTGGCCAATCAAAGTTTGGTGTTAGCATTGTCCTTGACTCCTTATCAAGAATCATAGGAGTAAGATAAAACTAAAAAACGAGTGGAGAGCCGCTGCCATTTTCTTTTACCATCATCATCATCATCATCACTAGGTAGTTGAAAACGTAAGACAGGAGCTTTGCAACGCTGCACTACAACAGGCATGGAAACATCCCCAGACTACGGAGCATTCATGGAGAAATTCATTCTACCACCAAGTTCTTCACCTCATGGTGATCTTCCTTTGAACTCACTTACCTTTGCAGTCAAAGACATGTAAGCTGTGTCACTTTTTTTTCAGTAACACACTATTCACAGTATCAAAATTCTATTTTGCTCAACTCAAGTGAACTCATATATAATTAGCGTGTGGGTTTGAATCCATGAATCTTGAACTTGAAGGAAGTGCTTGTGTGCTTGTGTCAAACAGATTTGATGTGGAAGGGTATGTGACTGGCTTCGGGAATCCTGACTGGGCAAGGACTCATCCCGTGGCTACTTCTACGGCTCCAACCGTTTTGGCTCTCCTAGGAGCAGGTGCTACTTGTGTCGGTAAAACTGTCATGGACGAAATGGCTTACAGGTTCCAGTTTTTTTGTCAATATTTTGTGTAGTTTGTATAGGGAGCATCTTTTGAGTTTTATAGTCCCTAAGCACTATTTTGTGTAGTTTGTATAGGGTGCATCTTTTCTCACCGAATAAATTTAATGTGAAAAGAATGACAATCTATAATCATTTTGTAAATTGTGACTTGTTAGTCTAATATCTGTGAGTTGTGAATTATTTAACTTTTACTGAATCAGTAGATTATATGGAAAATATGATTATGTGAGTATTTGAATATTTGCTCATCAGGCATATGCATATGTTGGACATTGAACACCTTGTTTCTGTTAATCATATAATAGTGCACTCTGGTTTGGCAGTATAAACGGAGAGAATATACATTATGGCACACCAAGAAATCCTTGTGCAGCAGATCGGGTTCCCGGAGGATCTTCTAGTGGCTCTGCTGTTGCAGTTGGTGCAATGCTTGTGGATTTCTCCATAGGTGAACTATTCTTCCGTTTCATGAGTTATTTTGGGCACCACTTTATTAATCATTTGAACTGCATTTATTTATTTATTTTTTTAATGATAGGAACTGACACAGGAGGAAGTGTAAGAGTGCCTGCATCATACTGTGGGATTTTTGGTTTTCGTCCTTCTCATGGTGCTATCTCAATATCAGGAGTTATTCCTTTGGCACAAAGTTTTGATACTGTGGGTAAGAATCCACCAACACCAACTTAGTAGCTCTGTTAAATCTCCTTTTTAGGCGAATACATCACAACAGAATTAAATGTATGCATTTTCCTTCATGGTTCTAATGTGCTTGCATTATATGTTCTTGTTAAGAATCAAATATACTACTTAAAATCACAGTTTATGCATGAGGGAGTGCCTGTTTTGTTTAGTTATCTGGTTAAAAAAGTATTTATGATCTTTAACAAGGTGCAGCTTTCTCTGAACTTTTTTTGCCCAAATTTTAGGTCTGAATTTTCCATATGCAGATTTCATCTCCTAGTGGCATGGTGTACATCTAGTGGTATTGAAATTATAGCTTCTCAAGTTATTGAGCTCTTCTCTTGGAGACTCATTTTCTTGTTCTCAATTTCACATCCAGGATGGTTTGCCAGGGACCCAACGACTTTGAGTAGAGTTGGACGTGTACTTCTACAATTGCCAGAAGTAACACCTGTTAGACCTACTCACATAATCATTGCAGAGGACTGTTTCCAGCTTTCAAGCATTCCATATGATCTAGTTACACGAATTGTTGTTAAAGCAGTAGAGAAGTTATATGGAGGTGAATGATTGATCAGATAGGTTTGTTGTTATCAATTCAGTGTAGTTATTTGTTGTTTATAAAACAAAAGATTTCAAAATTTAAGTTCTAAATTATGAGGGATTTTTCTGTTCTTAATATAGTTATAAATCTATCTTTGGATTCATCCCAGGAATGATGTTTGTTATGTATTTGAAACAATTTGATTTTTACTGAGTGAGAAATTTCTTCTTCTATCCACTGTTGTAGCTGATGTATTAAAGCAAGAAATCCTTGGAGACTATGTGAAGGCCAATGTTCCAAGTTTGAAGTATTTCATAAGTAAAGAGAATACAGACCAAGTATATAACATTCCATCACTGGCAGCACTTTCAAGTGCCATGCGATTGCTTCAGAGGTATAGCTCATCTGTCAAACCATGGCTTTTAGCAATGATGACTGTAATCTTCTAGTGGGTTGTGGACTACCTTCCAATTGAAATTTGATTCCTTGCTTTGTTTACTATTTGAAACATAGGTATGAATTCAAGAATAACCATGGTGAATGGGTTAGTGCTATCAAACCTGATTTAGGTCCTGGAATTTCAGAACGTGTATCAGATGCCCTAAGGACGACAGGGGAGAACATTGCTATCTGTCATTCTATAAAAGGGGAACTGCATGATGCTCTTACTGCTTTTCTTGGGGTATTATTTCTCCCTCTCTCTCTCTCTCTCTCTCTCTCTCTCTCACACACACACACACACACACACACACAAGTCAAACACATAGGGGCATGCACGCAGGCCATAAGAAGATCATTGGAATCCCCATAACCTACTGATAAACAACAAATTTCATCTGATGAACATATCATGTTAGTTATATGTTCATCAGACCATATATATGTATACAGATTCCCTTCTTATTCTTCATAAAAGGAAATCTCAATTTTTTCCCTGTCCATAGAGAAACTAATTTTCAAACATGCTTGTCATTTATCGTAGATCTATCTCCCTTCAGAAGTAATTATTTCAGACTCTCCTGGTCTGTACATTTATTTCAGCAAAGCTTTGCATATGTCAGAAGTAGCAATTACACTATACTCTTTTTTCATTATCTTCCTCGACTATGCTTGTTTTTTAAACAATCTAATTCCAGAAATGAAAATTATATATTCTCCCAATGAAGAGATTTTAAATACTATTTACATGTTAAAAATAAAAAGAAGTATTGTCATTAGTATACCTTCTTGAAACAGTTATCTCCATACTATTTTTCTGAACATTCCACGTAGAGAATCTCCTTTAATTTAGAACAGAAAAGGCACAATCATTCTTTTAGGTTGCTGCTTAAACGGCAGTAATCTGCTTTCTTTTCTTCTATTGGTCATCTGTTCCTCTGCTATCTTGCTTGCTCAGGTGCCAAATGGCATTTCTACTAACCATTGTAACTTCTTTTCATACAGAGAAGCTAGACTAGTAAGACTGCTTCTTGATCCAAATTTTTTTTTTATTTTTTATTTTTCTTTTTTTTGGGTAAAATTCTTACGAAGATATTACTATGCCTGGATTTTGAACAATTTGGTGGCCATCTCATTTAGATTTATGATGTGCCCCTTTTGGCAAATTTGAAGCAACCAACTATTTTTCTTAAGTTCTCCTTTTCTTTCTGTCAGTGTGACAGTTTCTGTGCAAAAATTTCAGGATTTTGGTGTTCTCATGATCCCCACGGTTCCAGGGCCTCCACCGAAATTACAAACAAAAACACTTGAATTAGAAATTTTTCGTGCAAGGGCTTTTAGCCTGCTGTCCATTGCTGGAGTATCTGGATTTTGCCAGGTTGTCTCTCTCTGTGTGTGTTTCAGTGTGTTTGAGAAATCATTTAAATCTCAGAATGTTAAAATAATGTTGTTTCTTGACACTCTGTAGGTAAGCATACCACTGGGGATGTATAATAACCTTCCTATATCAATTTCTCTGGTGGCCAGACGTGGTGCAGATGGATTCTTGCTTCATCTTGTTGAGAGTCTTTATGACAGCATTAAAGAAGAGGAAGCAGCATGGCCAAGAGCATAAGTTACTATAATCGGACTGCAAGGATGTCACTGTAAGTTATATATCCTACGCAAATCAAGCCAAAGAAATTTATGGAAGTTTAGAGAGCTTCTGTGCGGAAGACATATTTTAGTCCCTCATTATAAGTGCATGTTCAAGCAGTTAATGTTGTGACTTGTGAGCAAACAAGAAAGGCATGTTCTTGTGAAGCAGCAATCCATGATTGTTAGCACATGCAATAGAAAGTCATAGATAATCTCTATGCTTTCTGTTTCTTTGTGTCTAGTCATTCATTTTCTTTTAGGTTATATGCAATAATATGTTGCCCATTCTTTTGCAGGTGTTATAAGTATACATACAATGCCAGAGTTGGGAGAGGAAGCACAACCTGAACCACAGATAGAAGTACAATGGGATTGAAAATTTTATTTCATCTGTGTAACAGAAAGAGTCTCCTGCTGATGTCTTAACTTCAAAGTTTGAAAGCACTTGATGAGGGGAATTAATCATGATGAGTGAAGGTTGAGGAGGAGGTCAAGGTTAGAAGTGCACGGCATTCCTTGCTTATGGAAAGGGGGAAAATAGTATAAAGGAAATTCTTGCTTCTCTGACTTCTCATCCTCTTCCTTCCAAACATCATATGTACAATGAGTCATTAAGTCGTACCATAGTGATTATGTTTGCTTGGTTATGAAAACATAAAGCCACACTGAAACTGATAGTACCATTTTAACTTGTTGCCAAGTGATCAGTTGTTGACGCATTAGATATGTGCCACTGTTTGTGTGCTGTGAGGCTATTTGCAGAATGCTTTCTTGTGCCAGCTCATCATAAGATTCTATACACTCTGCCTTCAAAATATTTCTAGCTCAGACGACCTATTTTTGCCATCATTGACTTATTAGTCTGTGGTGCAAGTTTCAGGATATGTTGAACCCAATATGATCAATTCTAGAAGCTTCCTGGTGATGGTAAAATATTTGACTATGTTCTCTATATCACCTTCTCCTTTGTTTCACTAAACAAGCCCCTCTCCTACCCCTTCCAAAGTTTCGAACTTGAGTGCAATCAAACTTTTTAGTTACTATTGAGTTTAGTTTTTGAAAAATATAAAAGTAATTATTGCATTAATCATGATTAATATTAAAATATCAAATTCAAAAATTAAAATTAGAGATGACAAGAATTCATATAATTAATTTGACATCTATTTTTTTATACAACGATGGCATAGATGTCTGAATTTATGACGTTCAAATTATTTAAACTTTTTGTTTAATAGTGAATGTTAAAGTGTATTTGAGATAGATATGTTCTGGTTTTTTTTCTTTACGCAGCAATAATAAAGCCTGTTGAAATGAGGAAGGGGCATTGATATCTGTAAAGAGATTTTAACGTTCATGTTAAATTATGTACAAATAGAGTTATGTTATAAGTAATAAGTTATCTGTAAAATATGATTGAGCTTGATATTTATAAAGTGTAATTAAGATTTAATCTCCTTTAATTATAGTAGAAAATTTTAATAAGATATAAATATTAATCTTGTAATTATGAACAGTTCGAGATAGTTATAAACGCTATAATATTGTAAGATTGTGATTTCCTATTACAGATATTATTGTGATTTACTATTACAGATACTTTAAGATTTATCCTAAACGCAAATCTTGTGACAAGATACTTGCCCAATATCACAGTCCGATATACGTGTACCGAGGTTATGATATTTGGATTGGCCAATCAAAGTTTGATTTTAGCATTGTCTTCAACTGCTTATCAAGAATCAATGGAGTAAAATAAAACTTAAAAACGAGCGGAGAGCCGCTCCCATTTTCTTTTACCATCATCATCATCATCATCGTACTAGGTAGTTGAAAACGTAAGACAGGAGCTTTGCAACGCTGCACTGCAACAGGCATGGAAACATCCCCAGACTACGGAGCATACGTGGAGAAATTCATTCTACCACCAAGTTCTTCACCTCATGGTGATCTTCCTTTGAACTCACTTACCTTTGCAGTCAAAGACATGTAAGCTGTGTCACTTTTTTTTTCAGTAACACACTATTCACAGTATCAAAATTCTATTTTGCTCAGCTCAAGGGAACTCATATATAATTAACGTGTGGGTTTGAATCCATGAATCTTGAACTTGAAGGAAGTGCTTGTGTGCTTGTGTCAAACAGATTTGATGTGGAAGGGTATGTGACTGGCTTCGGGAATCCTGACTGGGCAAGGACTCATCCCGTGGCTACTTCTACGGCTCCAACCGTTTTGGCTCTCCTAAGAGCAGGTGCCACTTGTGTCGGTAAAACTGTCATGGACGAAATGGCTTACAGGTTCCAGTTTTTTTTGTCAATATTTTGTGTATTTTGTATAGCAAGCATCTTTTGAGTTTTATAGTCCCTAGGCACTATTTTGTGTAGTCGGTATAGATAGCATCTTTTCTCACCGAATGAAATTTTATGTGAAAAAAATGACAATCTATTATCATTGTCATTAGTTTGTAAATTGTGACTTGTTAGTCTAATATCTGTGAGTTGTAAATTATTTAACTTTCTTAACTTTTACTGAATCAGTAGATTATATGGAAAATATGATTAAGTGAGTATTTATATATTTGCTCATCAGGCATATGCATATGTAGGACATTGAACACCTTGTTTCTGTTAATCATATGACAGTGTACTCTGGTTTGGCAGTATTGACGGAGTGAATATACATTATGGCACACCAAGAAATCCTTGTGCAGCAGATCGGGTTCCCGGAGGATCTTCTAGTGGCTCTGCTGTTGCAGTTGGTGCAATGCTTGTGGATTTCTCCCTAGGTGAGCTATTCTTTCGTTTCATGAGTTATTTTAGGCACCATTTTATTAATAATTTGAACTGCATTTATTTATTTATTTATTTTTTAATGATAGGAACTGACACAGGAGGAAGTGTAAGAGTGCCTGCATCATACTGTGGGATTTTTGGTTTTCGTCCTTCTTATGGTGCTATCTCAATATCAGGAGTTATTCCTTTGGCACATAGTTTTGATACTGTGGGTAAGAATCCACCAACACCAACTTGGTAGCTCTGTTAAATCTCTTTTTTAGGTGAATGCATCATAACAGAATTAAATGTATGAATTTTCCTTCATGGTTCTAATGTGCTTGCATTATATGATCTTGTTCAGAATCAAATATACTTCCTAAAAACACAGTTTATGCATGAGGGAGTGCCTGTTTTCTCTAGTTATCTGGTTAAAAAAGTATTTATGATCTTTAACAAGGTGCAGCTTTCTCTGAACTTTTTTTGCCCAAATTTTAGGTCTGAATTTTCCATATGCAGATTTCATCTCCTAGTGGCATGGTGTACATGTAGTGGTATTGAAATTATAGCTTCACAAGTTATTGAGCTCTTCTCTTGGAGACTCATTTTCTTGTTCTCAATTTCACATCCAGGATGGTTTGCTAGGGACCCAACGACTTTGAGCAGAGTTGGACGTGTACTTCTACAATTACCAGAAGTAGCACCTGTTAGACCTACTCACATAATCATTGCAGAGGACTGTTTCCAGCTTTCAAGCATTCCATACGATCTAGTTACACAAATTGTCGTTAAAGCAGTAGAGAAGTTATATGGAGGTGAATAATTGATCAGATAGGTTTATTGTTATCAATTCAGTGTAGTTATTTGTTGTTTATAAAACAGAAGATTTCAAAATTTAAGTTCTAAATTATGAGGGATTCTTTTTGTTTTTTTCTTAATATAGTTATAAATTTATCTTTGGATTCATCCCAAGAATGATGTTTGATATGTATTTGAAACAATTTGATTTTTACTGAATGAGAAATTTCTTCTTATATCCACTGTTGTAGGTGATGTATTAAAGAAAGAAATCCTTGGCGACTATATGAAGGCCAATGTTCCAAGTTTGAAGCATTTCATAAGTGAAGAGAATACAGACCAAGTATTTAACATTCCATCACTGGCAGCACTTTCAAGTGCCATGCGATTGCTTGAGAGGTATAGCTCATCTGTCAATCCATGGGTTTTTGCAATGATGACTATAATCTTCTAGTGGGTTGTGGACTACCTTCAATTGAAATTTGATTCCTTGCTTTGTTAACTATTTGAAACATAGGTATGAATTCAAGAATAACCATGGTGAATGGGTTAGTGCTGTCAAACCTGATTTAGGTCCTGGAATTTCAGAACGTGTATCAAATGCCCTAAGGACGACAGGGGAGAACATTGATATCTGTCATTCTATAAAAGGGGAACTGCATGATGCTCTTACTGCTTTTCTTGGGGTATTATTTCTCTCTCTCTCTCTCTCTCTCACACTCACACACACACACAAGTCAAACACATAGGGGCATGCACGCAGGCCATAAGAAGATCATTGGAATCCCCATAACCTATTTATAAACAACAAATTTCATCTGATGAACGTATCATGTTAGTTATATGTTCATCAGACCATATATATGTATACAGATTCCCTTCTTATTCTTCATAAAAGGAAATCTCATTTTTTTTCCTGTCCATAGAGAAACTAATTTTCAAACATGCTTGTTATTTATCGTAGATCTATCTCCCTTCTGAAGTAATTATTTCAGACTCTCCTGGTCTGTACATTTATTTCAGCAAAGCTTTGCATATGTCAGAAGTAGCAATTACACTATACTCTTTTTTCATTATCTTCCTCGACTATGCTTGTTTTTTAAACAATCTAATTCCAGAAATGAAAATTATATATTCTCCCAATGAAGAGATTTTGAATACTATTTACATGTTAAAAATAAAAAGAAGTATTGTCATTAGTATACCTTCTTGAAACAGTTATCTCCATACTATTTTTCTGAACATTCCACGTAGAGAATCTCCTTTAATTTAGAACAGAAAAGGCACAATCATTCTTTTAGCTTGCTGCTTAAACGGCAGTAATCTGCTTTCTTTTCTTCTATTGGTCATTTGTTCCTCTGCTATCTTGCTTGCTCAGGTGCCAAATGGCATTTCTATTAACCATTGTAACTTCTTTTCATACAGAGAAGCCAGACTAGTAAGACTGCTTCTTGTTCCAAAGATTTTTTGATTTTTTATTTTTTTTGGGTAAAATTGTTACAAAGATATTACTATGCCTGGATTTTGAACAAGGCCATCTCATTTAGATTTCTGATGTGCCCCTTTTGGCAAATTTGAAGCAACCAACTATTTTTCTTAAGCTCTCCTTTTCTTTCTGTCAGTGTGACAGTTTCTGTGCAAAAATTTCAGGATTTTGGTGTTCTCATGATCCCCACGGTTCCAGCGCCTCCACCGAAACTACAAACAAATACACTTGAATTAGAAATTTTTCGTGCAAGGGCTTTTAGCCTGCTATCCATTGCTGGAGTATCTGGATTTTGCCAGGTTGTCTCTCTGTGTATGTGTTCAGTGTGTTTGTGAAATCATTTAAATCTCAGAATGTTAAAATAATGTTGTTTCTTGACACTCTGCAGGTAAGCATACCACTGGGGATGTATAATAACCTTCCTATATCAATTTCTCTGGTGGCCGGACGTGGTGCAGATGGATTCTTGCTTCATCTTGTTGAGAGTCTTTATGACAGCATTAAAGAAGAGGAAGCAGCATGGCCAAGAGCATAAGTTACTTTAATCGGACTGCAAGGATGTCACTGTAAGTTATATATTCTACTCAAATCAAGCCAAAGAAATTTATGGAAGTTTAGAGAGCTTCTGTCCAAAAGACATATTATTGTCCCTCATTATAAGTGCATGTTCAAGCAGTTAATGTTGTGACTTGTGAGCAAACAAGAAAGGCATTTTCTTGTGAAGCAGCAATCTATGATTGTTAGCACATGCAATAGAAAGTCGTAGATAATCTCTTTGCTTTCTGTTTCTTTATGTCTAGTCATTCATTTTCTTTTAGGTTATATATGCAATAATATGTTGCCCGATGCCCATTCTTTTGCAGGTGTTATAAGTATACATACAATGCCAAAGTTGGGAGAGGAAGCACAACCTGAACCACAGATAGAAGTGAAATGGGATTGAAAATTTTATTTCTTTGTGTAACAGAAAGAGTCTCCTGCTGTCTTAACCTCAAAGTTTGAAAGCACTTGATTAGGGAATTAATCATGATGAGTGAAGGTTGAGGAGGAGATCAAGGTTAGAAGTGCACGGCATTCCATGCTTATGAAAAGGGGGAAAATAGTATAAAGGAAATTCTTGCTTTTGTGACTTCTCATCCTCTTCCTTCCAAACATCATATCATAGAGTACAATGAGTCATTAAGTCGTACCATAGTGATTGTGTTTGCTTGGTTATGAAAACATATATAGCCACACTGAAACTGATAGTACCATATTAACATGTTGCCAAGTGATCAGTTGTTGACGCATTAGATATATGCCACTGTTTGTTTGCTGTGAGGCTATTTGCAGAATGCTTTCTTGTGCCAGCTCATCATAAGATTTTATACACTCCGCCTTCAAAATATTTCTAGCTCAGACGACCTATTTTTGCCATCATAGACTTATAAGCTATGATGCCACTGTTTGTTTGCTGTGAGGCTATTTGCAGAATGCTTTCTTGTGCCAGCTCATCATAAGATTCTATACACTCCGCCTTCAAAATATTTCTAGCTCAGACGACCTATTTTTGCCATCATAGACTTATAAGTCTGTGGTGCAAGTTTCAGGATATGTTGAACCCAATATGACCAATTCTAGAAGCTTCCTGGTAATGGTAAAATAGTTGACTATGTTCTCTATATCACCTTCACCTTTGCTTCACTAAACAAACCCCTCTCCTACCCCTTCCAAAGTTTCGAACTTGAGTGCAATCAAACTTTTTAATTACTATCGAGTTTAGTTTTTGAAAAATTTAAAACTAATTATTGCATTAATCATGATTAATATTAAAATATCAAATTTAAAAATTAAAATTAGAGATGACGAGAATTCATATAATTAATTTGACGTCTATTTTTTTTTATATATACAACAATCGCATAAATGTCTGAATTTATGACCTTTAAATTACCTAAACTCTCTACCACTAGCCTAATTTGATGGCTTAATATGTATTTTTGTTTTTAACAAATTTGCTAAAAAAAAAAAATGCATTTGCCAACTCGCATGCCTCGCAAGTCTGAACTAAAATATAGGCTGAGCACCCCGTGAGTACACATTGTCATGGGCTATTACCTAATTGGAGATAAATCCACTACATTCACGTGGGATTTACCCAAAGAAAGAAGTGAAAAAGGATGAGAGAGGTATTTATCTCTTAACAGAGATACTTTTGGGTACGTATTAGATTTTATATTTATAAAAAATTAAAGAGGAAATAGACAGATTCTATTAAATCTACTTTTCATAAAAAAAAAATTCTTTTTAATTTTTTATAAATATGTGTAAACTTAACGTGTTAAATTTACTTCTATCCAAAAATATCTCCTTCTTCCAACCTTGTATGCAGAGCTGACCGACACAGCAAAAAGGGTGATCAAATGGAGGTTGATTTTTCCTCTCCATAATAATTTTTTGTGATCCTTTCCTTTGTAAATACCCTTATTCTGTGAGAATTTTTTTCTCTTTTTGTTGTAGTTTTTCCTCTTTCTTTGTGAAAGTTTCTCCTCTTTTTTATAGGAGTTTTTTCTTTGTTTTTTAATTTTTTTTTCTTTTCCTTTCAATTAGAGTAGAGATAATTGTGGTGATGCAATGAATTATAAGTTTGAGATGCACAATTATTTTAATTTTTTCAGTAAGTCAATGTGTATTACCCAGTGACTTGGGGCCCATGCTCAAACTATCAACTTTGTGTGTTTAGTTTAATATCTGAATGTTTGTAACAATCACTCCTATTTAGTGTCACCGTAGTTGAACACTTACATATTGCAAGTACTAAGATCAGAGATCCAATGAACTCACTTGTATTTTATAATTATGTGATACAAAATCATTGTTATTCTTGTAATTTTTCTTTTCTTGCACTTTTTTTGTTAATTATAAATATTAAGTTTTAATTTAATTTTTAATCAGATTCTGTTGTACTAATTTATCAAATTTATCTAATATAAGCATGCTATTACCTTTGTTTCTAGATAATAATGTTTGTTGGAAAAGAAAAAAAAAAGGTGGGATTTACCCCTGCCTTTTCAACGAAAAACGAAAATAAATAAGAAAAGACAACCTTGTTGGCGGTCGCAGCGTCCCTACGTGTGGATACGAAGGGAGACGACGAAGAATGAAAACACAGAAAGAGTGTAGTGTTGGGAGATCATATTTATAATTATAAATAAATGGAGGTTAAAGCTCGAGCTCCAGAGAAGATTATGTATCGGGCGAGCATGCCGTGGTTCACGGATGGATCCACCTCTGTTGCCGCTTCTATTGATTTGTACACCTATGTATTGATTTTTGTTTTTTTTTTTGTCTCATTTGAATTTTAGGAAAATGTTCATCATATAATAATGATTTTGATTAAATGTAGAATGCATCTTAGGAGCTACCATCCATCTCCAACTCCATTCTCCAGTTCAAACATTGAAATAATATGAATTGGCTTAGCTTGTTCAATTTGTGATTCATATCATAGATGATGAAGATACCTGAAACTCCAGCTCCATGACCTGTCATTACAATTCTCCTGGCCACTCAATAGATTTTGAGAAACTTTGCCTCAATGGCGTACTCCAATCCCTTCAAATAATATTACATATATTTATATTTTATTCTGGATTATTTATGTAAGATGTAATGGTCAAAATTCACTCATCTCATCTCTTAAAATAAATATTTCTCTCAAATTAAATATAATATATATATATATATATATATATATATTCACTGAAAATCCTCGATGAGGTTGGTGGTTGGCTCTGGCCTTGCATGGGATCGTGTCTTGCCTAATATAAACTTTATGTCACCACACACACACACACACACACACACACACACACACATATATATATATATATATATATATATATTCAAAATTTAAGAAAAATAATTCATAATTCATTAATATTATTTCTATAAGTTTGAAGATTTATATTTTAATATATATCATATGTGTCAATATTTATTATCTAGTAAGTTTTTTCTAAAACATATGGAATATAATTTTTATTGACATATTCTAAAAAAATATACTAAAATAACTTCTCTTAATAGAACTAATCATGTATATATGTGTATAAAAAAAATTAACTAGAGGGAATATTAGTGTGAGACAAACTTCGTTGACGACGAAGTGGACAGCTTAGTACAAGCAGATGTAAATGGAGCAAATGAAAATAATAGTGTGTAAAAAGATAAAATTAAAAGTCTAATAGTGGCTGTGAAAAGATATAAAACTTAAAATACTGATACGTAAAAATAGTAGCTTGGGACGTCAGTCATGTGATTGGACTTGAATGAATTACGAGTTTGTTAATTAAATGTTAATCACGAAAATTAATTTTTTTTAAAAAATATTAATGGATTGTGTCCAAGTCGTGTCTTAAACGTGTCAAAATATGTCCGAGACGTGTCAGAACGTATTTGAAACGTGTCCAAACTAAAAAAAATTAATCTTTTTAATCAAACATATTCGAATATATAAGATACATATATCATATAAATATTTTTATGTATCTAAAATAGACACGTATTCGTCAGATAAACATATCTCTAAATTGGTGTGTCTTTGCTTCGTAGTTTTCTCATAATTGTTCCTTAACACTGTTTTAATCAGTGTGTTGGGGATAAAAATATAAGATTTGATTTAATAAAGATATTCTCGACAGACAGTTGACATTCGACGAAGATAGATAATTCGACGAAGATGGTCTTTCTATAGTCGAATGATAACATTGAGGTATTCGACGAAGAGGTTTTTTCGACAGTTAGACGATGATCTAGTGTTATAGTCAGATGTTGATTTTTTATCGAAATATCTCAGTTGCTTTTAGTTATTCGTCTTGAATTCAACAGTCAGATGGTGAATCCAAGTGGTGATCAATTATCAAAAGGTCAAGGGATGATTTCGTCGAAAATAAAGTTACCAATACTATTGACGAAAGATGACATGACTGCTCTCAGTTGAGCAAAATATTAGTATAGATAAACATGATATAACTGCCATGAACGTGGTCAATTTTTAAGAGTTAGTTATTTTTCATATTTTGCCTATAAATACTAGTATTCACGATGTACAAATGGTAGTTTTATTGGATATACAATCCTAACATCTCACTCAAGCAGATTAACGGATTTAATTCCAAGTATGACTTCCATTTTCATTTCCAGTCATTTACATTAATGCAATGTCTCTTTAAATTCTTTATTTTCAAGCCTTGTTCTTTAAATTTCTTTACTCTTTCTGCACTTTAAATTTATGCGTTTTACGTTTTCTGCACTTTAAACTTACTGCATTTTTACAATTCCCATATTTAAACTTTTTGCACCTTTATTTTCTGCATTTTAATCTTCAGCACTTTATATTTCTTGCAATTTACTTTCTCTGCACTTTTAAATTTCTTTGCACTTTATATTTTGCACGTTACTCATCAATTTCTTAAGTTTCTTTTCTAACGAGATTACCACATAACTCGTGAACCCACATTCGTTTGATAAAATATATTTGTTTGCTTGGAATTTGTCTCATACCAAATTCACCCGTAAACAAATTGGCACGCCCAGTGGGACGAGTTCAGAGTAACTCGGTAGTGTCACAAACTTCTTCATAAGAAGATGGTTTTATGCGTTTAAGAAGTGGAAAGTTGGTATTTTCTTGCCCTTCTCAAGATACGCAAACTATGAGTAACGTAAATAATCAGGCATCGAATGCACTTTCAGTTGAAGTTAGTGCGTCATCTTCGACAGCCGTTACTGCATCACCTTTAACAACGGGTCCTGTGGTTGATGTAATAGCAACTGGTACTCTTAGGAGTAACCCAGTGTTAGAACAAGTGGTGCCTGAGTGACTCAGTCATCACCAAATCAACTAAGTAATCAAAGTGTAATGAACTCAAGTTCAAGGTTGGCACCACAATATGGTTTGCCACCAAATTATGTTCCTCCTATGATGGCACAAATGGGACTTGGTTCTACTTTGGCTAATACTATAGGCCAAACAGTAGCCTCACAAGGCCAACCACAAATAAGTTCGGCTTTAGCAAGTTTTAATGGCCAAAGAACAGGAGTTGCAAGTTCAAGTAATCCAACTCCTTTTCGACAGGAGAGATTGAATTTGGGACCTGTATTTCCAAATATGTCGAGAGATATTCCTCAGAATATAACTGGGCCAACTATGAATTCTTTGGCCAATTTTTGACAACAAATGGATGAAAGTAACCATGACATGGTGCATATGTTCACTCAGCAAATGGGTGCTGCAATTACGCCAATCATGGAAAATACAAATAATGTCTGTAACGCATTGGCTCAGCAAATGGAAAGGCTAAACCAAGCCTTGAGAGTAGGTGATTTGACCAACGATAATATTCAGGGAGCCCAGCCTGGGGTAAATAGAGAAATGGTCGCACCTCAGGCAAATGTGGGGCAAAATCAACAAAACTTAGATCAACCAGGCCAAAATGAGTAGCCTCGTTTGGAATATAGAAATATCCATGTGCTTCGTCGAGGAAACGAAGATCAAGTGGCAGAAATGGTATAGCCATGAGATTGCTTCGACCAAATCTTGGGGGGCACCAAATGGTTGAACAAAATGTAAACCAAGTAGTGGAACAAGTGCTGAATAGATTTAGTTTTAACGTTGGCTATGCCAACCAGCCATATTTTGTATCAATTTCTGAGTGGGTCCAACAGTGCACTTGCCTAGAGGAGTTAAGATTCCAAAACTTTTCAAGTTTACAGGAGAAAGTGGGGAATCGACCGTCGAACATATTGCACGGTTTACAATAGAGATGGGGGAGTTGGCCACTGTTGAAGGCCTTAAAATGAGATTCTTCCCAAGTTCCCTCACAAAAAATGCTTTTTCCTGGTTTTCGACATTGAGACCAAATTCAGTCCACTCCTGGGCTCAATTGGAAAGAAGCTTTCATGATCAATTTTTTAGAGGAGATTTGAAAGTGGGACTTACAGATCTTTTCAACATCAAAAGGATGTATAATGAAACTGTGGATGACTATCTGGCTAGGTTTCGACAAATGAGGAGTAGATGTTTTACTCCTATACCAGAGGTCGAAATAGTAAAGGTAGCTGCAGGTGGTTTAGATTATTATATAAGGAAGAAGTTAGTGAATCAACATTTAGTTGATCTTGCCCAATTAGGTGAAAAAGTTAGGCAAATAGAACAACTAAAAGTTGAAAAGATTCAAAAACAAAAAAGATTTCTTAAAAGAGAAAAGGTGGCATTTGTCGGATTAAATGAATCCAACAATGAGTTTGAAGGCAGCGATGATGAGTTCGAAGTTAACATTGCTGAACTTCAGAACGGTCCTCCTTATGTTTGTCAGGCATTACAGCCTACTAGAAATAAGGAGAAAATGAGTTACGTTAATAGGAAAACATATACATTCGACGTAACCAAAGCCGACAAGATTTTTGATTTATTACTAAGAGATAAACAGATTAAACTGTCGGAAGGTCATAAGTTGTTAAAGTTGGATGAAATTAAAGACCAAAAATATTGTAAGTTTCATAATAGTTTCGGTCATGTTACTAATGAATGTGTTCGTTTCAGAGACATAATTCAAAAAGCAATAATGGATGGGCGTCTGAAGTTTACCGACAAGCTTAAAGCGGATATGAAAGTTGACACAGATCCGTTTCAGGCTGAAGTATCTTGTGTTGATCAGCAAATTCCTTTAAATGTTGGGATGCTTAACATAAGGAGGTTGTAAGAATTCAACGTGGATATAAAGGATGCAACCGACGTATATCCTAAGCCAGGTGAGTCTCTTGAGACATTTCTTGAAAGAAAGAAAGATAAGGGCAAGGTAAGGTTGTGCCCAAGGTGTAATGCAGTATATGATGAGCTTGTCAGAAGAAAGTCTGGTGAAGAACAACCAAGTATCCAGCAGGGTAAGAAAAAAGTTCTTGACAGAAAAACCTGGAGACCACAGAAGACTTTTCATGCTCCAAGGCCAAAGCCAGTCTACATGCCTAGGCCTAACATGAATAGTTGGTTAGTCAAACCACAGGGGTTTGTGGGAAACAAAGCTCATGTCAGACCATTTAAGACTAGGGTGCCACCTGCTAATGTTGCCGTGAATAAGTAGATGAAAAATTCCGTAATGGATAGACATACGTATTTTCGACGGAATGTGTCTGCCAGGAGGAGTAATTTTCAAAGGGATCAACCTTTTTGAACTGAAGACTACAAGAATGGAAGGATTAATTTTGGAAAAACTTCGATTGGCCAAGATGAAGCAGGGCCATCAAAGGTTCTTCCAATGTCAAAGAGTAAGAAAACGATATTACAGAGATTAAGACAAGCGCAAAAGAGAAGAGATATGACTGAAGGATTAGTGATCAAGGAGCAGCATGTAGAAATAGGTTATTTGGTGGTCGAAAAGAAACCAATGCTTGATCAGGATAAAGATGGTAGAAAGATAAAAAGTGTTGTTACCATGGGATCATTTCCAGGGGAGCCGACAACAAATACAGTTAGACGGCTTGATACTGATGATAAATCCCGACAAGAAAGGTTGGAAGAAATAAGAAAGGGTAAGCAAGTTCGAAGGCCAATTCCAAATAAAACAAAGAGGAAATGGCTAATTGGATTGATAGCTGTAGAAAAAGAGGCAAAAAAGAACAGTTTACCAGTCGAAAAGGATAAGGAGTTGATCAGCTCAAATGATGCAAACCCGACAATAGGAAAAGAGCATATTAAGGACTCTGGAATTGGAAATAGTAATATTGAAGATTGGTCAAAAGAAGAAATCAGAAGAATTTTAGAAGACCTAGATCAAGATATTGAGTGGAAAAAGAAAGTGCTCGACATAAGAAAAGAAAGAGAAAGATTGGCAAAGCCTGACTGCCAAAATATGAACTCAATGACTGATGAAGTTATTGAGGCCTTAAATGATCCAGAGGATCCTTTAGGCCTTGGTGATGAAGAGCAATTCGACATGGACATTAACTTGGAAGATAGTCTGGATGATATCTTGACGGCCATGGATAGTAATTTGTCGTCGGAAGATTACTTAAGGATTGGAAGGCATCTAAGTGAAGAGCTGTCTGACGAGGAGGAATTCTTGAAGTCAATGAGTATTAATTTAGTTTCGGTGTTACCTGCAGATTTTGAAAGGTATCACGAAATTGAGTACACTGGGGAGAAGGAAGAAGATTTTGATGACCTCGACGATCATTGGCTTCTTTTCCTGGACAATATGATCACAGTCTTTGACAATACAAATTTCGGCTTGAAAAATCGACAGAAGATCAGAAGGCTCATTTACGACCGTTACACATCAAGGCTCTGTTAGAAGGAAAACCCACTAATAGAGTTTTGATCGACGGGGGGGCGGGGGGCAGCAATCAATTTAATCTCAAGGGCCATGATAAAAAAACTTGGGAAAGATGAGTCAGATTTGATGTCGACAAACATGATAGTCACAGATTTCAGTGGTAAAACCTCCCCATCAGACGGAGTGGTGATGTTGAAAGTACAAGTCGGATCCGTTGCAAGGCCGATATTATTTGTGGTAATTCCGACGAAGTCAAGTTATAATCTTTTGTTAGGGAGAGATTGGATTCATGCGGAGCAATACCATCAACAGTTCATCAGAAGCTCATTCTTTGGAATGAAGACGACCAAGTTGAAGTAATAGAAGCAGATGACAGTCCTTGCTATCTCCAGCAGTTTCATGTCGATTTCAGAATATATGCTCCAAGTGTTAAACCAGTAACAACAAGTGGTGGAGTGACTAACAAAGACACACTCGAAGTTTGCTTGAGGGATCAGTTTGGTGTACGACTGGTGAAGAAGGCCGAAGAAGATCGGCCAAGCACTAGTTATGAGTGTTAAGGATTATTTTGAAGAATTGTCAGCTTATTTAGCCGACAAAGCAGTATTCACTACTGAAAGCATGCTGTCGGATTGTGTAATTGATTACGGTCCTTTAAGATTTGAAAAAGGGCTTGATGAAAAGCAAAGTGTGGACGTGAAAGATCCTTTGGAAGAAATAAACTTGGGCACTAAAGCGGATAGAAGGCCTATTTTCGTCAGTTTATTTCTACCAAAGGATTTCAAAGAAAAGCTTGTCGAATTAATTATGGAATATAAAGATTGTTTTGCTTGGGATTATAATGAAATGTTTGGATTGAGTAGAGATCTTGTCGAGCATAGATTGCCTCTGAAAGAAGGATGCAGACCTGTTAGACAAGCCAATAGGAGATTTGCACCTGAGGTGATATTAAAGATAAAAGAAGAGGTTGAAAGATTGCTCAAAGCCAAATTCATCAGAACAACCAGGTATGTCGAATGACTTTCTAATATTTTTCCTGTAGTTAAGAAAAATGGCAAGTTGATAATAT
Organism: Ormosia emarginata; assembly: GCA_029884605.1. Lineage (NCBI taxonomy): Eukaryota > Viridiplantae > Streptophyta > Magnoliopsida > Fabales > Fabaceae > Ormosia > Ormosia emarginata. The sequence goes on along the minus strand of JAQQTP010000070.1, from coordinate 576,231 downwards.
GTGTAGATTTTAGAAATTTGAACACTGCCACACCTAAAGAAGAGTATCCTATGTCAATTGTAGACATGTTAGTTGATGTCGCATCTGGACATGAATTATTAAGTTTTATGGATGGTAATGTAGGTTATAATCAAATTTTTATAGCCGAAGAGGACGTGTCGAAAACTGCCTTCAGGTGTCCAGGAGCCATTAGGACATTTGAATGGGTAGTCATGCCTTTCGGTTTAAAGAATGCCGAGGCCACTTATCATAGAGCAATGAATACAATTTTCCATGATGTTATTGGAAAATTTATGGAAATCTACATCGATGATGTCATTGTCAAGTCGGAAACGAAGGAAAGCCATTTGATAAACTTAAGGTAGGCATTTGACAGAATGAGGAAGCACAGCCTTAAGATGAATCCAGAAAAATGCGATTTTGGAGTGTCAGCCGCCAAATTTTTGGGTTTCTTAGTCCATAAAAAAGGTATAGAAATGGACAAGAATAAAGCCAAGACAGTTTTGGAGGCCACACCACCGACAAACAAGAAAGAATTGCAATCTTTTTTAGGAAAAGTTAACTTCCTAAGAAGATTTATATCCAACTTGTCAGGAAGAACCAGAGTTTTTGCTCCATTGATCAAGTTGAAGGCTGAACAGGATTTTGTGTGGGAACCCTGCCACCAAGAGGCCTTCGACTAGATAAAGCAGTATTTGACAAAACCACGGCCATGATGCCTGCAATGCCCCGTCGACCATTGAAATTATATATATCAGCATCAAAAGAAACCATAGGAAGTATGCTGGCTCAAGATGTAAATGGCGTCGAAAGAGCCGTGTATTATCTTAGTCGAGTTTTAAATGATGTTGAGAGAAGATATAGTGCAATAGAGAAACTTTGTTTAGCATTATATTTCTCATGTACTAAGCTTAAATATTACATGATGCCTTGTAATGTACTGGTTATGTCAAAAATTAATATAATAAAATATATGTTATCGAAACCAGTGTTAAATGGTCGTATTGGAAAATGGACAATTGCTTTGTCAGAATTTTCTTTACAATATGTACCAATGAGAGCAGTAAAAGGCCAAGCAGTTGTTGACTTCTTGGCCGACCATCCTTGTTTGGATGTAGATAATGTAAATACTATCGGTTTAAAACCTTGGTGTTTATATTTTGATGGTTCAAGGCATCAAAATGGAATTGCAGTAGGGATTTTAATTGTTTCCCCTCAAGGTACTCCAACTAAGTTCATGTTTGCACTTAAATATACCTGTTCTAACAATGAGGCTGAATATGAAGCCTTAATTGTCGGATTGGAGATACTAGTGGAAATGAAAGCACGTAACGTGCATATATTTGGTGATTCACAGTTGGTCGTTAAGCAACTTGCCTAAGAATATAAATGTGTTAGTGAAAATCTAATGAAATATTAAATCGTGGCAAGTAAGTTAATGAAACAATTCGACGAGGTAACTGTCGAAGATATTTCCAGAGGTTTAAATGAAGAGGCTAATGAATTAGCACAAGTAGCCTCTGGTTATAGACTTTCATCCAAGGTTCTTACAAATCTAATGGAAATAAGAGAAATTTTATATCCATTAGAGGAAAGAGATATACTACAAAATGACATTTTGACGATTAATGACTGGAGACAACCAATACTGAGTTATTTGGAAAATCTAAGTCAAGATGTGCATAGAAAGCACAAGTATAGAGCATCGAAGTTTATGATATTAGGGGGAGCCTTGTATAAAAAGTCTGTCGATGGAAATTTAGAAGTTTGTCTGAGTGAAGCAGAGGCTTATATTGCCTTAGCAGAAGTCCACGAAGGAATTTGTGGAGCTCATCAGGGAGGTGAAAAGATGAAATGGGTCCTTCGACATCAAAGGTATTATTGGCCAACACTAGTTAGGGATTGTATAATGTTTGCCAAGTCTTGTGAAGAGTGTCAAAGACATGGCCATATACAAAATGTTCCTATTAGTGAGTTACATGCTATAGTTAAACCTTGGCCTTTCAGAGGATAGGCCTTAGATTTAATTGGCCAAATTCATCCCGTCTCGTCGAAGGGACACAAATATATTTTAGTAGGAGTTGATTATTTCACCAAATGGGTTGAGGTTGTAGCCTTGAAGGATATAACTCAGCAGGATGTAATTAACTTTATTGAAGATAATATAGTTTGTCAATTTGGAATACCACAAACTTTGACAACCGACCAAGGATCAGTATTCATTGGAAAGAAAGTTGTCGAATATGCCAGTTCAAGAAAAATTAAAATGCTCACGTCGACGCCATATTATGCTCAGGCAAATGGCCAAGTAGAGGCCATGAACAAAATAATCATAAATTTGATTAGAAAGCATATTGGTCGACAACCTAGAAATTGACATAATACCCTTAATCAAATTCTATGGGCATATAGAAATTCACTAAGAGAATCGACGGGCACTTCACCATATAAGTTAGTTTATGGTCATGATGTAGTGTTACCAGTTGAGATTAATCTTCATTCCATTCGAATTCAAAAACAAGACGAGTTACCAATTGAGCATTATTGGGACTTGATGTTTGATGAATTAAATGAATTAAGTGATGAAAGATTAGTAACTCTAGAAAACTTGATTCGACAGAAAGAAAGGATTGCAAAGTTTTATGACAGTCGAGTTAAGTATAAATCATTTAAGATGGATGATTTGGTTTGGAAAGTCATTCTGCCCATGGATAAGAGGTGTCGAAAATATGAAAAATGGTCTCCAAAATGGGAAGGACCATTTAAAATTATTCAAGTATTTTCTGGGAATGCTTATGCACTTGTCGAAGTTAATTCTGGTTTGAGGATTAAATCAATTAATGGCAAATATTTAAAGCCATATAAACCGACAATGTATGAAGTAAAGATATAAATTGAGTAAAAATGAAATTTCATTCATATATTCGACAAATACAAATTACATACTGATGTTACATCTGGTTTAGATTATCAAGGAAGATAACAGAGAAATAAACCTATTCTAAATAAACCAGAAGCTTCTCCCCAGCTGAATGTGTTCTGAATTGAGCTCGTAGGACCTGAGGAAAAGAAAGAAGCAGACGATCCTTAACTTGTCCTGGACGAGATTTTGGTTGGTCGTCTACTCCCTGATGAGTCATTTACAGTATAACAACTGTGTTTCAGAAACACTGGGTTGTTACGATGCTTACTGAAGCTCATCAGAAATATTACGATTCTTACTGAAGTTCAAGATGATCATTACCATTAATACAGAGCCCTTTTTCCATTTATCTCATTGAGAAAAGAAGAAATTATCTGAAGACATGGTGAAATGATGGAAAAGAAAAATCAGAATACGGATTTGAACTTCGATGTTTCAGAAGAACGCTATTTATAGAAGATTTGCTGCAGAAGGAATCATTACGTGATGCCTTGTAACTTTCATTATAATTAATTAAGTTAATTATGATGCACAGTTATGAGATGCATTGAAAAGAAATAGAATAAAGAATGTTTAAAGAGCAATGAATAAAAATGTGTTGGAAACTGATCAAAAGGAATGTTTATTAAGTATTGGCCTAGAAGGCCATACAAATCCTGTCGGATTATCAAACCGACAGTATAAAAGAACCAATACAATTAAATCCTCTGCAAAACTTCCCAAGAGTCTTCCAAAGCTCATTTATTGGCACAAGCTTTTTGATATTCTGGTTCAAGAGAATGTAAATGCGCTTGTACTGACTTTGGTCTCGACAAATTTCCATTGTTTTGAGTTGTTGATGATGTTTTTTGTTTTACATTCCCTTGTTGCAGTGCCATGCTGAGTTTTTGTTTTCGACGACGAGTTTCTTCAAGTTTTTTCTCCAAATCTTCAATTTCTTTGTCAAGTTCTGCCTCCTTATTTTTTCCATCAATAAGATAACCTTTCAGTTTGGTTATCTCATTCTTTGCGTCGGTCAGTTGCTTTAAAATCTTGGATTTTTCTTGAAGTTTTTGATCATAAGCAGGAATGACCTGACGAATAGTAGGCATGTTCAGAGATAAGTTTTGGAGAAAATCTTTGACAGTCGAAGGAAGAGCTCGATTCGTTATTGGAAGTTGTTGAGAAAGAGGTTCCAATTCAGCCACAATGGTCAGCATTCTTTCCTGGAGTGGTTGATCGAAACTTAATTGCTCAAAGGAGTAGGTAAAGGCATTTTTTAGCTCTGCCAAAAGCTCAGTAACATGAGAATCACTGGAATCTTGTCCAGGTTGGGTAGAAGAGCGAGCTGATTATGAAGAACTTCTATGGCTACCTGACAGCATAGATATCAATTCATCCAAATCTACCTCCATATCTTTAGCATTTTTTGACTCTGACAATAGAATGAATTTGAGATGATGGAGGTAGATTGGAAGGTGCAATTTCAGCTAAGAGAGCATTCATGTCGAATTCTTTAGAAGCAATTTCGACAAGATTGTCTTTATTTATTTGGGAAGAACTAGCACCTTGAATTTCTGTTGGGAGAGGCAAGGAAACAGTTGGTATTTCAGGAGCTTGAAAAAATTGATCCTCTGGAGAGAGAGTTTCATTGCCTTGTCCAGTAGGATTGTCAGGAGCGACAGGATCTATCAGTTGCTGTAGAAAATAAAAGTGACATCAAGAGAAGAAAAATCTTAGGAATTCTTTCCTTTAAGACTTGGAAGATCTTACCTCAGCAGGTTGTTGAATTGGATCTTCAGCGTTCAATTCGGTGATAGGTCCTGAAGGACTTTCAGCAATTTGTTCAGTTTCTGGATCTTGAAATAGAAAAGATCACATTATTAAATGAAGTCTTGAGTTTCCAATTAGGAAAAGTTGTGTCAGTTAACATTTACCTTAGGAGGAATAGAAGTAGTTTCTGCCTCAAGTTCAGTAGGTTTCAAGCTAGAACTTGAGGATTGAGTCTTTTTCTTTTTCTTCTGCAAAGGTAAAGTAAGATGAGAATTTACCAAGGTATAAAAAAAAGAAATAAAGGAAATTATACCTTCAAGGATTTTCAGAAGATGGGCTTGGAGATTCAATGATTTCGACAGAAGAAGTGGGAGTTAAGCCACCAACCTGTAATTGATAAAAGGTTTAATTTCGACAAATTGAAATTAAATTGTAAAAGGTTGGTTGAAAATATACCTTGGAAGTTTTTACCTTAGAAGGCTTGGCAGCGGCTTTGGGTTTAGCAGGGCTTTTCATCGATGCCGCTCTAGTTGTTTTAGTTTTTTGAGCTTTTGGGATAGGAGGGTTTTGAGTTTTCTTGCCTTTTCTTTTCTTTAAGGCAGAAGTTTCTGTTTCTTCTTCTTCTCCTTCTCCTGATTGCTTATACTCCAAAGGTCTTTTTAAAGGAGTAACTAGGAAGAAAAAAAAGAAAAGTAATTAGTTGATGAAATAAGGAATTGATTTCAGAATCAAAAGAAGTACCTTCGAGCAATTTAATGATGACTCGGGTATCTTTGGCAAATTGTTCACACGGGGAAGCAAACCGACGAGTAAAAGTAACTTCTGGAGTTCTTGTAAGAAAGATGTTACTCGCAGAAAAGACTCTATCAGAAGTAAGGAAGTTACCAGCCTTGGTGGGTTTACCTGGGAATTCGTCGGCCAAACCAAAACGAGCACAAGGAGGAGGCACTGGTTTCAGAAAAGAGACTTGAAAAGGTTCAAGTCGTGCCAAAGGATTTTTTATGGAAATCGCAATAAAATTAATGGAGCATTTCTCTTTGTGCATTTGCTTTTGTTTAGCCAGGACTTCTTCACAGTGTCGAACAATTGTGCCAGGATACCTTTTGTCCCACTTGATCTTATAATATTTCTCAAAAGCTCTAATATCTTAAATATGTTTACCTTTAGTTTTTGTCGAAGGCTCTTGACCCTGCACAGGAACGAGTTGTTCAGTTATTTGGTTTCAACAAACATCAATATCGATATGGTAAGGACTATAGTATGTAGTCCACCATTCGACAAAATCTGGAGTAACTCCTCTATAGGGTGTGAAAGGAGAAATCAAAAAATATTGTTTGTGTCTCTCGTTTTTCATAGCCACCCGTACAAGATCTGACATGTCTTGTAAGCAGCCATTAACGAAGTATTCTTTGGCTTTTTGAGAAAATGGAGTTGGAATGGCTTGACAGAATCCTAGTTGACAAGCCATTGAATTTGGCAGGTGCAATTCTAAAAGATTGTCTGTCGAACCAGGAAGGCCAACAATTAACACTTGTCGACAAAGAAAATTTGACCAAATAGAAAGATTGTCAGCTTGAATAGAAGGGTTGTCAGAAATAAGTGGTCGAGTAAACCACTCTGGACCGACGGAGAGGTCAGGGAAGGGTGCAAAATAAATGTCTTCAGTATTGAAGGAGATGGAATGGAAAATGCTGAAAAAGTGCATAAAATTCTCTGAGTGATACTTGTGGATTTTTTCATGTTTGAAATGGCAGAGTCTAATGCCATAAGTAGTAGAAGAAATTGTTGAAGGAGAAGTGTCAACTAGATAGTCTCCAAGAATGGCATTTAGCCAGAGTTGCAGCAACTATATGAGGCTACCAGCATTAGTTTTCTTTGTTTGTGACCTAATGCTTTGTACAATATCGCCAATACCAAAGTAAAGATTGGCAAGAAGGAACTAACCAAAAGCCAATTCTTGACCTTTATGAAGGAGATTGGCGAGGTGAAGGTAAGATTTTGACACCTGAACTGATTTAGTACAGAGAGCATAGACCGACAACCAGAGAAGGAGAAAAGCCACATGTTCTTCGTCGGATACAGGGCCATCTGATGAAGAATAGAAATTGACAAAATTTGAAAAAGAAGTTGGGGCTTTTGAATAAACGTCTATGACGTTCAAGGGGAGAAGGATAGGAGTTATGACTTTCCCATCTGGTCGAAGACCAGTTATGGCAACCACGCCGAAAAGCGTAGGTCCCATCATGCCATAAGGGAAATGAAAGGAATTGGTGGTTTTGTTCCAAAAGAAAAAAGATGCACCCAACATACATGAATCCATTTTCGTGGGATAACGTGAAAGTTGGATACACTCAAATATACCTAATTTCCTCCATGAAGTTTCTTTAGAGGCTTGGACTCTATTAAGCCAATCAAGATACCCATTGATTTGGCCAGGTGGGGTTCTAAAAAGCCTTTCAGATTTGTTAAAATAACTGATGGGGATGGAAGGAAGAGAAGCCAAAATACATTCTTCTTTTGAATTTTTGCAAGGGAAAAAGCTTTGGATTTCTTTGGTAATGAGTTCTTTGGGCAGAACTGGGCTCAAGAAAGCAGCTGGAGGATCTAAAGAAAGCAAAAGGTCATTGATAGAAAGGATTACCTTGGAAAAATTCCACAGCTCGGATTTCTCTAGAATTGGGTCTTGAACAACGGCGTGACTGCCCAAATCAACTGAAGGCTCATAGACAGATTGAGAATGAGAAGCCATTGTTGAGAAGGAAGTTTTACAGAAAAGACGCAAGAGAATAAGGTTGAGGATGATGAATAGTAAAAGATGGGGTAAAAGTAGCGTAAGTCTGTGAAATTTAAAGAAGTAGTGAATAATGGAGAAGGTAAGAGGACGCGTAATTTTCGTCAGAAATTAAAAAGTCAAGCGTAAGAGGATAAGTATGATCCCTATTTATTAGGAAAACGACTATTAAATGTTTGAAATGATAAGTTGTAGTTGTGGTTTTCGAAAAAATCCACTAAGATTTTATCGGTTTTTTTTTTTTTTGAAAATCAAAATGATTTTGAAAAGATTTTTGATAAGGTCCTGACGTCGAATTGGAAGTAGAAGATAAGATTAAAATTTATCTTTCTTCTAGCAAAGTGTCGAAAAAAGAAAAATTTTGGGGGGCATTTGTTGGGGATAAAAATACAAGTTTTGATTTAATAAAGATATTCTCGACAGACAGTTGACATTCTACGAAGATAGATAATTCGACGAAGATGGTCTTTCTATGGTCGAATGATAACATTGAGGTATTCGATGAAGAGGTTTTTTCGACAGTTAGACGATGATCTAGTGTTATAGTCAGATGTTGGTTTTTGGTCGAAATATCTCAATTGCTTTTAGTTATTCGTCTTGAATTCAATAGCCAGATGGTGAATCCAAGTGGTGATCAATTATCAAAAGGTCAAGGGATGGTTTCGTCGAAAATAAAGTTACCAATACTATTAACGAAAGATGACATGACTGCTATCAGTTGAGCAAAATATTAGTATAGATAAATATGATATAACTGCCATGAACGTGATCAGTTTTTAGGAGTTAGTTATTTTTCATATTTTGCCTATAAATACTAGTATTCATGATGTACAAATGGTGATTTTACTAGATATACAATCCTAACATCTCACTCAAGCAGATTAACGGATTTGATTCCAAGTATGACTTCCATTTTCATTTCCAGCCATTTACATTAATGCAATGTCTCTTTAAATTCTTTATTTTCAAGTCTTGTTCTTTAAATTTCTTTACTCTTTCTGCACTTTAAATTCATGCGTTTTACGTTTTCTGCACTTTAAACTTACTGCATTTTTACAATTCCCGCATTTAAACTTTTTGCACCTTTATTTTCTGTATTTTAATCTTCAGCACTTTATATTTCTTGCAATTTACTTTCTCTGTACTTTTAAATTTCTTTGCACTTTATATTTTGTACGTTACTCATCAATTTCTTAAGTTTCTTTTCTAACAAGATTATCACATAACTTGTGAACCCACATTCATTTGATAAAATATATTTGTTTGCTTGGAATTTGTCTCATACCAAATTCACCCGTAAACACAGTGTTATCAGGTACTGTTGTCGACAAAGTGCTTGTTGAACAGGAGTGATGCGGGTTCCAATGTTTCACGGCCGGAATTGGTGGGAAAGGTGTTGATATTTGCTTTTGGGTGTCTTCTAGTAAAATTGGTTCTACCTGTTGAGTTGGTCCATCAATTTGTTATTTTTTTATAGGTTAGATTTAAAATTTTAACTCATTTTTAATTTTTAACCCGTATAATCTATCCCGTTTAATCTGCGGGTTAAGTGGAGTGGGTGCAAGTTAGCCGGTCGAGTTGAGTTTTTTTAAAAAAATATTATAAATTAATCTTATTATTTGTGTTTATGATATTTTTATGGGTATGATACTAAATTTATTTTATTTTATTATTTTTTTAATCTCTATAAATTATAATTTTTCTATTTTTAAATTTTTATGATTTTTTTTTATTTTTTATACATTTTGTTTTTTAAGATTAACTCACTTAAATTTTTTTTTTTTCTTTATCGCTGATCAACCTGTCAACCCATACTAAAGTCGGGTGGGTTGACTCTTCCAACTCATTTTTTAAAATAGGCTAACCCGCCCCGCCCCGTATTTTAGCAGGTTAAATACGGGACAGGTTAACTCATTTTGTCACCTCTAGTCTTCTTGATTTATTTATTTTTATTATTTTTTTACATTTTTTTAAGAAATTACATACAATAGTACTCAAAGGATCTGATCTTCAAATAATAGCATGAAAATATATGCTTCTATGTAACATATTGTGCATTAACCTATAGCGTTTTTTTTTCTATTTTGAATTGATTTTAAACATTTTCCTATTCGAACGGAAATTGGAGGATATAAATTCAAAGATTTGCATATGGAACTTTGTTGTCAACAGGGACCATGATGGGGCGTGGTAAGGGAAAATGATGCTCCTACCGTGTATAGTAGGTACACCAGTTTTAACACCTTTGCCATGTCATTATTTTTCATTTTTAAAAAAGAAAAAGTTGATACATTATTTCGTTTCCCTCCTCCGTAGTCTCATTTCCCTCTCCTTCTCATTTCCCCCCTCTCTACTTTCTCCATCTCTGACTTCTTTCACTCCCTCTCCCTCTCCCTCTCCCTCTCATCTTCGTCGCCGACGTCCCTCCGTCTGTGCACGAAGCCCCGCTAGCGCTGCTGCCTTCGTAGCCCGCACGAAGCTCCGCAGCGCCGCTACCTTGGCTGCCCTCTGTCGCTTCATCAAGGTACTTTCTCCATTAGCTCAATGCATTACGATGTGGTTGAGCCCCAAATAGACTATATAGATCTGTATTAGATAGAAGTTGAATGTGGTAAAGAAAAGTGAGGCCAGGATCGTGAATATGTTAAGTTAGCAAAGCAGAGATTGTGGTTTTATTTTTCTATAAGAGAGCAAAGTTGGGTTCGGTCATGAGGTTGGAACGGAGAAAACGAAGATCTGCAGAGAGTGAAGAACATTGAGTTTGACAGAGAGGATAAGATAGGAGCGAAAGGGTTTCAGGAAGGAAAAAAGGATTGTGAAAATTGGAGTTAGAATAGAAGAGAAACAAAGTCGTGTGAGGTAATTATCAGTTATTCTTAATCACGAGAACAATCAGGGTAATCTAGTTTTTATTCTCTGTTCTTCCTTTATGTTTTCATGCTTACAGAATGGATTGAATGAATTTATTATAAACTGTGATTGAGATTACATAATTGGTTAGAAAATTTTTGGATAGTTATATGTATTCTTTGGTGCACACTACTTGCTTGATGAAAGGTTTGTGTGGTAATTCTAGTTTGAGTTTTCTTGAGTTTTTTTGTGGATCATTGTTCATTGGAATCAAGTGGTATATATGTTACAATTAGTATGGGTATACAATTGATTTGGGGATTAATAATAGACTGCATCATTAAGTTCTACATGCACAACTAACACATGGTTATAAATAAAAATTGTTCTTTAGGGGTCTGAGTGTGTTGCCGTATCAAACTTAGTCAATTAGTAACTCATTCTTCATATCTTTCATCCTTATAGGTAGCTGCTAATTCAACAAGTGTGAGTCTGATACAACTGCTTATTTAAAACACTTAGTCCATGTTTTGGCTATTATGCCTTTTTACACATTTAGGTTGCCTAACATCTCATTTGCTCCTTACATTACATTGCATCCCACTGTGACACTGTCTGCTAGGGAGTGTTGGACTATTGCCTTCTTGCTCAATGCTCTGTATCATCTCTCTCCTTCTCATTTCCCTCTCCCTTTCATTTCCCTCTCCCGCTCATTTCCCCCCCTCTGTCTCTACTTTCTCCATCTCTGACTTCTTTCATTCCCTCTCCCTGTCGTCTCCGTCGCCCACGTCCCGCCGTCTGCCGCACGAAGCCCCGCTAGCACCGCTGCCTTCGTAGCCCGCACGAAGCTCTGCTGCCTAGCCCGCACGAAGCTCTGCTGCCTAGCTCGCACGAAGCTCCGCTGCTTCCGTAGCTCGCACGAAACTCCGCTGCCTTCGCTGCCCTCTGTCTTTCATCAAGGTACTTTCTCCATTAGCTCAATGTATTACGATGTGGTTGAGCCCCAAATAGACTATGGTCTGTTCCTGCCGTATAATTCATCTACTAAAATGGGAAACATCTATTCGATAGGCTTTTTACATTTTTATAGACAGTAATTTCATACTTGGGTGGGCTTTAATCCTTCAGCAAAACGTTAAGGAAGAATGCAGAATGGGTAGTCATGAGCTCCCAAGCAGCGACTTGCTTTGCAGAATTAGAAACCACCCTTAATTACAAATAGAGTCCCTAATTTATATACCCCATATACAGCTGCTTACGATGGAAGAAAAATAATTATCTCCCTTTGGTTTCTAGATGTGTTCAGGTTAGTTGCACAGAAAATCTAGAGAACCCGAAATCAAGGACAAATATAAGTCAGGAAGTTATGAGGAACAAATATTCTCGTATGGAAGTTACCAATGGAGTTTTCAGTGCTCAGAAGCATTTTCAAGTTTCCTTAGTCAAAGTGCTCTAAACTTATTACTGTAAAAATTTATAAAGAGAAAACATACAAATCAGTAAGAGATAGGGTGAAAATTGATTGATAATCATATATTTCTTGATAAACTTGTTAAATATAACACAAAGATAAACGAAAGTCTTTATTAATTCCACATATTCTTGCAAAAAAAAAAATTATAAGTTCTCATGAAAATAGAAGCTAGTGATTTCAGAAATTACTTGAACACTCATATATACAAAATTGCAAATGCATTACCAAGCAAATTACCATATGTGTAGAATATTTTTACCATATTGTCACTGATTATAAATGCATTAGGGCAGTTTAGCATTCAATTAGATCATCATCCATCACACACTCCAGAAAAATATCCTTCTCCAGTTATGAAATAATGTAGACATGGTAAGACCTAGGAAAAGTTAGTAAGGTTGAAATGAAGATGTATCACATAACACAAGGATTAAAATTTGGCTTTCCTCCCTTGCTTGCCTGTCTCACTAAGCTGGAAGATAAAATTCATACTTAGGCAAAAGTTTTTCATATTTCTACAATGCAAGGTCTAGTACTAATATATTTGACAAAAAGTCAGATTAAGTCATAAGCTTAGATTAAGAGCCAGAGCAAGATCAAAATTCAAGAGATTGAAGCCTATAATTGTACCTTCAACACTAGAATGATAGATATTAGTGGGTTTAATTTTGCATGTAAATAAGAAGGGTTGGATTCTTTGCTAGTTTGTTATCTTTGTGGCATGTTAGATGGTTGCTTGTGTTTGTTGATTATGTTGCTTATCATGTCACCTTTTTTGTTACACCATTTAATAACTATTGGTTAACGAGGTATAAATTTATGGTTAATGTCGTGTATTGGATGGTTAACGACTTAACCACTGACCATGATTCTACCCAGTAACCAATATATACATGTTATTAACCATAAGTTTCTACCTCGTTAACCAAGAGTAAAAAATGCAGTAAAATAATAGTCACATTTTTTTACCATAACTCTAACTCATACATAATATGAAAGACCATGTCTTACTGTCACTTTGAAAAATTTGTGTACATTGATAGATAAAATGTTTTCCAGTTGCTAATTTTTTGGTTGCTAACGTGAGTTTTGCATGTGCAGGTTAATGGAATTGGAAATAGGTGCTTCCATAGAGGATGAAAATACTGTGAATGGCAGAATATTTTTTTTCAGGCTGCTAGCAGTGAGATTTCATACATGAATTTTGGCATGAGTAGTTATTCCAATCAATTTGAAGAAACACGAGCCGAGTAACATTGACGTTGTAATTAACTCTTTCAATTAATTATATTTTTAACAATTTTTATTGGGGTTAATGTTTACTTTGAAAGACTAAGGCAATTAACTTTGGTGTTGCAGGTTTATGGGGCAACTGTCGAATTACCTATAATGGGTGCAAAGATTAGTGCTAGCTGAAATCAATATTTTTTGGCCACTTTTGATGAGATTAATGCATGGGAGTGGCAAAGGGTGAATTGTGATGACATAGCAATACGTTAGTTTTTGTTATTATTTTAAAAGTTTATTTTGTTGTAAGTAAAGTAACCAACCTATGTATTTTTTTGGAATAGGTTGTTTGTATAGTTTAGTGAATGACATAGTACTTATAATGTGTACACACAAAAAGCTTCTCAAGACTAGCCATTAGGTTCTAGACAATATGTAAAGGTAAAATGGATTCACACAAAAAGCTCTTTTCCTCTTTCAAATTCAATCTTAAATTTCTTTACATAATCTTCTTTTCTCATCTTGTGAAAACTGAGTTCATGTTTTAAGTAAAACTCCTTTGTTAGAAAGTTTGGAAAGCATTTGGATGAACTTGGTTGTGAGATTTTGTCAAAATCCTTTGTCTCTACATAAGCCATATTCGAATATGAGACTTCTCATATTCGGTTATTTGCTCAAAATAGAACATGTCTTCTAATTCTCAAACAAGCCATATTCGAATATGAGACTTCTCATATTCGGTTATTTGCTTAAAACAGAACATGTCTTCTAACTCTCAAACAAGCCATATTCGAATATGAGACTCCTCATATTCGGTTATAAGCTTAAAAACAGAACACGTTTTGTGCTTTTCTAAAGCCATATTCGAATATGAGAACACTCATATTCGGTTATGAGCTCTAAAATAGAACGTGTCCTGTGTTTCTTTAAAAAGCCATATTCGAATATGACATATCCTATAATAGATTATTTTGACAAACAGAGACGATGGAAACTCCTTATTCATGTCATAACCGAATATGGAAATGCCATAATCGATTATGGACACTTCCAGATCTCTTCTCCAACAGCTCTTTCAATGACATTTATTGCTCTCAACCACTTCTAACGTCTCTAAACTCTTTTGGGCTATAAATGAAAGTTGTTGGGCATTGTAGGCCACAAGTGGATTGGTAGTTGAACCAGGATAAATCTAGTGTTTGTTCTTCTAAACTCAACTCTTTAATATTGTGCACTGTTTCATTGAGTTTGTTTGGATACTAGCTTGTTCGTTTGTAATATTTGTTATTGGAAGTCTTATATCTCATCTATCGATTCATTTCAAACTTTCAATAGCTTCAACAAAAATCAATATTCAAGTAATTTGCAAAAGTTTTGTGAACTTGTTTTTAGAACTCAATTCACCCCCCTCTTGAGTATTGAGGCCACTTGGTAACACTTTGGTTAACAGGGTAAATGCTGGAAGAACATATTTGTACATGGCCATTAACCACTTCTCTACGTAATGGTTAATGACCTACAAAAATTGGTTACTTGGCATGCACAACTTGAATGCAACCCTTTCCATCCTTGACCTCATTAACCAACTTCCCTAGGCAATTAACCACTTTTTTGTTCTTCGTTAACCAACTATTTTCAGACGCATTGAAACAATGTTGGTTAATCATGAACAAAAATGTGGTTAATGAGCTACAGAAGTTGGTTAATGGTCATGCACAACTTGAATGCAACCCTTTCCATCCTTGACCTCATTAACCAACTTCCCTAGGCAATTAACCACCTTTTTGGTCTTCGTTAACTAACTATTTTCAGACGCATTGAAACAACGTTGGTTAATCATGAACAAAAATGTGGTTAATGAGGTACAGAAGTTGGTTAATGGTCATGCACAACTTGAATGCAACCCTTTCCATCCTTGAAACAAAGTTAGTTAATCACGAACAAAAAGTTGGTTAATGAGCTATAGACGTTGGTTAATGGTCATGCACAACCTGTGCATAACTTTCCATCCTTGAAACAAAGTTGGTTAATCACGAACAAAAATATAGTTAATGAGGTACAGAAGTTGGTTAATGGTCTTGCACAACTTGAATGCAACCCTATCCATCCTTGACCTCGTTAACCAACTTACCTAGGAAATTAACCACCTTTTCGTTCTTCGTTAACCAACTATTTTCAGGAGCATTGAAAAAAAGTTGGTTAATAACGAACAAAAAATTAGTTAAAGACCTATAGAAGTTGGTTAATGGTCATGTACAACTTGAATGCACTACTTTCCATCCTTGAAACAAAGTTAGTTAATCACGAACAAAAATGTGGTTAATGAGGTACAGAAATTGGTTAATGGTATTGCACAACTTTGAATGCAACCCTATCCATCCTTGACCTCGTTAACCAACTTCCCTAAGCAATTAACCACTTTTTTGTTCTTCGTTAACCAACTATTTTTAGAAGCATTGAAATAAAGTTAGTTAATCACGAACAAAAAAGTGGTTAATGAGCTATAAAAGTTGGTTAATGGTCATGCACAACTTGAATGCACTACTTTCTATCCTTAAAACAAAGTTAGTTAATCACGAACAAAAATTTGTTTTACCAATCAACATCATTACCAATCAATTTGTTTTAAAATCAACATCACCAATCGTGCATAATTGACATAAGTCTTATTCTGAAATAGATAATATTCGTTTAAAAATCAACTTGACATTACCAATCAGTCAAAAATAACCAAATAAATACATTCACATAACATGAAGCATAACATATTAGTGACCTTCATACATGTACCATATAAAAAAAACTAAATCCAACAATAACTCATTTCACATTACCGATTATCAATATATAAACTATTTGAAACTCGTCAAGGGAGCCAACTTCACCCAAAAAATCAAACATTCTACACAAATATATAACAAAAGACTATAATCACATTACAATGTTCACATCCTAATATCTATTAACCATCAGACAACCCGTTACTTCGGGGTGTTCTTCTTATTCCTTAGCTGATACACAAATGGTGTTCGCGTGGACGCACTTTGCAAACGCTTCCTCGGTTGGCGTTTTGCTCGAGTGGCAATGTTTGATGGTGGCTTATCGGTGGTAACAGCCTCAACACCAGCTTCATCTGTGTAACATCTGACATCAGGTTAGATGTCAAACAATTATGTATATATAAAGCATCTGAGGCAGTGGAAAAGAGATTTGCACAATTACCTGCACAATTAGCTGATACACATATTATTGATTACTCACTTACCAAAAAATATCAATTCACATAAAGCACACACTAATAACAGACAAAAGCATTTAAATACAAGTCCAAATCCATTCATCCTGTTGTTATTCTCTGTGCATAGTAACTTTACAGTTATCTTTACAGTTACATAATAACCAACATGAGTTATCTTTACAGTTACATAATAACTAATTAAAGTGAGCTTTTTTAGTCAGAGACCAAATTGTGAGTTTTAATTGGCATTTTTGGGCTTAAAAAAACCAAGCTAGCACTACCCAAGTGTCATGCTGGACATAATAGTTCCATGCCACCCTTAGTTAAAAATTACAACAGGGTAAGCAAATACAATTGTACAGAATGTTAATTATGTTAAAGAAAACCAACTTACATCATGTTTAGAAATTTAGACAGTTACATTTGCACATCTTTAAAGCAAGTATCATCCATTTAAACAATTTAACCACATCTTTCATATTTTATTTACCAACTTGACTTAAAGGGTTAAGACTTAAGGAGCACAGTTCCTGCAACATTCTACTCATCATCTCAGCAATAGCAAATTCTACTTACTCGAAGAGGTTGGATGGTATTTCTGCAAAATCAAGAGCCACTCTGGTGCCGGAAAAATGTTGGTAGTCCTACAATAAGAACAACATGACATCATCACATTACTAAAATGATGATAGTAACTTTTTTTTTGTCATTCACAAAATCCAAAGGTATTTTGGTTCATTAAACAATACAGTAGGACAGTTCTTATAAATACAATTCAAAACTCATTTAAACAATATCATTACATGTTCATATTTACTCCTTCAGAATATTTAATGAGAAAGATATTTGACCACTATAAATAACACATGCTACAGATAATTGAACAAGTTTGATGTGTTAATCATGTGAATGGCAATGGTCTTGGTTTTGATGATCAACAAACAAGAAAGCAATGGTTTTGATGATAACAAACAAGGACAAGAAATGGAAGTGCAATGATCAAGTCCCAAGAATCTTCAAGAATAGCTTATAGGACTTAGATCTTGTGTAAAGGTAAATGGGAATCACACTAAGCTCAAACATTAAATCTTTACAAATGGTTTTCATATGCTAAAATGCTCAACAAACAAGTTTTGAAAAGCTAGTCTTGGTGGTTGTTCAAATCCATGAAAAATAGTCAAGTTTGTGTTTTGCAAAGCTGACCTTTGGTCACTCTTTTGATCATAACTTCCAACCTATTTTGTGTTTTGTTTTGAAACTTATTTCATATGAAAATAGACTCAAATACCTTTCCAATGACTGGTCATTTGTTTAAAACATATGAGAAATGAAGAAGTTATGATTATTTAAAGTTAGCTTTCAAAATCAGAATTCCATAACCGAATATGAAATATGCATAACCGAATATGGCTTCTTTCTAATTGATTTTCTGGTTACACAAAATGTAACAAGCTGTTTTTAAATGGCCATATTCGAATATGGCATAACTCATATTCGATTATGAGTGTTTCATAACAGGTTATGAAGCCTCTTCATATTCGAATATGAGTAAACTCATAATAGGTTATTTTGCAAACCAGAAACGTTGAAAGATATGGCATAACTCATATTCGATTATGAGTGTTTCATAACAGGTTATGAAGCATCTTCATATTCAAATATGAGTAAACTCATAATAGGTTATTTTGCAAACCAGAAATGTTGAAAAGCTTTCTTTCATGCCATAATCGAATATGGAAATGCCATAATTGATTATGGACACTTCCAGGACTCTTCCCCAACGGCTCTATTGAGCACTAAATGCCCTCCACAAGCCTCCAACAACTCTTAAATTGCATGGGCTATAAATGGAAGTGTTTGGGCATTGATTAAGAGTTAGATAGTAGTTTTTGTCTGTGGTATCCCTTATTATAGAGAGCCTATAAATAAGACTCTCTAGGGGAGGTCTAGGATATACAGAATATTTTTCATTGCTACTGGTTTTCCAGTGTGAGAGAAGTAGACTCCTTTGTATGCCTTTTTTTTAAATTCAATCAATAAACTACAGGGACGAATAATTCCCTTTCCTCTAATCCTTCCATCATCTTCCCCAAGTCCTAACAAGATTTCTTATAGTTTCAAGTTAAAAATTAGCCTTAGGAAAAAGTATGTAATCTTGGTTAGTGATTCAACTAGTACAAATTATGAAAGATAGGAGCTATAGGGGCCTTAATTTTATTCTCAGTGCATAGTTAATCTTTTAACGATTACAGTTGAGTTCAAAATACAAGCTTTAGAATAATACTCTTTTATATCACCAAGATGAGTTATAATGGAGTATTAGGCAAAGTTGGTTCCCTTGCATGTCATGGTTGAATCCTATAGAAATGGATCTCAAAATCTAGTAATCAAAATTGGGTATATTATTAAACTTAATCTCTCAATAAAAGAACAAAAGAGACTGACTGAATTTGCTTGACAAACACACATGAAAGAAGTTGAAGACGAAGCATTAAAGAGGTAAAGGGAGCAGCTGCCCAAAAGCTACTATGTAATACACCCCCTGTAATTCCAATACAACTCTTAACAAAGTCATGCAAAATCAAAGCTATGATAAAAACGAAAAGAGAGAGATAAAGGGACTAAACACCACAAATGAAAGCTGCAGTATAAGAATAGGAAAGGAGAAGGATTGAAAGCCAAAAATGGTGGGAGAAAAAAACAATACAGTCAAGAATGGCAAAAAAAAAAGACAGCATTTAATAACTCAAAACCTTGCCAAAGACAATCAACAATGGCTTAAGAAACTTCTATTACACAAATAAACAGAGACCCAGTTAAACAAAACTTCAGTTTTACCCAAAAAATAATAATCTAAAATTGAGCATTATAAGGCACAATCAAGGTAAACATTAAATGCACAAACAACAACTCAATTCCATGAGCAGCAGTGGTGATTTTACACAACTAAAATCGAAAAAATTGAGAGAAAAAATGCACACACACTCACCTCGATGTCGATCTGAGATGCGAAAGTGAGAGAGAAATGCAGTGTTGGTTGATAGAGCTGTAAAGGAATAACAATGAAAACGTTAAAACCACCTGACAAAAACGACGAAGACGAGGGGAGAATGGAGGAGATTCAGACGTGAAAAATATTCTGAATGACATTACTGAGAAAAAGCAAAGGGAGGCAAACCTATTGCTGAGACGTTGAGAGGTTCAGACGTGAAGACGTTACGGAAGATTAGCTCACTCGTATCCCTGCTTTGGTACATTGTTGACGGCGCGTTCTGCTTCTTGCTTGTCGGGCGTTCTTCTTGCCGCTTGGTGGGTTTAGTGCTTAGGGCAAATTAAGAGAAGAGGGAAATTTGAGTGATCTTTGGTTGTTGGGGCGTTCTTTGTCAATTTGCACCCGCTTCAGGTGGGTTGAGTGAGAGGGAGAAGAGAGAAATTTGAGAGGGAGAAAAGGACGGGAGAAAGGAGAAAGAGAGGGAAATGAAAATGAAAAATAAAAGAGAGATACGAAGGTAGAAAAGAAAGGAAGAGATACGGGTGTAACACCCCAATTTTTAGAAAATGTCCCGAATGTTCTGTTTGCTGTTTTTCAAGCTTTTGTATAAATGACTGTTATGTCCCTATTTTACTTGTTTCTTATTTTTCTGTATGAAATACAAATATGTTTTACTGTTAAAATTTTATTTGATCGTTTTACGTATTTTGCTTGAGACGGTAAAATAAAAATTTTTTCGAACTCTTGTTTTAATTTTTCAAGGGTGATATACAGACAATTAATAATTGTCTGTAATTTTATTTGAACGTTTTGGATTATTTGCTTTCGTCGTGGGAAAAAATAAAAAAATGACCGTATGTCCCGATTGTCTTGTTTTTAATTTTTCTATATGTTACGATTGCTTAATATTACTGTCTGTGATTTTATTTGAACTTTTTGTGCGATTTGCTCCGGGACAGGAAAATAATATTTTTCCAAGCCGGGGAAATCTTGTTTTAATTATTCAGACTGGGGGATCTTACTAAACCCAATTGAATGAGGCGATAATTAATCTTTTAATTTTTAGGATTTAATCGTCCAATAAAATAATTTTGTATATTATTTTATTAGTCAAGATATAATTAGATGACAGTGGACCCGAAAATATTTTACGGGACCCACGTTTAGCTAATACAGTTAACTTAGTAGCTTAATTAAGCATCATTAGTGAAGGAATTCTCTAGAACAAGTGACTAAGCTAGATGACTAGGTTAATTAGTGACTAAGCATGGTGACTAAGGCTAATGACAAGGCAATGATGAACCAATGGGAGCCAAGCTTGCTAACCAAGTTTTGATCTTGGCCTTTGATGCATTCTAAGGCTAGGATGAAGCCAAGCCCAAGGACACCTTGCATGGCATTGAAGGCTACGGCCAAGCCACTTTGGAAGACCAAAAATCACTTTGTCTTCAAGCATTTTCTCTCTTCTCTCTCTTCCAAAAACCCTAAACACCATTGATGTTTTCTTGAAGCTCCATTCGGCCAAACACATATCCATACTATCCAATCACCCTAAATTTCATCCAACCAAGTTTTCTAAACCTAAACACAATTCTAAGAACATCTCTAGTTGGGAGTTCTTGCAAAATCCTTCATTTGAAGCTTGAAAACCTACTTGGAAGATTTAACCAAGAAGGTGATTTTGAAGAAGAAAGCCGAAACATAAGGAAAGGTGTGAAAGAGTTTTAGTCTTCATTTAAGGTAAGAGGAAGACTAATCTTATCATCTATGGATGGTGGTAAGAAGATGGGGTGTGATTTTTGTGATTGTAGAATCCATAAGGATTCACTTGTGTGATTGTTAGTAGCTTGTTTATGTGTTTGTGTATTTGTTAGTAGCTTTCTTATTTGATGTTTGTAATAATTTGCATGTCTACAAGCTTTGATTGCATGTCTACAAGGTTTGATTTAGGTTATATGTGTTAGAAATATATTGCATGTGTTAGAAATGTATGATAATTTATAGGATGTGAATAATATGTCAAGGATTGCATGAGTGTTCCAAAGAACACAAACCTTAAGGCTTACGGCCATGACCAAAATGGAGAACCAAAATGTTCTCTTAATTTTCCTAAAATGAGATTTAATTAACCTAGGAACATTAACAAGGTATCACATTGTTTAGATTAAGGAAAATGAATTTAGAAATCAAATGACATAATTTTATGTTTAGGCCAACATGCCAAACCACTTATATATGATTTCTAAGATCAATTCCAAACCTTTTTCAATCAAAATAATGCAATATTTATTAAAAAAGAATTTTTTTTAAGAGGAGTTTTAAAGAAATTAATTGATTAGAATTAAGTATCTTGAATTAAAACTATTGATTTTATTGTTAGAAAGGAAATACAGTAACTTTTGAGAATTTCTAACATATGGCTCATGCTGTATTTTGAAGCATGTTAGTAGTTTTCAAAAGGATTAATTATATGGTTTAAAAATTAAATAAACAGAATTTTTACTGGAAAAAATTAGGAAATCATTATTATAATTTTCTAAACAAAATACTTAATTTTTAGTAAAAACGGGCAATTAAGATAGAAAAGATGTCCAAAAGACAGTATACGGTATGAAAAATATTTTACGTAGTTTAAACGTATTATTTATTATTTCTGTTTATTTAAACAGTAATTTTTAAGGAGTTTGGACAAGAAAATGATTTAAAAATCTTACGCGATTGAGAAAATGTATTAAAAACTCTACACGATTTTGAAAACAGAAAAATAAATTTACGCGATTTAAAAACGTTTGTAAAAACGACGAGATTGTGAAAACGCGATAAAATTTCTACGCGATTGACCGAAACGGTATTTTCCATATTCTTTCTGGATTTTCTGTATTTTTCTGCTGTCGGGCTATGAGGTGAACGTCATGCTGAGGCTTTGGAACGATTTGTCCGGTGGGACTTATTGTATCTTTTTATCTTTGAGGATATCTTGGTTATGCCGTTTTTGGTGGATTGATTGACGAGGTGAATCACATCGTGTTGTCGATGCGATAAACGTAGTGTGGTTCATTGTTCTTATGAACTTGGAGACGTTAGTGTACGGGATTCCATATATGGATGGTCGGTCGCCGCTCCGTGGTAGTGGTAACCGATAGCACACTAATGGACTCGACACGCACTATTTTTAATCGAGATTTTGTAAAGTCTAATAGTACATTGCCGTAGTGCCACAATGTGAGACCGTGAACTACACCATGCTTTGGATGATGGATTCCATATGACTTGGGGCTATAGACGTAAAGTGTGACAATGCAATAGTTTGGTTAGGCAGCCGTGGTACTAATAGATTTTGCGAGTCATTCTCTCTCGATATCTATTTGTGTTTAGCTCCATGGAGTAGGATCGTGTCATGTTGCATTTAATTATATCTTGAACATTATTTATTTTATCTGTTTATTTATTTATTTGGTTATTGATTCTCGAAATTGTCTGTTTCTCGAAATTATTTTATTTGTGATGTTATATTGTATGTGTTATTGTTTTATCTATGAAATCATGTGTTGTTATGATAATTAGATTTTTACACTATCTTGTTATTAAATTATTGTTATAGCTTTTCATATTGCATGAATCGTATATCTGTTGTTTGTCGTTTTCTTATTTGCCATGTTTGTGATGATTTTAGATTGTCTTACCTCTTTCTTTATTGTATGTATTTTACGTATATTTATTTTACGCGGTAAAGAGTTTGAGGAAGAGGCAACCTCTTGAGATTCTCGTATCCCGGGAGGAGAAAGATCGAAGCAAGCCGAAGATCAGTTCGACGATCAAGAACCATCTGATCATCCATACCCATTGGACTGATTAGTTTGGGTATGGCGGTGCCAGGATTTTTGGGGTTTGTGACACTTGAGTTTCACGGTGGATCGTTAGCTTGGCATATGCGAGGAGACAGAGACTCCGTGACGTATGCGGACGGTGGATTTGTGTCCCTACGTCATAGGTTTGATGACGAGCCAGTGATGACGACGACTGTGTTTCTGCACTTAGAGTTACCTTTATCCATTAGGCGTCATTGGGGTGGTGTATCCACTGAGCCTAGTGAGATGACACTCGTATCAACCGCTGCAGCTCATGTCCGCCGAGTGTCGAGGCATCCTGGATATTTATCTTCGATGAGTTTCCGAGAGTGATCCATCGAGAGATTAAATATTTATGATGTATTTTTAGGCGCATCTGCGTATGTATATATTAACTCTTTCTTGTTTTTTTCTTCTCTTTTTACGTTTAAGTATTTGTAGTTGTAGTTATAAATTATTTGTATAACTTATAATTTGGACCATATGTATATTATGAGTGATGTTGTTCTATTTATTTTATATTTCGTATTATTTTATGTAATAATATTCTATTTAACAGGAATTATTTTACAACTCATATTAATACGTAATAAATGTTTTACAACTTGGGTAGATTTTATTTATTTCTTTTTATATATGTGACATCCCCACAAGGGTGTTACAACGGGCTCGTCCGTATGTAGAATAATACGGTGTTAAAATGGGTCTGGCACTGTACACGATAAGATTATCGGAATTGGTCCAAGAATAAGTTGGAAATGAGTTCTACTCCACCTTCAACTGTTTCACAATTAACATTTTCTTTACCAAGTAATTTTTTTAATTCTAAGATTTTTTTTTGTAATCATACAAGATAAGATAAGTTTAAAAATAAATATATTAGAGAAAAAATAGAATAACACATACTATAAAAAAGATGGAAGAATATCATCATTTGGACATGTAAAAAAATATTCTTAAAAATCCATGTAAAAAAAATAATCAGATAAAAGATAATTCAATAATTAAAAGTAGAGAGAGAATAAAAAAGATTATAAGTAAAATAATTTAAAAAATTAAATTGAAATAACATTTATAAAAACTTAATTTATGATAAAGCATAATTTATAATATCATTTGATCCGTTTGATTCATATAGTCAATCTCATTTAATAAAAAAATATTTAGTTATTGTTGTAAGATTTTTTCTGTCTATTTTCAAATTTCAACTCAACAACTAAAATATAATTTCTTTTAATTAATTTTTGTGAATGAAAATAACAATATTCTTAGCTTTGATGATATCTTTTTATTGTCAACTTTTTCGTGCCCCGACAACTTACTGTTTTTTATCGTGATTCATGTGTTGGAAACCAAATTAATGGGTTCTGTTTGGTGGACTAGGCAAACAGTTTCTCCAGGTTTGGTAATTACCACATCAATGACATGGCATGCAGCAATTATTGTGTCAGGTTAGTGTCTGAATAAATGTTGAGGATGTTAAGATCACGCGTGCAACTATGAAGTCCTTGATATCTTTGCCATATCATAGATATTGGTAGCATTCCGCAATAACCACAACTCAGATGATACGACATGTAACTAAGTCAAAATTGGCTTAAGGAGAAGGTAAAATGTACTTCTATAACGAGACTTATTTTGATCTTAATACATACTGATCTGTGTTATACTTCTATATATATTTCGCAAAAAAATACACATTATTTTCTTAGATTTCTTCTTTCTACATTCAAAAGCACATGTTCCTCCCAAGTCTATTACCTTACTACTCTTTTCCCATATATCGATCCCGACTACGAGTATCACTTATTCTTCAACCATTCACAACGGTTCCACCTGAAAAAAAAATGTCCATGTTAGTAAACTTATACAACGTACACATTCTGGTCCTGGTGTAACATAGAACATAGAAGCATATTAGTCGTACCATTGGGGTGTAGGACTTGTCCAGTTATGTAAGAGGAACATTGGTTGCAGGCAAGAAACACATAGGAGGGAGCAACCTCAATAGGTTGGCCAGCTCTCTTCATTGGCACCTGCCCACCAAATTGAGCAGTTTCTTCCTCCTTGAAAGAGGCCGGTATTAATGGAGTCCAGATGGGTCCAGGGGCAACCCCATTGACTCGTATTCCCTTGCTCACCAGCTGAAGCGAGAGGCCCCTTGTGAAGGCCACAATTGTACCCTTGGTGGACGTGTAGTCCAGTAGTTTGGCGTTTCCCTTGTATGCATTCACTGACGTGGTGTTGATAATGCTGCTTCCTTCCTTCATGTGCTTGAGTGCATGCCTATGAATATTATATAATATCAAATTTAATTACTTTCACCATATTCCTATATGCATTTCCATTTTTTTACACCATTTTTATATCATTTAATGATGAATAAATTATTGGGTTAAACGTGTGTTATGTGATTAGTCTTGTCCTGATAATCACACATAATAGAAGCTGTTTACTAGAAATTTGTAAACTGGTATAAGAAATTTGGTGTGTAAAAGTCATTTTGGTTTACCTTCAAGCCAGCAAATGCCAAATAATGTTTTTTTTTTCTCCAAAACATATATTCAAATCCATTTTGTTTACCTGGTCATGAAGAAATAGGAGAAGATATTAGTTCGAAACACCCTCTCAAGCCTTTGCTCATCAATCTCCTCCACTGATGCACACTCGTATTGCTCAGCTGCATTGTTGATCAGAATGTCAATGTGGCCATATGCACTCACCACCTCATCCACCACTCTCTTGCAATTCTCATCAAAACCCAAGTCAGCTGCTATGGCCATTGGATCCTTGGCATCCGCAGTCTTGGCCTTCTTGATCATTTCAAGCGTGTCCCTCGCGTCCTTGTCCTCATGCCCCTTCACATATGTGAAGGCCACAGTTGCACCCTCTAATGCAAACAAGTTGCATACGGCTCGTCCAATCCCAGAGTCACCCCCGGTTATTACTGCTATCTTTCCCTGAAAATAAACACCCGAACGAGCGTTGCTATTTATCACGAAGAATTCTTGTAAAATTTCCCACGAATAAAACGTGGAACGCTTACAGCCACTGCATTTATTTAGTTCAGTTATTCAAAAAATTAAAAAATGAAAAGAAAAAAACATCTTTAACATTCGTAAACATTTCACGAAAAAGTTTTCGTAGGATTCATCATTTCCCCACCCGAACACAACAAATATAATGAGAAAAAAATAAGAAATTGAAATTTAATTTCTATACAACCATGATTTTTATACATTATTTTTATTATACTATTCTTACATCATCAACTTTTACACTATCTGTCTTTCTTTTCCTAGAAAAAGTGATGTAACAAAAAGTGTAAAATGATTATTTTTCATTTCTATACAGTTGAAGCGAGTCAAAATAATAGTTTACAATAAAAACCAATTGATGGATATGGGAAAACGTTGTATATAATTATAAATGTATATACTTGAAGTTTATTTGATGGCTTGTAGTCAGGGCTGGTGTATTGGGGCGTTGGATCCATGGCATGCTCCTTCCCAGGCTGTGTGTGTTGTTTTTGTGGGGGGAATTTCTGTTCACTGGAAGCCATTCTCACAAGCAAGCTTTTGGAAATAGAGATGGAGATCTTCTGAGTTGTTGCTGGAAATGTGGTTGGAAAGTGAGTCTTCAACTTAAAGTGGCAGATGGTTTTGGAAGGAAAGCAAAATGTGGGTATGGTTGTTAAGAATCTTGGTGATGAACAAAGTGTGCGGCTAAACATATAACACGCAGTGGGGCACTTGAACTTGGGTGCACGTGGGGGATGGTCATGGCATGTAGATCAAGATGTTTCTTTATAAAGGAGTTGAATATGCCACGCGTTGAGGAGTGGCTGAAGGATGTGTTGACGTGTCGTATGGATCGCATGCAGTGGACACGTCTGTAGAAAGGGGCACTCTATGGACCAACGCAAGGCTTGGTTTTCGGTTTTGGGTGCGTCATCCTTTTTCTTTTCCTAGCAGCCTAACTAAACACGTTATAATGTCACGGTATTTTAGGTGTATCATATGTATAGATATATAAGATACTGAATATATGGTGGCTCTTTTAGGTGCATCTATGAATTTGATATTCAGAATGAATTGTGAAGAATTCATTAAATATTAAATTTATAGTAAATATTTAAAAATAATTAATAATCAACAACTTACCTTAAATAACAAATATACTATAAAAATCTCCTTAAAAGAGAATAGATAAAGATGTAATGGTGTTCTGCAGTTCTTCCTCTTTCAGGAGTAAATTGTTTTTATATCGTGCTGAGATTTGTGAAATGATTTTCGTAGACTCGTAGTAAATAACATTAACTGTTTTTAATTATAGTTAAAATAAAAGATTAAGAAAGAAAACATGTTTAGAATAATG
Source organism: Ormosia emarginata (assembly GCA_029884605.1). Taxonomy (NCBI): domain Eukaryota; kingdom Viridiplantae; phylum Streptophyta; class Magnoliopsida; order Fabales; family Fabaceae; genus Ormosia; species Ormosia emarginata. The sequence continues at coordinate 548,759 of JAQQTP010000070.1, read as the reverse complement.
CACTCCAAGGTCAACAAAAACCGATTGGGATTCTTTTTTGTTAGTTAAAAATAAGAGAAAATTCTATCAAAAATATAAATGTTTTTGCATATACCATATGCAATATATGTAGTGAAAAATAAAAAAAATTATACATATTACATATAATATATACAAAAATATATACTTTTAGTCAACAAAATTCTCTCCTATTTTTTGGCTAGATCCCTGTCCAAAAAAACTTGCCACCCTTGTTGTCAGAAAGATTAAAAGAAAGAGATCTGTTGGAGAGATGTTGTTACTTTGCAGCCACGTGGAAGAACAAGCACTTGATACCTGTCGGTACTTGGGCACCAATTTTTATTTTCCTCCATTTCTTCTCAGATAATGTAGTCTCAAGTTGTCAAGTTTAATAGTAATTCATCAAAACGTTTTGTCTTTGGCACTAAACTCACCACACCATGGCCTCCTTCAAACCTGACCTCTTCCTTCTTGCATCTGTCTTTGCTGTGCTTTTCCTCTCTAGCCCTGCACGGTGTAAAGGTAATACTTCATATCTCTCACTCACACACAGTCTGATCAAATTTTTATTTTTCACATTCTGTCTCTTTGCTGTTAATAATTCTTCTTTATTTATGAAAATATAACTAAACTGAATCAAAGTCATGGTTAAAAATATATAAAAATGTTTCATACAATATTTTCATTAATTTATACTGTTAGTGATCATATATATGCATGCTTAATTAATTTCCCTCAGATGAGGGACAGTGTACTGAATTGGGTATCAATAGCCACAGGCAGACGCTGACCCTCCCAGCCCTAAACCAAGTTGACAAGGCATCATGCTTAGCTAATGAGGTAGCAGACGAACTAGAGGACGACCCTTATGAAAATGTGAATCAATAATATCCATCGCCTGGTCCTGGTGCCAACCCAACAATCCCAAACTTGATGAGGCATGCAGAGAAATGTTATATTGACATCAACAGCACCATAGATGGGGTCATTCTCCCAGTTTAAGTAGCCAAATTGGAACCCACTGTTGTGCTTTCTAATTATACCCATTCTGATTGTTATGCACAGTACGTATCTCAACAGTTCCAAGTGCACTGGAGTTGGGCTTGGTTCCGAGGATGATTGGATGGTTCTTGTTCTCACTACTGTTGGGAAATTACATAAAATTTCTTTATCATCAGATTTGTAAAAGGCAAAATAAATGTGAAATAATAACACACACAAAATTGATAATAGAGTTCAGCTAATTGTGCATACGTCTCTGGACTGCTCCTTTTACTGAGAAAAAGAAATATAAAAGTGTGTTTACAAACACTCACACTCTCTCACAAAACTCACAATTCAGTTACACCCAAAGAAATATTTCTCTTTAAATATTTCTCACAAAATTCCCTCACTGGAATTTTTTCTTCTCCTCCTCTCTCGAATGAAACTCATTACTTGTTGGAATGAATTTTTCCTCATCTCTCGACTTCCTTTTATAGGCACTGAGTGGCCAATGGTTTTATCTCAAATATGTGGATGGTTTGTGAAGAGTGGTTGGCTTCCACGGTTTCTGCCTCTGATTTGTGGGCACCGTTCCTTTTTCTTCTTTCTTTATTTGGTGCATTTAATATGGGTTGTTTGGGGAGGTTTGACTAACAATCTCCCACTTGAAGACTGATTTCAATCGGTCTTCACACCTCGATCATGCAGCAGCCTTTCTCTCTCAGTCTGTTATTCTAGCAGGCCAACTGAAGTTGAGCACAACTTCAGTTTGTCGATAGTCACCACCTTTGTCAACATGTCTGCCGGGTTCTTACTTCATAGGATCTTTCTCAATATTAACACCTCATCCTCAAGCAGAGATCTGATAAAGTGATAACGAAGACCAATGTGCTTCGATCTGGAATGAAATGCCGAGTTTTTTGCCAGATGTATCGCACTCTGACTATCACTATGTAAAATACTTTTCTCCTGGACGAATCCCAACTATGTCAACAAGCCTTGAAGTCATATCAATTCTTTACTGGCTTCTGTTACTGCCACATACTCAGCTTCTGTAGTGGATAAAGCAACAATTTTTTGTATCTGTGACATCCAACTAACAGTTGTTGTTCCAACGGTGAATATGTAACCGGTGGTACTTCTTCGGTGATCGACTTCACCTTCGAAGTCTGCATCTACATTGCAACACCCACCGTAGGGTATCACATTTAAGACTAATCCTAATATAACTTACCCAAGTTGTAAAAGAATTAATCTTGTAAAAACACAGATTTTAAAATTTCGTTTGCTTCAAATAATAAATAAAAACTTTAAATGTGAAACGTAATTAAAAATTAACACACTATATATTACATATTACAAACCTTGTTCACAAATAATTTATATAATTACACCCCCAAAAGTTATATATACCGTACACACTTAATGTCGAGTCAGATCCCTTAGAACTCAAACCTTTCCCTGACTAAGTTAACCCGCCACGCATCAATCCACCGTGGAATTGAACTGTGACAAACCCTAAAACTTGACGTCTCTCCGCCATACTAATGCAAATACAAAAAAACAGCTACTGATAGTAAAAGGACTTATCAGCTTCTTCGCCTCCTCGGTCTTCATCAAATACATACAATACACAAATACAACATAATAAAGAGGTGAGATCCCCTTTCATCAATACCAATGACAAAGATAGAAAATGACAATAAAACATACGATACAAAATATCTCATATAGTCATGTCATATCATATCGTAGAAAACAAATAAAATAGGCATAATTGTCACACCAATATGCTGACCCATAATGTATGTGAACAATGACCCAATTCCTGCGCCATGGAACTAGACACAATTTCGGAGAGAAAGATAGGGAGTACACGTCTGTATATCGTTAGCCTCAAAATCATGTGTTGTTTATCATATCATGGCGCCCACATGGCTATTACAAGACACTCTCAACCATATCACGAAAAGAGTAGTAACTCCGTCGAGACCGTCAGTGTGTTTGCAAAGGATATCATGACGCAGCGATGGTCTACCAACTGGTCACTTATGACATTCCACACCCCAACGTCCCCAAGATCACTGAAGATCGTAACTACGCGATTCTCACCTGCACAAAGGTGTAATTTTCATCTCCTAGGCCAATCGCCTTACTTGACATGCTTTTTCATGCATGATGTATGATTCAAAAATACATACAACCATTATTTTACGGTATTTCACAAATACGCGTCATTACTCGACAAGATGTCGTTTTCAACATAATGAGGCCCACCATAATGTACCGATAAACAACCGTAATGTAACATAACGACAACTCGATGACCAATCCGCTTTGTAATTTTTAATCACGTAATTATTTTATCGCATTTTTGAAACAAATAAGACGTTTTTCTTATGTTTTCAAATCGTAATTATTTTTCAACGTTTTCACAAACACGTAATTAATTTCAAACATTTTTAAATCTCATAAATATTTTTAACCATTTTCTAAAATACATAAATATTTTCAAACATTTTCTAAACCACATAAATATTTTCAAATATTATTAAATAGCGTAAATATTTCAAAAAGTTTTTAAATCGCATAACCATTAAAAATCATTTTCTCAATCACGTAATGTAAAAATCAAGTGTGCAGTCTAAAAATAGTAGTTTTTAAATTGTGTAATGAATTTCTAGCATTTTTCGCTTACGTAAAATATTTTCTCACTTATGTAAAATATTTTCTTAACCTTCTAAATTTATTTATAAAATTCTTTACATAAATTATGCATTTTGGCCTTCTTGAAAATATTTCCTTACTAAAAACCCTTTACGTATCATTTTCTATAAAATATGCACTTTGACCTTCTTGGAAATATTTCCTTTCTAAAAATCTATAACATAATAATTTCTTCAATTCTTTACAAAAATTTGTCTTTCTTGATTTTCTTACAAAAATATTAATTTAATTCCAAACATTAAATCTATTTGCCTTTTTCTACTAAAAAAAAACTTCATTAAATTAAATATGTGTTATCTAAGTACCAAAGTCTACACTTAGTAAAATACTCTTGGATTTAAAATATTTGACATAGTAGCCCAAAAATTCATTTTATGCCTCATAAAACATACTTAATCATTTTTTTATCACAAAATCTTTCAATCAAATTTCTTATCCTCAAATTCTTTAATCCATAACTTAAGAAATAATTTGAAACATCTTGTTCCCTTAGTGAGGTTCAAAACCGTGAGCCTACCTAGGTTCTTTGGAACCTTCATCAATTTTTTCTCATCACATAAACGTCACACCATATTCATCATGTTACCATAAGCATATAAACAAGCACATAATCAAATAAACAAGCATATAATCTAATAAACAAACATATAATCAAAGCTTAAAAATAAACCAACCATAAATAAAGCAAGCTTAAATCATACAAGTGAATAAATCTTTATGGATTTTTCACTACAAACAAGGTCATCTCCTCACCACCAACATATGGTTGATGAGGGTAATCTCCCTCTTACCTTAAGGAAAACAAAACTCCTTCTAGCTTGATCTTCCAGGAATTTCGTGAACCACCACACAAAATCCTAACAAACTTAAACCATCCAAAGTCACAAACAAAACTTGAAGAAGAGAAACCATGGAACAATCATGGTTTAGAAATTCAATAACCAAATTAGAAACAAAGAAGAATTTTTTACCTTGAAATCTCAAGAACACTAACTTGTAAAAATGGTAGAAAATGAAGGATTTTACTTAAGTCTTCAACATAGAAGTGTCTTAGAATGATGTTTAGATGTAGGAAATAAGGTTAGATAGAATTTTGAAAGCTTGGAGGGTTGTCTTGGAAGGCTTGGCCGAATGGTGTCTTGGAGGAGAAATGGAGAGAAAATGCAATGTGTAGAAAATGAAAACATGAAGATAATAGCTTAGGAGACAAAAATGATAGAATTTGTGATTGATAGCCTACTCAATGGTCTTTGCCTTGGAATGCTAGTCAAGTGGAGAAATAATTGCATAATCAATCAAGTGCAAATTATGCAATTCAAGCACATGGCACTAAGTCTTTCTTTTAGTCAACAATTGATGAATTATTAACTTTTGCATGTCCAAAAAATATCACTTCATGGTCGTAGAAGTCCTTGCCATTTAATACCAATTATTGTTTCAATTTTGTGACCATTTAAGCTTAGATTAGTTTATTAATTCATCTAGCTTAATAATTAATTTAAACAAATCATTTTTGTTGACTTATTACCATAGATTAATTATTAAGACTAGCCACCAAAATTGACTTCTACTATCTAGTGACACATAGTCATCACATGACTAGTACCTAGCTAAGGTTATAAAAATTTATTACTCACATAATAAAATTTACAGCTCACAAATCAATAATTATTATACAGTGAATAATAAATTCAGTATAAGAAAAATTAATAATCAGATCCTGGTTTCGGGTTTAGTAAGATCTCCCGATCCCGTATTAATAGTACAAAATTTTCTAGCTAATAAAATTTTTTAGTATTTCTGGGCCCACTGTGGGTCCCACAGATGACTAAAAATTACTAAAATATTTTTATTCTCAAAAAAATCCAGAAAAATTCTCAAAAATCACAAAAATTAGAAAATTAATATTTGTGCAGAAAAAACGAAAATCGAGATGTTACATACATAGCCTTGCACTTTTAATTCTCTTTTACCAAAGTATAAACACTTTTCTGTAGTGCCTCGTAGATATCTCAAAATTCACTTTACTGCTTCCCAATGAGCTTTACTTGGATTTGACATAAACCTGCTTACAACTCCCACTGCATGACCAATGTCTGGCCTCGTACAGACCATTGCATACATCAAACTTCCAATGGCTGAAGCATACGGGATTTTAGCCATGAATTCTTTTTCTTCCTCCATCTGAGGTGACTGTTCCTTGGATAAGCGAAAATGACTGGCCAAAGGTGTACTAACCGATTTGGTGTTGCCCATGTTGAATCTTTTCAAAACACGGTTGATGTACTCTGCCTGAGATAACTGCAAAATCCCTCTTTGCTTATCTCTCGTGATTTGCATTCCAAGGATCTTCCTTGCTGGACCTAAATCTTTCATGTCAAATTCATTTGACAACTGCATCTTCAAGTTTCTGATCTCATCCATATTTGAACCTGCTACTAACATATCATCGACGTAAAGTAGCAAAATGATATAACTGGACTTATATCTCTTGAAGAAGCAACAATGGTCGGCATTGCACTTCTGGAAACCTTCCTTGTGCATGAAGCCATCAAACTTCCTGTACCACTGTCTTGGAGCTTGTTTCAAGCCATACAAGCTCTTCTTTAATCTGCACACTATATTCTCTTTCCCATTTTCTGAGAAACCTTCTGGCTGGTGCATGTATATCTCCTCATCTAAGTCTCCGTGAAGAAATGCAGTCTTTACATCCAACTGTTCAAGGTAGAGCTCTTCACTAGCAACAATACTTAACATAGATCTGATAGTATTGAGCTTCACAACTGGAGCAAAGATTTCGGTGTAGCCGACTCCTTCCTTTTGTTGGAATCCTTTGACAACTAGTCGGGCTTTGTATCTCTTGAAGCCATCATGCTCCTCCTTCACCCAATACACTCATTTGTTGTGAAGTGCCTTCTTCCCCACGGGTAACTCAGCTAGTTCCCATGTCTGGTTGGAGATCAGAGACTTCATCTCGTCTTTCATGGCAAGCTCCCACTTGCTAGCATCTCTAGTTTGACAAGCTTCGTCATAGCATTCAGGCTCCCCTCCATCAATCAACAATAGATAGTTCATGTATCTCCTATTAGGCACATGAGGCCGAGAAGACCTTCTCAATACAGGAGTTGGAGTAGAAGACTGTGGTGTTTCGGACTGCTGCGCACTGCTCTGTTCAGTTGATTCCTCTAACTGAGGACTCTCAACTATAGGACCTTCTGGGACATCATCCACCTCTGCATACACTGGCCTACTCTGTTCTGAGTCACTGGTGTCGGTGTTATGTCTGTCCTTGTACATCACTCTTTCATTAAAGATCACATCTCTACTGCGGATCATCTTTTTGTTTTCATCATCCCAAAGGCGATAGCCAAATTCATCTTCACCATAACCGATGAATGTGCACTTCTTCGATTTGAGATCAAGTTTATTTCTACCTTGATCATTGATGTGCACATATGTTACACAGCCGAAAACTCTAAGATGTGAGAGTTTTGTCTCTTTTTCGCTCCATACCTCTTCTGGCATTCTGTGCTCCAATGGTACCGATGGACCTCGGTTGATCAAATAAGTTGTTGTGTTGACTGCTTCTGCCCAGAACTGATTCGGTAGGCCTGACTGCACACGCAAGCTTCTGGCTTTTTCAGTCAACGTTCGGTTCATACGCTCAGCTACACCATTGTGTTGAGGCGTACCCAGCACAGTCCTCTCCATTTTGATCTCGTGCTCATAGCAAAACTTCTTGAATCTGGTGTCTTCATATTCACCACCATTGTCGGTTTTGAGCTTTTTGATCTTCAACCCTGTCTCATTTTCAACCATGGCTTTCTATATCTTGAAAGCCTCAAACACTTCAGACTTATGCTTTAGAAAGTAAACCCATACCTTCCGAGAGTGATCATCAATGAAGGTCACAAAGTAGTGTTTCCCACCAATTGATGAGACAGTCGTTGGACCCCAAACATCAAAGTGAACAAGCTCGAGTCTTTCCCTTTTTGGGGTTCTTCCACTTGTCTGAAAGCTGACCCTTTTCTGCTTTCCAAGTATGCAATCTTCGCACATGTCAATCTCAACTGACTGTAGACCTGGAAGTTTGCCCTTTGAGTGCATAATCTTCATCCCTTTCACACTCATATGGCCAAGTCTTTGGTGCCACAGATTGAGATTTTCGTTTCCAACTGCAACTACAATTGAGCAGCGTGCCTCTGCTGTTATGTAAAGAGTACCACTTTTTTTGCCTCGAACAACCGTCATTGCACCTTTTGAAATCTTCCAATCATCACCGTGAAATATCGTAGTGTAGCCTTCGCTAGCCAGCTGCCCTACTGAGATTAAGTTCTTTCTCAGGTCGGGAATATGCTTGACGTTCTTCAGCTCCCAAACAGACCCGTTCAACTTAATCTTCACTACACCTTTACCAATAATAGCACAAGGTTGGTCATCACCAAGGTATACCTTTCCAAGGTTTCTGGGGACATACCTCTCGAAGAATTCTTTCTGCGAAGTAGCATGGAACGATGCTCCAGAGTCTAACACCCAAACTCTTCCTTGCTCTCCAAAGAGCATATCAACGCATCATTTCCTCCTGAGGTGGAAGTAACATTTGCCTCGTCCTTCGCCTCCTGATTCTTCGGTGCACTCTTGCACTGATTTTTGTAGTGTCCGGTCTTCCCACAATTCCAACACTTGATGGTCTTTGAGCTATTGGAATTATTGGGATTTCTAGATTTAGACCTCCTGTCCTTTGATTTACCTCGGTAGTTCGATCTGCCACGTGCATTCCCTCTAGTTGAATTTCTTCCTCTTGACTCTGTATGCAAAACTGAAGAGGATGACGATTTATCCGACTCTCTTCGTCGGATCTCTTCACTGAGAACCAGGTCACGAACATCATCAAATTTCAACTTATTGCTTCCCGATGAGCTACTCACGGTAGTGACAAGATAGCATTCCAACTTTCGGTAGAGAAGACAAAAGTATCAATGCTCGGACTTCTTCATCAAATTCAATTCCAATTGAACTCAACCGGGCCAGGTTGTGTATATTGAGTTCATTGAGATGCTTTGAGCTACCGATGCGCCTTACAATCGACAAATTGAATAACCGCCTCATCAAGTGTACTTTGTTAGAGGCCGACGGCTTCTCATACATACTGGAGAGAGCCGCCATAAGACCCGTTGTGGTCTTTTCCTTTGCTATATTGAAAGCAACATTACGGGATAGCGTCAATCGAATAACTCCAAGGGCTTGTCTGTCTAGAAGAGCCCAGTCTTCATCTTTCATACCCTCTGACTTCCTTTCTGAGAGAGGTTGATAAAGCTTTTTCTGGTACAGATAATCTTCGATCTGCATCTTCCAAAAGCCAAAGTCTGCACCATCGAACTTTTCAATTTTCACTTTTCCTTCGTCTGCAGCCATCGCTCCCACTCGAATCTGACTTCCTCAGGATCGTTTCTGACAATTTCTGCGAACCACCGTGCTTTAGAACACCTCCGTGGACAAATTGTTAACGCTGGCCAATTTTTTTACTATTCACAAAAATTCACTATTCATGAAATTTACTATTCACGAATTTACTATTCATATAAATAGTACCTACTTCAAAAAATTAGCAGAAATAACCAACTAGCTATGATACCAGTTGTTGGGAAATTACACAAAATTTTCTTATCATCAGATTTGTAGAAGGCGAAATAAATGCAGAATAATAACACACACAAAATTGATAACGGAGTTCGGCCAATCATTGTCTTACGTCTCCTGGATTCTTCGAGACCTTTTAATCGAGAAAAATAAATATAAAAGTGTGTTTACAAACACTCACAATCTCTCACAAAACTCAAAACCCAGTTACACCCAAAGAAATATTTCTCTCTAAATATTTCTCACAAAATTCCCTCACTGGAATTTTTTCTTCTCTTCCTGTCTCGGATGAAACTCACTACTTGTTGGAATGAATTTTTCCTCATCTCTCGACTTCCTTTTATAGGCACTGAGTGACCAATGGTTTTATCTCAAATCTGTGGATGGTTGGTGAAGAGTGGTTGACTTCCACGGTTTCTGCCTCTGGTTTGTGGGCACCGTTCCTTTTTCTTCTTTCTTTATTTGGTGCATTTAATATGGGTTGTTTGGGGAGGTTTGACTAACAACTACCAACACACCCGCTGGAAGCTTCACTTCTTCAACTTCTATGCTCCCTAGTGCTGCTTGGATGGAGTTCTTGCTGTTGCCTTTGCTTCTTCTGCTGATCCACTGCCTAGATTGAGCTTGAGCGCTTTATTTCTTCTGTGCTGTAAACTTTAGTTTCATCCCTCTTAATTTACTCTTAATTTCACCCTTAATTTCCTCTTTTTTCGTGGGGGAACATTATTTGCCTTTTTCCCCTTGTAATTGTAGTGTGAACTTGATTAATTAGGAATCAATTATGCATGTTGTCTTGTTGGTCAATCTCTTCTACGTTCTCGCGCCACAATGACACAATCTGCTTGTATAGTGGGTTGTATATATGCGTGGAACATTTATATGTATCCAGCAATTAGTATATATCAGTTAATTAGTATATATCAATTAATTTTATTAGGATTTTCTCAATAAGCTAGCTTCAAGACATCAATACCCAAGAGAACGTGAAAGTAAAGATAATTAAAGGTGTTTTGATATAACTCGGTCAATTCTCTAGAGCAGTAGAATACGTTAATAATTTTACAGATATAAATGAATGACATGCTAATTAAGAAAGCAATCTATTCTATATATAGAATTCCAATATCAGCCAAAGAAAACTACCACAAAAATAAAAGAGGAAAATATCACGGACGTGTTTAGTTATTTGCATGACAGCCACATGGAAGATCGGGCCCTTAATACATGTCAGCCCATGTTCATCTTTTCCTTATGTATTATTTATATTTTAAAATGATTGTAATATTAGTATTTCATACATATCGTGTTAGATATTGGAATATTTTGATATTTTTAGATATTTTTTATTTATATATTTTTTAATTACTTTTTAAATTTTATCTATCTTATCGTTTTCGTGCTTCTAGTTTTTCGCAGTTATCTCCTTCAAAATCAACCATTTTATACTCTAATATAATACATACACTTTGAGTGTGTTTTTGTCTAGGTGTTTACTAATATTTCTTAGGCTTTCACTTCGTTAAGAATTGTTAAACCTGCAGATATGAGTGGGCACAGACTGTGCGGCAAATAAATGTGACAACAGGAATTGCCCTTATACCGATCAACCACATTCACCACTAAAAATTCCTTGACAAAAAATTTATTTTAGTCTCATTAATTTGATCAAAATGAAACCAAACTGATTGTGAGGTAAACTTTGTATTAATTTATCTTATGAGGTAAAATTTGATTGTGAAAGCTAGGAATAAATTAGTGTATATTTTAGTAATTATTAAAGGATTAAATTACGAAAATTAATAACCAAATTGAGAATCTAACACATTAAGTTCTAATGTTCTATTGTCAAAACCCTCATAACTGACAAGATGGCCAGTTGTGAAGTCGACAATTAAAACCACCAGTTGTGAAGTCACCAATTCCCAAACATTGTTGTTCCCTCATTACACCCAATGACCCAATCTTCTTTCGCACAATTATTGAATTCCATTCCACCAATTATTATGCTGGACTGCTGGTGAAGGAATTCGCACTAGGAAAATGATGTTTTTATATATTTTTTATTTTATATCATTTTTAATCATATTTTTTTAATGGTTGAGATTGTGTAAAAAAAGTAATAAAATAAAAATAATATAATTAATAATATAGAGAATAGTATAAAAAAAATGATATAACAAATTAATGATTATTCGTAATAAGGACCTTTGACGGTGCTCATTGTTGCGACCAACACCTCCTTCGGGTCTGCTGTAGCATTGGCTTTGGTCATTACTCATTACTTGCCCATCTTAATTGGTGGGATAGTTCTTTGTGTTGTAGCATGTGCTCAGCTCTGGAACTAAAAAATTCAATACCATCTCTGCATTTCTTTTCTCTTGTGTAGATTTTGGCCTTGCAAGTGGAATTCAAACATAAAGAACTATCAAACATAAACATCACGGTAGTTATTTATAATCTGACAATTCTTGTGATCTCTGAAAAGTAAAAATTGTTAAGATGGTTTCAATATTTTATGTACAGTTTATATATCTGTTAAGTTATTTTACTTAATATCAATTAATTTTAGGTTAAAATTTTACATGATATCAGAGTCAAGATCTCATTTTCGCCGTTTTTTTCACTATGCTTGTTTATGCTTATTTCGCTAGACTGCATGCTCTGCTTTACAGACATGACATCTATGAAGGAGTGTTAAGAGTCTTACATCATTTATTTTAATATTTCAAGTACGATTTATATATTTATTAAGTCACTCAACTTAATGTTAATTGATTTTAAGATAGAATCTCACATAAATAATAATAAGGTAATTATTTTCTAAGCTTTCTTTTCAATATAATACAATTATTATGTTTTGTTAAAAATCTGATTATGATGTTGAAAATGGATTTATACTTAAATGTAAAATATAAATTTAAAAAGGTGCAAATTTTAAAGCCATTATAATGATTTTCTTTAAAATATTTTTTGCAATTCTTTTTTTTTCTTTGGTATTTGAAGTTTGAGTTTATAATCTCGTATAAACGACTTAAGTTCATCATCACTAATCCACTCTTAATAACTAAAAAATTTATGAATGTAATATGCGTGAAAAATAAATAAATTAACCAATTTAGTTTATTTTCTAGGCATGAAAAGGAAATCAGAGAAGATGTTTGTTCGGATGAAATGAAACGATAACTTTTTCAAATTCACTATAGGTATCTTGTTCATACCACTTTTCCTAGAAGCAAAAAGAATAATGGCGTGGAAGCCACTCTCTTCAGAGAAGCAAGGTACCAATAAAAGTGTGGAGTATCTCCCTCTGATGAGAAAGCTAAAGGAATGATTAAGAAGAAGAAAGGACACGTACACCTTTACTTCCTTATTGTATTTCTTAAAATCGCTCTATACGAATAATTTATTTATATAACTTTACAAGAATATTCATTTTTTATACATTTTTTTTATCAAAATTTGAAATTGCATATTAAAAATAAAATAATTAGAAATCTATACTTTTATACTTACTATTATTGAAATAGAATTCTTTCACTTAGTATTGTTCCTTTTTTAAAATAGCCAACATTTCATTTTACTACATATATAAAGAGATGATCAATAATACATATAAAAATATTAATACGATAACTAATAGATAGATAAATTATTTTTAGCACAATAAATACATTATCATATTTGCTATTTCATTATTATTCTTATTCCATTCTCCTTATCCAAGTTTATTTTAATTCTTTTCAATCCTACCTTTTTACTGTTATTTCCTCCCTTCCCCACCCCCCTACCCCCTTTTTCCCCAGCGGTCTTATATTATGTATGGTAGACGGCCTATGATATTCATAGGAGCATATTGTTCTTGTAAGTAGTACGTAGTCGTCCTCTCTTTGGGGCATTCTCCACTGCAATCCAACAAGAGCTTCTGTTTTTTGCCTTCGCACTCCATTTAACCATGGCCTCCTTTAAACTTGGTCTCTACCTTCTTGTATCTGTCCTTGCCTTCCACCTCCTTCCTACTCCAGTGCTTTGTGGAGGTAATAATTTCTCTTCGCCTCACTCCCAAGTCCCAAGATACAGTCTCTATTCTTATTTAATATTTGCCATATTTTGTCTCTTTATGAATTATGAAACATGTTACATATATATACATACATTTACAAACACATTACATTGAATGATTTTTACTATTTAATTATAGCATGTAATTATATATATAATTTTTATTATCTAATTTTAACATTAACATGTAATTACATATACTTTAACATGTTCGAGGTGTGAATATATGTGTGCACATCTCATGTGTATCATTATGAAACTCTTTGCTAGTGACACAACAAGTATGCAGAAGCACTAACATAAATGCATAAATATATAATTCGTCTGCGTTGCTTTCTATGACTTTCCCTGCAGACGAGGAGAAGAATCTACTTCATGACATCAACAAATACAGGCAAATTCTGAACCTTCCTGTCCTCAAGGAAGGTGACAAGGCATCCTGCTTAGCTGATGAGATCGCAGATGACCTAGAGGACAAGCCCTGCGATGACTTCCGTAACTACTATCCCGCGCCTGGTAACAACCCCAAAATTCCAAACTTCCAAAAGAGCGCTGAGAAATGCAGGATCAATATTAACACCACAAAAGATGGAGTCATCATGCCTGTTTGTGTGCCCAAACTGGACCCCGATGCTTTGTTTCTCAATTATACTAAATCTAATCGTTTTACAAAGTATCTCAATAATTCCAAGTATACAGTGGCAGGGCTTGGTTCTGAGGATGACTGGATGGTTCTTATTCTCAGCACCAACACATCTTCTGGAGATTTCTCTTCTGCTACTTCTCTGCTTGCTGAGGCTTGGAAGGGTCACTGCCTGGCGTTGCCCTTCTTCTTGAGTGCGCTTATTGTTCTTATCAACTAAATTCATTGCTTTCTTTCTCCTATGCTTCATTTGGTGGAATTTTTTCATGCATTATTCTTTGTTATTGGGACAAATTTTTTTTCTGTAGATTTGTGCATATGGGAATGGGAGTGTACTATTGTTTTGTCAAATTATTGTTTCAGGATTGTCATGTGATAGCATCACAATCTACTACTTGTAATGGATCATGTATATTGCGATTTGAGTGTTAATATATTTGAAAAATAAAAGTTAAGCCCCTGTATGCATTTATTCGTGAATATTAAAAAAAAAATTCAATTTACATCTTAAACTTTGCACACATTGTAATGTGGACCCTTCGTCCTCTTACATGGTTGAGCCCTCGTGTGAGACTCTCATGCTAGACCAAGTCTCTTTTCCTCCTTTACTTCAGCAACACTTTTTTTTTTTTTTTGGTCTAAGCTATTTTCCGAGTTGCTGTGCTGTGGCTTGTTTGTTTATGAGGACTTGGGGTTGGTCAGTTTCATCTACTCGATCTCCATCTTAAATTAAAAGTTCAAGCTTCATATCTTATTGAGATTAGATTAGATGACATATATGAGAAGCGGATAAACTATAAACAAAAATAGATAATTTCTTTTAATGCCAATAATCAATTACAAGCTATCACTTGAATGAAAAATTACATACCAACCTAGTCATTAACTCCTTTGTCATATCCAATATATCTAATAAGTAGCAGACTTTTAGGTGTGAGTTTGAATTTGATTTGTTAGAAGAGTTTGATTTCCTAATAGTTGTGAGAGTCACACTCCAGTGATATTTTTTCTTTTTTTTTTATAACTACACTCCAGTGATAATTTAACAATACATAATAAATTTTATATTTATAATAGATCAAAATTAAATCCTTATGTTTTTGTCAATAATAAAGGTAGTAAGGTTGTTATCCATGTGTTTAGAAGAACTTTACTGCCCCTTCCATCAGTTTAGCAGATGCGTTTCGTGATGATATTGGCTGGAGTTGCTTTCTAATGGTGACTTAGTTTTTAGAAATAAATTTACTTTAGTTTATCTTTAAAATAAATAAATAAATAAAAGTATATTTATCATTTTAGTATATTAAATTTAATATATTTTAAATAAAATTAAGTTCTTACTTACTTATATTAAATGAGTCTTATCTATAATTTTTATCCTATTTATTTATTATTTTATTCGAGTGACTTTTCATTCCGTTACTCAAAAAAAAAAGAAACTACAAGATATTATCTGATGATTTTTCTTTTTTAATAAAGAGTTACGGCATTGTAAATTTAACACTCATCCTCTGGTGCAAAACGCGATGAGTAGACATATTGGATACTTCATATATAAAGAGAAGAATAGTTAGCTGACTCATAATCAAACTCAAAGGAGATTACTTGCGAGTCATAAAAATCCTACACCCCAGTGTTAGAATTTGGAAAGGGAAAATTATTCCAACCAACTAATACTCCAAATATTTCATAAATTTTCAGAAGAATTATACATAGTTGAATACTGAAAAACCAAAACGGACAATCATGATGAATCAATAAGTTCATTTTATCTTAACAAATAATAATTTTCCACCAAACAATATTTAAAAATTAATCTCCTAACAATACGATGGGACGTGAAAGTGAAAGACTCAAAAAAAAAAAATCCAATAAAATAAAAAGGTTTGAGATTTTATACGATGATTTTATGTATTTTATTTATGATGAGCATACATTTATCATTGGTGTTTACCAATGCTATGTTATATATTAAAAAAGATATTTTTATATTTTTTTCAGGAATATAAATATTATATACTTTTTTAAAAAATATGTAATTAAATAAAAAATAATATATATATAATGAATAGTAATAAATAAAATGTTAAAAAATAATTATATACACATTATTTATAATACGTGATTGGTTATATATATACGAAAAAAGATTAATTTATCTTAATGTAAATTTATTTTTATTTATATTTATTTTTAATTATTAGATTTATTTTTATTTAATAATTATTTTTAATAAAATAATTTTAATTATTAAATAAAAATAAATATAAATTAAAAAAAATTTATACTATGTAAATCCACTCACTATATGTATATATCATATTATAGTTGGAATGGTGCCATCATACATATACCCCATAACATAAACGTTGTTGGCACCCACCCAAGCCAAGCACCGAAAAGAAGAACGCCATAACCGAGAGAGGGAGAGAGAGAGTGAGGAGGAATCTCTCAGCTCAGCTATGGCGGATAATCAGGCTGAGGACGACGACGACGAGAGCTTCGGTGACTTCAAGTTCGCCTCTTTTCCCAATCAATCATTCCCTTCCGCCGCCGACGACGACGATTGGGGTGACTTCGTCGACCATTCCAATCAGATCAATGGTGGATTCGCCAACGGATTCTCAAAAACCTTTGATCCATTTGGGGTTTCCGTGGATCCTAAGGAGAAACACAGCTCCCATGTAAACGACAACAACGGCATCGCCGTTCAGGTTGAATTCGAGCCAGCGCCAAGCCCCAAAGATGCAGAAGAGAAGCCTGGGTGGAAGAAGCCTCAGGGTGCTATTCCCCTTTCAATCTTTGGCGAGGAAGAGCAAGACCAGGAGGTGGCGGAAGAACCCGCTGCTGCCAATGTTTTCTCCAACAATAGTGATTCTGTGAAAAAGGGATCCGATTCGAACGGCTCCTTTGGAATCACTGATTTGATCTCCAATTTGTATAATCAAAGCAACGGATCAATTTCGAAATCGAATGTTGCTACTCTCAATCTAAACTCCAACGCCAGCAATTTGAATTCAGATTCAGTGGACGGGAATGAGGACGAGGATGGATGGGAATTCAAATCTGCAGAATGGGAAACTGGACCCAAAAGCCAGAATATTAAGGAGGTAACGTAATGGGCGAAAATTTTAATTGTTGAACTTGAAGCTCACGATAATTAATTAAGAGAAGGATGGAATAAATGTAGTATTAATTTATCATAAGTATGCTTGATTTGATCTTTGTTTCCTTAACTTCAAAAATGTTATATTTGTTTAGTTCTTTACATTAGCTTCCCGTAGCATGAGCAAGGGCTATTTGATTGATTAGCATTGAAATGAAAAAAAAAAAATTGGTATGAAAGAAATGCAAGTGGGTTATGGATCAATTGATATACATGCTTAACTTTTGTGCTGGTGTGGTAAAAGTTGCGTCTTGAAGTCATTTGGCATCGCCCAACAGGATCTGTGATCGTTAAGAAGCTATGCTCTTGGGCGAGAGATTGATTTCATCACATAAACACGTACTTACTTAATATTATGTCATTAAAATTGTATATTTATTTTTCTTGTAATCAATTTCATTTGCCTGATCATCTCTATTCTATTTTTACAGGCTGAAGAAAAGCATGATAATGGTGCACTTGATGTTGGTGCCATGTTGGATTCATCCACTGCTATTTCTGACAATGCTGGAGGATGGCACCTGGAGTTTGAGTACTATCCAAGTTCTGCATCGCAAGATCATAGTAGCCCACAACTAGGTCCAAAAAGTGAATCAAATGAAACCAGAACTGGGTTTACTGTATTCAATCAAAATTTTGGGGAGTTAGAGAGTGCACATTCAGGGTCAGGTTCAAATCAAAATTTGGTGAGTTGTTTTCACATATTTTCCTCATATTGTATGACATTGTTCATTCAGATCATTGATGAGTATGCACTAACACCCTCTGATTGTGGCATTAGGGAGCACCAAAGATGGCTGACATATATCCCACTGGTGTAGAAGTACTCAAATTTGATGGTGGAGCTCCCCATGGTACTATTGATCCGTCTCTTGCATCAGAATCTCATCAACCTGATGAATGGGACTTTGATTTTAATTTCAAGTCTAGTTCTCTGGGCAAAGGCAGTCATATTTCTGATTCATACTTCAAAACCAAAAGCAACCAGGATGATCACAACAAAAACAATGCTTCCCCAACCAATGCAAACGATGATTCGGATGTCAATTTGTCTGAATCGAAGGTTGCAGTTACAGAAATTGGAACAAAACATGAGGTACTGAATCTGTTTGGTATCATATTTTATATATCATGTGGTATTGTCTAGGTTTAATTGTTTAAAAAGTATATTCAATGTTGAGCTCTTAATACTTGGGTTTAGGGACTTAGAAAAAACGATTACACGAGCTTGTCTTATTGCACATTGTTTTGTTTAACAGTCAACTTATTCTTCATACTTTTCCAACATATTGTCTTTGTTACTGTTCTTTCTATTTCCAGAAGCCCCAAATAAGCTCAGAGAATCATAGGGAAGCCTTGCCTCTGTCAATTTTTGGTGATGACATGCCAGATACCGATGAACAGTCTGTGTCTCAAGATTTGTCTTCCTATGCACCAACATCCCCAATAAAGAACAGATTTAATAGCCCTGGTTCCAACTTATCTATCAATGACTTGATATGGAATTTATATACTCAAGCTGAAAACAAAATTTCTCCTAATGTGACACCAAAAGCAAGTGAAAATGGGATTCATGCCTCCCCTGGAGTATCAAGCACCAATTTGGTTACTGGTGATGATGATTTTGATGATGGCTTTGGGGACTTCATGGATGCTTCACCTGGAACCAGATTTGCCCATGAATCTGCTCAAAAAACTTCTTTTAATCATGCACCACAAGTTAATGAAAATGGGTTGCAGTCTTCCTCAACAGTTTTGAATTCTGATTTGATCAATGGTGATGATGATTTTGAGGATGATTCGTGGGAATTTAAGGATGCCATCTCTGGAACAAGAAGTCAAGATCAGGCATTTGCTATAAATGACAGAGATCTGCCAACGCAGTTATCAACAAAATTAGAGCCACTTGATTATCTAGATTTTTGTAGCAAATTGAAGGATGAGTTATGCAATGCTGTCCTGTTCCATCTTCAGAATCTCAAGGTAGGTAACCTTTTGTGGTCTTTCTTTGATAGAAAATGCAAATGCATACTGGCACTGAAATTATTCATAAACTAATATTCTTAGAAAGCTCAAAGTGTTGCTGCTCTTTCGGGTGAAGATGCAAAAGCAAAAGCTCTTCAGGAGGAAATTCAGGTCAGTCTATGAACTAGTTTATTGTTATATTTTTTCCTCTCTAATATTGTTCTTTGGCTACTTATTTTTCCCTTATAATAGTAAGTATACAACCTGGGGAAGGACTTAGGGGAATAGGATTCTTTCCATGAGGGAGATGGGAAAATCTCATTGCATGTCTGGCAGGATTTGAGCGCAAAACCTGGCAGAACCCCAGGCCTAATGGCATGGTTGCGACTTGTGATCATTGGGTCAAAGGCCCCTCTCAAACATGATTGAGCTTTTAGGAATATGTTATTGTGAAATTAGTTTTCTTCTGCTTGTGTATTTGTGTATGGCTATTATCTCCTTGTTATTAAATGCATAAGTTAATAATAGTTTCAACCTTGTTTCTACCTTTTTTTTTTAATAGGAATTCTCTAAGATACTGCATCAGGATAATATCATCCCCAACGAATATCTCTCAGAAAATTATTCACCAAGAAATGTGTACTTCAATGAGTTTCTTGAAGTTTTGAAGGAACCTAAGTTCCAATCTCTTGAGTCAGAGTACCAGCTAGCATCAAGGTTGTCAATGGTATGTTAATATCTTAAAAAATATTGAGTATTGTATTTTTCAAGTTTTATTTTTTTTCACATGCAAGTAGTACTGTTACTACTGTGAACTACCAAAGGATTTTGATAGTTTAAAACAGAATATATGATCACATAACAGATTCAGGTACTGTTGTCAGTAGTGATATTTGTGTTAGTTTTCGTTGAGATTAATTTGACAGATAAGGGTTATATTTTCTTGTTTTATTTTATTCATAACCTTCTTTCTTACTGGACCATTTAGCTTGACAACACTTGTTATTGCATGATTATATTTGTATTTGAATAGGCCGACAAGGATATGAAATCTGCTATGGAACTTTTGAAAGATGCAGTATCAACATTAAGAATTCTCAAGTTGGGATCAAGAGAAGAACAATCTAATTATCTTACCACATGGTCCAAAATAGCCTTTGTTTGTTCTCAAGAGCTGAAACACGGTGCTTATATTTGGAAGCAAGCAGTGCAAAAGAATGTCCATGACCAAATATTATCTAACCCAAAAGGTAAGTTACATGATTTTATCATGCCTAATCAATGTGCTGCTAATGCAGATGAACTTATAGAGTCTGAAATAACTGCTTCCTTTTTCTTGGGTGTTTGGTTGACATAGGTGTTCGGTACATCCACGCACTCGGAGAAATTTATAGAGTGGCAGAAATTATTGGAGCTTCAGCCAAACTCCACAAGCCATGGATGTTATTAGGTTTCATAGATCCTACAAGTTTTTTTTCCCTTTTGAACGAATGTTATAGCATATGGTCGGGTTCGGGACTTGAAGAAACACTTTTTAGTATATCAAATCAGAATAATTTTGAGCCAGATGGCATTTCAAGGGAATTAGTTGAATCCATTAAGTACATTCATGAGCTTGATGAGCATGCACTTCAGAGCTATGTCATCTCTGGAGAAGAAACTACTTGCCAGTTGTCAGCCTTGCCTGCTGGTTTCATACCAGGTATGTGCACAATAATCTTGGCTGTCTTTGAAATACAAGTGATAAAAATTTTCTTCATTCATCCCAAAAAAAAAGTGATAAAATTTGACTAGAAAATAAAAATTTATGTTTTTCATAGAATTTTTTTTTTCTTATAATTTGTGAAAAAGTATTAAGGTGTCCAAATGCCCATTATTAGCAATTAGGAAAAAAAATCCTTTTAGTGTGAAAATTACCCATAAATGTTTTTTCAAGTATTGATGTTTAGGAATTAGGATATCTCTTCAACTTTGATCCTTTGGCCATTTTCCACACAAAGCCCCTTCGGTGGAATCTTTTCATGCTAGCTTATATAGCAGTTGAGCAGTTGAACATGCACCAAAAACATGCACCCAAAAAAAGTTGTGCAGTTGAACCCTCTCACATGCTCTCGGGTGTTACTATAACGGAGAGTGGACCTGCGGGACCAAACTACTGAAACACCTAATAATATAACCAAAAAGAATTGAAACTAATAAGGTGCATCCGAGCATGTGCCGCAGGATCAATGTTGGAAAGAGTCTTTCTGCATTATGTACTTGTAGTTGATATCTTTTTAACACCAATTTACATTTGCTTTAGTATCTGTCTGGATCAATAGGTACAGGGCTATGCTTTCACTAAACGAAGTGGGAAAAGATGTGATTTTTTTCATTTAAAATCGGAAAGTGGAAATCTCTACTACCCATCCTTTATTGTGTTAATCTTGTAATTTATTTTTACATGATTTTTGTGGATCAGGTTTAAAAATGGTGACATGGAATGGGAAGCAGTACTTCATCATGCTTGCAAACTTGTGGGTCAATCTAATAAGTTCAGATCCTCCCCAGAAGTGACACCTGCCAATTCAATTATGTCACCTACGACGAGGGGTCTCTTCTCTTCCAAAAGATTTTTCAGTGTGTTGTTGAAGCTTATTTTTTCTCTTCAAAGAAGAAAAATCAAGGTGAGATTGTGGCAGTATCCAGTTTTGTTTTAGTGGGATGAGGCCTCTGGCGCACTGGCAGCCATTGTTCAGATGAAAGGAAATTGTGTATGGGATGAAAATCATATGGTTGCACGGCTGCTGGGTCTGAACAGGCTGAGTCACCAATTAAGTTCATTCTTTCTTCAATAGGTTACCATTCTTTCTGTGGAAGCTTTAGAGCAATAGCCGGATATTACAGGTGGTATATTTGTAAGTGTAAGATGTATAACTAGTGAGTGATAACGAAGAGCCATACTACATAGAGTAGAATTCTGGATACGGTTCAGTTATGCAGAGGGAATGATATTGCGTGGTTATCAAATGATGCTGGTGTTGTAAAATAACTGGGAATTCCTTCCCTTAACAATGTTACACAATAGTCTTTTGGCATTGATGTAAATACATAAATAATTTGATTTAACTTTGAAAATGTAGCAATATTCGTGTCCAGTACCTCACATGCGCTGCCGACCCAGCTTCGATCTGAAAGGGAACCCGAAAAAACAAAAAATAGAATCATTCTGTTACTGCTCCTAAGCGGTAAACACAATCATCTACTACTTGTCCGTGACAAGGAAAATGCAAGATGTGCTGCATTGGAAGTGAGATTTTACCAGTCATCAACGATCAATATAAAGTATTTCGGGATTGCTAAAGGATCAGACGTATATCATAATTTGGCTTATTCAAGGTTTTTACCGAACACATGGTACTTTAAATAAACTGCAAGTATTCAACGTTTCAAAATCTGTCAAGATGCAGCTTCAGGCGCAACCCTTGTGCCATAGAAGTTGTCAAACAACCACATTAAGATGATGGGGTCTCCTTTAGCGAAGAAAGGAATATAAATGGTGAGGGTAAAAGCCATGTTGTATTTGATGCATAATTATATTCAACAAATCAAACGAGAGCTCAAATAGGCATCTTATTTACTAAGAGCATGTATGCTATGTTGCTTTAGAGCGACCTTGTAAAAGAATCGAGTAAATGAAAAAGGTGTTCGAGAGCTCTGGGGTGAGTAGGTCGGAGGAAGAAGAGCATTTAGTGTGTATGAGTACGAAAAAGGTCCAAATGCACAGGGTTTCTCATGAAGGTGAGGCCGAAATGGATTTGGTTGTATTTGATGAAGCTGTTAGCAGGGAAAAGAATGAAGATATGAACGTGGTTTTGTTGCATTAGCCAGATAACTCCTCTAAGTTGTCATACATAGGAGTTGTGTTAAGAAGAGATGGAGTTCAAGATATGGATCTGACAGAGATAGCAAAGCTTGTTGTGAAGGAGTGTGCTTTTAAAGATCTGGTGGAGGAAGAAGGTGAGGAAGTGATTCCTATTCCTTCTGAAGTCAAATCTCGTATTGATGTGTCCTTGGAGCAATATAAGGAATGGTGTATGGATCGGAATTATACTTTGATTGTTAAACTCTTCGGAAAAAGATTGTCCATTTGTGTTTTTGATTCATGGGTTCAGAGGACTTGGTCTAGAAAAGAAAGTGTCAGAGTCTTGGACTTGAATGAGGATTTTTTCATAGTTTGTTTCTCAAATGAAGGAGACTAGCATGCTTTGTTTGAGGGTCCTTGGTTAGTTGTTGATCACTATTTGTTAGTTCAGAGATGTTGACCCTTATTCAAACCTATGGCTAAAGAGGTGAAGGAGATTGTTGTATGGGTAAGGATTGTGAATTTGCTAGTGGAATTGTACAACCATAAGTTCCTCTGACATGTAGGATCAAAGCTTGATAGCATGTTAAAGATAGATGAAAAAACATCCATCCATTCCAAAGAACGTTTTGCTAGAATATGTGTTAAGATAGACTTGAGGAGGCAATTGGTGCCTGGGTTCACAACTTTAGGTCAAGACTTCAAAGTGGAGTATGAATGTCTTCATTTGATTTGTTTCACGTGTGGGCAATACGACCATAAACAAGACTCTTGTGTGGATTTTTCCTCCATAGATAACCAGCAATCGTCGGCATCTTAGGTTCCTAAGGAGGAGGCAACCAAAAAATTTGGAAGGACAGGATAGCATGATTAGCGATAATTGTGGTTTTCAAATTTCAAAAGAAGGAATCTCTAATGATATGATCATTATGAACCAGCAAAATTTGGAGATGAATTCGAAGAAAATCAAGGATACTTGTTTTGGACCTTGGATGGTTTGTCAAGAGGCAACCTCGGTGATGTTTTGGGCAAGAGCGTATGATTTGACATGTTAAATGAGGTAGGCCATAGTGCTAATGACAAGGTTGTAGATTTGGTGATTCTACCAGCTCAGAAAGTTGAAGTTTGAGGTCCAGTTGTTAATGATGCTAACATTATAAACATCCTTAGCCTATCTGCCACAAAAAAAGTTCCTTTAGGTAATGGCCCATATTCTAAAAAGCCAATTAAACATAATCTTAATTTGGGAGTGCAAAAACCCAACAAACTAAAAAAGGTTGCTAAGTTTTTGCACTCCAATGTATCAACTAAAACTAAAGCACCTGTCCAGAGAGAAGAGAAATTAGAAGATCCACCTCATATGGCCAGAAAAAAAAAAGCAAAAGAAGATAAACTTGTTTGGGATTTAATGAGGCGCGCATAATAGGATGCTTGAAGGAAGGAAAAAGAAGGCCATCACGTTGATATTGGTCCCGGTACGCAAGTTGTGGTTGATTCTAGTTAGGAATTTGTGTTAGCTCAATTTCCTGACAAAGGTATGTTAGTTGATCCTAAAATTAAAAAGCCACCAGATTTATCTCAAATAGATCATGTGGGCGTTGTGGATTTGGAGGCATATTTCCTATTGGGCAAGATGAGCATATTGCTTTTTGCGAAGAAACTAAGTCCTAAGCTGCTGCTTGATTGTAGCTTTTTTGTTTTTCCTTTTTTTTCTCAGTATCAATGAATATTATGATTTAGAATTGTAGAGGGGTTGGTAGTCATGGTTTTGCAGGTTTGATCAGAGATATAATGATTCGGTATCAAGCTAGATTCTTGATAACTCTATAAAATATAGTTATTTATACCTTATATCCATACTCTATAGATTTAGGGATGACAAAATTACCCGTACCCGCGAGGATCCACGGGGATTACCGACAACGGGGTGGGGGATAGATACTGTTTAATAAATGGGGCGGGGCGGGGATTATAGTACCCACCTCGCGGTACCCATAAAACTCGTTAAGTATATTTTTTTATTTAATATATATCATATATTATGATTCTTTTTTTTTTTTTACTTTGAGATGAGATGAAAATATATATATTTTTATTATTTTAAAATGAATTTTTTATTGAATGAGCCTATAATGATAAAACTTGTTGAAAAAAATATATACTATTTATTAATAGTTATTTATGTAAACTGCGATTATTACAAAATATAATTGAATTTAGTTTGTTATTTATAATATTCTTTTAATTTTGTAAGAAATTTAGATTGTTGAATAAAGTTATAGTATGTATTATTAAAATTTATTTTATTTATGTTTTTTGTAACTTTTAAGATTTTATTTTAGATTATTAACTACTGCGGATACTGTGGATATCCCGTTTACTGCATGGGATCATAAACGGCACTACCGCGACGGAGGCGGGGGCGGGGGCGGGGGCGGGGGGAAGGGAAGCACTACCTGCCACCCCCCGTCCTATTGTCATCCCTATATAAATTGCTTAGTCCTTATTCTTATACATAAGTGGAAGATTTTATACTCATATTCATCTAATTCAATTTTGATGTATAATTATATGATCTTGAGAAAATCTTGTCTATTCTTTAAGAGATTAAGTAGATTTGCACTTATTATTAACCGAGCAATTTTTCAATTGTAGGAAGAGCTCCAAACAAGCAAATTGAAGGAAGATTTGGACCAACATTGGAGGAGAAAACCCAAGAAGCAATTCAGCAACACGAGTCGTGATACAAACACATGTATGTCACGACGTGGAAGCATCAGCCCAGTTTCCTACTTAAACCTGAGGTTAGCGAGTCACAACGCAACTATCTTCATGCCGCGGCGCGCAGCTATTTGCTACGCCTATATATATTGTCTTAAGAGACATTCAACTAGGGAGAGGTATTTTGGATTAAAAAACAACAACTAGGGTTTTATTCTGCACTTGAGAGGAAGCAAAGGTAGTTGAGTTGAAGGTCATCTTTAAGGAGAATCAAGCATTCAAGGAGCCACATTCATTGTGTCTTCCTCCTATTTCTTATTTTCTCTCTTGTTTTGTCATAAACATGAATATTGTTGTTAGATTTTCGTATTCTATGGATAGCTAAGTTGTACTTAGGGATTCTTTTGGATCCTTCTATAAATATTAGTGATTTTGTAATTCTTTAAGTTAACAATAATGATTGGGTTTGTTTAACCATATTGCTCTTAACACTCTTGATTGTTTGACCAATATTTAATATGATTTGATTGAATCTATTGAACTAGATATAGGGATTTAGATTTTAGTTCATAGATATAGTTGATGCATGTTTAGTTTCATTCAAAAGGTATGGTGAATTAATTAGCTAATGGGATAGAAATGTACCCCTTGGTCATGCATAGCGAGTGTTTGAGAATAGTCCTTAATGAGTGTCATTTGCACTAACTCTTATGAAAACATAGTGAATTAAGCAAATGATATATGATTAATTGACCTAAACATAGGCTTTTAGCTAAGTTAGTTTCTTATGCTAACAAAACCATTTCATTCATATTGCTTAAGAGGATTGCATATTGCCAATTGAAGTAGTGGGTGAAGAAGGATCTCATATTCTCCATTCATTGTCTCTCATTCATAATTTATTGCATTTTAGTCTTTGACACCATATTCAATCCACGCACCTTTTACCTTACTGAATGTTCTTGACTAGAGTTTATTGAACTATTGGTCAATATTTACCATTGAATTTAATCACTATCCTCGTGGGAATGATACTTTACTCATTATTTTATTACTTGTGCGACCTATGTGTTTGTGGTAAAAAAAAGGATCAATAATTTTTTATTCTTCTAGAAACTTATGTTAGTGGTATTAGAGCTGATAACATAGTTCGAAAATTAGGTTTTGATGGTATTCATTCAGAACATGTTGTAGGACATTCAAGAGGAATTTGGTGTCTTTGGTTCTCTGATACTTGGTCTATTAAAATTATCTTTTCACATTGTCAATTAGCTCATAAGGGGATTGCTAAAGCGAGTAAAGCTCCTTGGACTTTTCTGTAATATATGAGAGTTCTCATGTGGCTCCTAGGAGAAAGCTCTATAATTTACTAAATGATATTACTGCTAATTGTGAAGGTGTTTGATGTGTTGCAGGGGATTTTAACACTACTCTTAATACTTGAGATTCAAATGAAGGAAGTTTTGGTAGTGTTAACTCTATGAGATTTCAGAATTG
This sequence comes from Ormosia emarginata, assembly GCA_029884605.1. Classification (NCBI taxonomy): domain Eukaryota; kingdom Viridiplantae; phylum Streptophyta; class Magnoliopsida; order Fabales; family Fabaceae; genus Ormosia; species Ormosia emarginata. The sequence goes on along the minus strand of JAQQTP010000070.1, from coordinate 521,513 downwards.
TATGCTTTCCTACGACCTTTGTGATTTAGGTTTTAATGAGCAGAATTATAGTTGACAAATAGGCTCTATCAGAAAAAGACTTGACAATGTCATTGGTAATCTTTCTTGGAGTAATAAATTTGAGAATGATCATATAAGGCATTTACCAAGATTGAAATCTAATTATGTGCCTTTTCTTCTCTACTTTGAGGATTTGATTGATCTGGCTCTCGTCCTAGGCCTTTCAGGTTTTTAGCACCTTAGATGTTGAATGAAAATTTCCTAGCTCTAGTTCGTGATGCTTGGAGTAATAATATGTCTTTGCTAGCTAATATTGATGAATTTATTTCCAAGGTTAAAATTTGGAATAAGGAGGTCTTTGGAGATATTTTTAGAAGGAAGAACCAGATTCTGTTAAGATTGGAAGGAATTTCTAAGAAGCTTTCTACTTATGGAAATCCTTTCCTTGAGAAACTTTAGAAGGATTTATGGGCTGATTATGAAAATATTCTGAGGCAAGAGGAGTTACTTTGGAAGCAAAGATCTAGATGCAAATGGATCCACCATGATGATAAAAATACGACTTGTTTTCATGGCATTGCAAAAGCCCGTAAAAAGATGAATCAAATTATGAGCTTTAAAACAAATGATAATGTTCTTATTATAGGTAATGATGAGTTAGAATCTATGGGGTTTATTTTTATAAAAGTTTGTATTTGGATGATGGAGACACTATGGCTCTTCTATTGAGAGGATGTTTCCCTAACCTCTTTTCTTCGAAGCTTCAAATGCTGCATGTTGAGGTTTCTATGGTTGAGGTGAAGTGAACTTTGTTTACTATGGGAGGCCTTTAAGCCCTAGGCTTTAAAGTGGTGAAATTTTCCTTGCTCAAATGAGTTAGAGATGTCTTTAAGGAGCCTAATTTGATTAGAGATACTAATCAAACGTTTATCTCCCGTATCCCAAAAGTGGAAGTTCTTGATCATATGTAATTGTTTCGACCAATCAATTTATGCAATGTGTGTTATAAATTGGTTACTAAACTTATTGCCTCAAGGTTAAAGAGTATTATGGGGAAGCTTGTTGAGCCCACGCAATGTAGTTTTGTTTCCGACAGGCAAAGCTCGGGCAACATATTGATTGCATAAGAGGTGGTTCACTCTATGCGAATGAAAAGAGGTAATTCAGGTTTTATGGCTATAAAGATTGACCTTGAGAAAGTTTATGATTAGTTCAAATAGGAGTTTGTTAAAGATACTCTCATTGATATCGACACTCTGAATAACTTGGTGTCTCTTATTTGGGCTTGTATCTCTTCACCTTTTATGCAACTTCTTTGGAATGGTAATAAAACTTCTTTTTTCCTTCCGACTAGAGGTGTAAGGCAGGGTGACCCTTTTTCTCTCTACCTTTTTGTTCTCTATGTAGAAAGACTATCTTATCTTATTAACAGGGTCGTGGAAGAGAATTTATGGGAGCCGATCTCTTTGTCCAAAGGAGGTCCCAGACTCTCTCATCTTTGTTTTGCGAATGACCTTGTACTTTTTGCAAAGGCAAATAAGGGTCAAATTCAAGTTATTTGGAATATTCTTGATATTTTTTGTACTAGCTTTGGCTAAAAAGTTAATTTTGAGAAATCATGCATCTTTTTCTCTAGAAATATCGAATTCTCTAGGAAATAGGAAATTAGTCAAGCTTTTGGTGTCCGACTTATGAGTGACCTTAGTAAATATCTTGGAGTTCTTTTATTACATGAAAGGACTTCTAGGCATATCTATAAATACATTATAGATAGGGTCTCTTCTAGAATTAATGGCTGGCGGGCTAATACTTTTTCTTTAGTGGGAAGAGCCACTCTTGCCTAGAGTGTTGTTGCTCCCATGCCTTCCTATTCCATGCAGATTGTTTTGCTGCCTGTGGGTGTGTATAATCAGGTTGACAAGACTATTAGAAATTTCTTTTGAGGATCCTCGGAGAATGATCGCAAATTACACTTACTCAGTTGGAATAACCTTTGTAAATCTAAGCATGATGGTGGTTTGGGGTTTCATCAGTCTCGTATCTTGAATCAAGCTTATATGATGAGGTTGAATTGTGATATGATTCATAAACAAGATGCTCTTTGGGTTAAAGTTATTCATGCCAAGTATGGTGGTAGTAATGACCTCAAATCGGTTGTTCAACGAAAAACTAATTCATACACACGAATTTTAAGATCAAACTCAAAATTGTATGTTTAAGGAATTCGAGCTTATTCCACTCGAACTAATATAATTTATAGATAAAATCAAGGTTAAATGTAAGGTGTTGCTAACAAAACAAAAATAGAAAGTTTTTATTAAAAAGTGGTACATTTAGTATATTGAGAATTGAAACATTTTACTTTTCAATAATTTTGTTTATGAGAAAATATAATGTAGCCTATTGGTATTATGGTATATATGGCTATGGAAAATTATTTGAGTTTTGTTATATTCTTTTAAAAATCATCCTAATATTTAATAGAAAAAATATTAAATGAAAAAATAAATATATTTAATATATTGAAAACATTAAAAATATTTAATATTTTTTATTTAATAAATAAAAAAATTAATAAGATGATTGGTTAAGAAAATGTAAAATTATTCCTGTTACTTTACTTGGAGTAAATATTTGTGACTGATTTTGTCTTCATTTTGTAACTAAAATTCATTTTAATTAAGAATTCTATTTAAGCATTAAATATTTAGCAATCGAATTGAGAAAAGTAGAAAAGCATAATCCTATTATTAATGATTGAACAAATGCGTTTTGTCATATAATATTTGAGAGTTTTAATCGGTTTTACTTTTTCCAAAGAAAAATGATAGTCACATATGAATATTACACATATTTATTTTACATATACTTAATAACAAAATTAAAGAGAAGATATACAAAAAATAAAATAAATTTAATTATAATTAAATGATAAAAATATAAAATAATATGAATAAAAATATATATAAATAATATTACTCGTTTTCAAATTGTGAGAAAGTCACATAATCCATCATAGGAGATTTTACTATAATTTAGTAAAAAATTATTACATACTCTTTTGACAATAATAAATATATGTTCTAAATAAATATTTATTATTAATTTTAAATATATTTAAATAAATTTTAAAAAATAACTTAATTCAGTTATAAAAATTATTTTAAAATATGTATTTATTACTGTTCTAATAACATCATAAAATAATTTCAATGATATAATTTCTCTTTAGTAACCAAAATAGTTTAGCTATAAAAAGTAATTTTTTTGTTTTGCGGGTAAGAAATGCAAAAAAAAAAAAAAAATTTAAATTGCAAAACCCTCTTCTGCTCCGTTGGCTAGTTCATTCATTTCATTCAGAGTCTCACACCAGAGGTTGAAGGCGCCGTCACTCTCAGAATCAGAGGCATGTTGGACATCAACCTATTCAGGGAGGAAAAGGGCCATAACCCCGAACTCATCCGCGAATCTCAACGCCGTCGTTTCGCCAGCGTCGACCTAGTCGATGAGGTTATCAATCTCGACAAAGAATGGCGGAAGCGTACGCTCTCTCTCTCTCTCTCTCTCATCATTGCCAACAATGTGCATCAATGCTATTATGATTTTTCAGGTCAATTTGAGCTGGAGAATCTCCGCAAGGAGTTCAACAAGATCAATAAGGAAGTCTCCAAACTCAAGCGTGTCAGTATCCTCTCTCATTTCTCATTTTCTAGTTATAAAGATGCAAACTTTATTAAAAAATATATAAACCCAATAAATTGGGAATCCTGAATCCATTTATATTCATATATTGTTTTTGTAACTGCTGAATGCCTTAGGCTGGTGAAGATGCAGCCAAGTTCATTAGTGAATCAGAGGAGACTAAGAAACTGATAGCAGAGAAAGAGGTTGAAGTTCGGGAAACTCTAACACTCTTGAATTCTAAATTGGAAACTATTGGAAACCTCGTGCACGATACTGTTCCAATCAGTGATGATGAGGTTTGTCAATCATTTTCGTTCATTGTGTTTTGTTTTATTTTCTTCCTGCTAATGTTTGTCTTAAAATCATGGGGTCTTCTATGTTCTAGGCCAACAATAAAGTGGTTAGATCATGGGGCGAGAAAAGAGTGGAGCCTAAACTAAAGAATCATGTCGATCTAGTTGAGCTACTTGGGATAGCAGATACAAAGAAAGGTTTCAATTTATTCATCTAGTGTTCAACTGATTATTTTTATTATTAACCATGTACCATATGGACATGTGATTCTGGGTCAGGATGTTGCCATCCTCTTGTTCTTGTAATTATAAATGCTTCTGTTTTTTCACCGCATAGTTTCATTTGTATCACTGGCTTAGCTATTGCACTAGTACATGTTTATGCACAATGTCTTTCTGCCAATATCTATCTCGATTCCAGACAGTATTGAGTATTTTGATTTGTAATGTCATTTTTCTTGTGGCAAAAAAAATCTGATATCACTGAATACAAGTTTCTTCCAAGTTATTGTGCATCCTCATTTTCACTGTATTTGTCATCTAGCACCTGAAGCCTTTTATGTTAATCACCAATCTACACACTGCTGCATTTCAACCGCACTAGCCAAGGCTTTCAATAGTCTGTGCATTTCTGGTCCCATCTTCTCCGAATGTATTCTAATATTTTATGTTAAGTTGCTTGATACATAATAGGAGCTGAAGTAGCTGGAGGTAGAGGTTTCTATCTCAAAGGAGATGGTGTTCGTCTTAATCAGGCTCTAATTAACTTTGGACTTGATTTTTTGGAGAAAAAGGGATATACTTTATTGCATACTCCTTTCTTCATGAGAAAAGATATAATGTCAAAGTGTGCTCAATTAGCCCAATTTGATGAAGAACTTTATAAGGTAAAATTCGTAAGTTGATTCCATTATTTGCCTGGGTGCTCCATCTACAGTTTGTGATGTTGAGACATATTAGTGATGCCTCTGTATATAGTTTATAGTCTTGGACTTAAGTAAATAAGTGCATATGTGCTTTGCCGATTAATATGCTTAATCTTTTAGTGCCAATAGCCTTATTGTAGTGTGCCATTCAAAATGATTATAGCTTGATCTTTTCCTCTGAACATATCTAAGGAGTTATTATGTAGGTAACTGGTGAAGGAGATGACAAATATCTGATTGCAACTGCAGAGCAGCCCCTTTGTGCATATCATGTAGATGATTGGATCCACCCTTCCCAGCTACCCATAAGGTAATATGAATTTGATGACAGATGTTAACATTGGAACTTGTAAGACCATGTTGCCTTTAACTCTGAAAATATGCTTTCGGCAGATATGCTGGATATTCATCATGCTTTCGTAAAGAAGCTGGATCTCACGGTCGAGATACTCTAGGAATATTCCGCGTTCACCAATTTGAGAAAGTGGAGCAGTTTTGCATTACTAGCCCAAACGGCAATGATTCATGGGACATGCATGAGGAAATGCTAAAGAACTCTGAGGATTTTTACCAAGCAGTATGATGCTGTCCCTCATTAAGCAACTAGAATATTGTTGATACCATTCTCTATATGAGTTCAAATTTCAAATAAATATATAATTTGAAAATGGTTACTGAATCCCAGGGTACTGTTAAATTATGGAGACAAGCATGTTTTTACTTTGGCATGCCAAAGCCAAGCATGTCTAACCGGGGGAATGTTTAATACATCCCTATATTTCTTTCTAAATTTGTGATATTTAGGAGTGCATTGTGTGCTTGTGATGAATCAGTACTCTGTATTGGCCAAGTACTCATAGGTTGGCATTTTCTCATTTTATTTTTTCTGGGTGTTATCAGTGCATATAGATTGATGTATTGGTTGTCTCCGACCTAAATATTGCTTTCTTTCCCCCCTTTTTGATTTCCTTTCTTATGCAATTGAATTTTATTTACTGCAGTTAAACATACCATATCAAGTTGTTTCTATTGTATCTGGTGCTTTGAATGATGCTGCAGCTAAGAAGTATGATCTAGAAGCATGGTTTCCAGCTTCTCAAGCTCACAGAGAGCTAGTGTCCTGTTCAAACTGTACAGACTATCAAGCCAGAAGATTAGAAATTCGATATGGACAGAAGAAGGTAAGTTATGCCTAATTTCATCATAAACATAGATGGCTTTATTAGCATGATTCAATAACTTATGAATGAAAATTTTCATTTCCATTAACAAAATTTGAGACCTTCCCTCATATATGTCACAATCTCTAGTAGTCTGAATTTATCAATCCATTCTACATTGAAATTTCTAAGTTCATACTTTTCTCATGAGTTTTTTTTTTTCTCATGAGTAGTCTTTCATTGAAATTCTATTTAGCAGGCTAGTAAATTTTATCTCTGTTAAACATTTTGGGAATAATCATAAGTGATGTTGGTGCTTTCTTGTGGTAAGGGGCCTAAGATATGCCGCGGTTAAATTTTGATAGCTCAAAGTGTGTTAGCAATATTTTCTTTTGGCTTTACCTGATTTCAACCCTATAAATGGGTGTACAATCATAATTTTAACTGTTGTCATTTGTATCATTTTTACCGTTGCAGAGCAATGAGCAGATGAAGCAATATGTACACTTGTTGAACTCTACTCTCACGGCTACTGAGAGGACCATTTGCTGCATACTAGAGAACTACCAGAAGGAGGATGGTGTAGAGATACCAGAAGTCCTCAGACCGTTCATGGGTGGAAAGACTTTCCTACCTTTCAAAAACCAACCGGTTACTGAAGCCAAAGGGAAGAAATCAAAGGCCTAATTGCGTTATTTTTAGTCTGAATGATATTTATGAAGAGTCAGTTCAGGATTTTAATTTATGACCCGTGTTATTCTCCACCATAACCTGTTTCTAAATTCTAAACCCCCCCCCCCTTCCTTTTGCCTACAAGTAGTAAATGATCTTGAGAAGTGTGCACGATTTTGTGGGGGAGAGGACACCCTTGGAAATTTAAACAATATATCTTCAATGACTATTTTATGGAAGTGTTGCAAGAGATTTCTATGATTGCCATATTCTGTAACTCATTAATCTATAAAATTATAAACCATGTGCTTTCTTTCTTCACTTTGTTGTGGGGATTTTGTTCATTGCAAAAAGTGTTACACCCTGGATGCGATGTCCTAGTTTTACCTAAAAGGGGCGAAACACGTAAAATCTGTAACATAAAAACTGTCACAGCGTGTTTATTTGCGTTGCTTTCTTACAGAAGTTAGGTTACATTGAATAGAGGTTATTGTTTGTTTCGATATACATCTTTTTTGTTTTGAATAAAGGTTACTGTAATATGGGTATAGATTGTGCGGCGTAGTAGAATTCTATGAAATATGAATTGCCAAAGTCCAATTTGAGTGTAACTCAAGTGCAAAGGAATTGTGGGTCATGGGTTTAGGATTCTGAAGTCTGTATTGCTTTCTGTCTTGCAGGGCATTGAAACATGTTCAATTTAATCGAGCTGCTCATATAGTAACTACAATTATGAACTTCATTGGAAACAGGAATGCGGTCTGGAAAATCGGAACTAGAATATTCAACCATGTTTTGTAGTAGAGAGGGACCGAGAGGTATTACTTGGCAGCCAGGCTGGTTCTTTACAAGGTCACTCGTGATTATAGGTTTTAGCACTGTGGACCGGTCTGCATCTTTCTGAAGCTGTATTGTCCCTAGCTTAATTTTTTCAAGAATTAAGCCAGGCCGGTTGTTTTCTGCATGGATTTACCCGTAGCAATTCAAGATTTCTTTATCAACAACAACCACGAGGATATTATTGTATTATTTACTGTACTTAGATCTTTGATATCAAGGGCATTTCAAACTTCCAAACACTCATGAATTCTCTTCTCTGAACAACTGAATCCCATTTTATAAGAAACGTTCTGTTCTTAGGGTGTTATATAATATCACAGCATGATATATAAATCTAAACAGCACACAGCCTTTCTTCTGAAGAAGTGGGGGGCCTGTGGAGGACGAAGATGTCAATTTTTAATGGAGAATCATAAGGAAAGTGATGCTTTCCAAGTGGCTTTTGATCAAAACTCAGTCAATCATGGCGACTGTACAAGTTTAGCGAGTCTTGGTGGTGAAGACTACTAAGAGGGACAAGCTTAATTATCCATTACTACTAGAGCTATGGTATTTCAATTTGCAAGCAAGTTATGTTCCTGCGTATCACACGGCCTAATTAGCTTTAATCCATGTAGTTGTGTCAACAACGTAAAACACAAGCCATCGTGGTTAATTTCCATCACCAACACGCAGATTTTGAACACAAACCTCCCGGACCAGGTAACTTGAGCAACCTTGTTTTTAACTTCACTGACTAAAGGATCTGAAAACTGTTGCACGAGTGTTTGATAATGAGAGATATATATTGATAGAGAAGTTATTGCTTAAACTTGGAGTATTTAGTGGAGTGTATCATGTCAATCAGAATTTAATATTTTTATGGATTTTTGTGTCACACAATTAATTTTATAAAAATTCATAAAATTACTAAATTCTAATTAACATAATAGACCTAACTGTAGTGCTCTAAATTTAAATAAAAATTTCTCTATATGGATGACAAATAAGTTACATGTATGCTTAGAACTTTAAGATATATATTAAAAAAAAACAATAATAATAATAACAGTGCTTCTACTCAAACTTGCATTGTGATCAAGAAAAGCCCGTCACTCATCCCATGCGAAGTAGTGTTTATATACATCAAAGCTCTTGTAACTTGTAAGGACAGAGGATTCAGTTGCTAGAAGTAGCTACCTACCTGTTGTGTAAGGGGTCAGGAGAGGAGGGTACTTCTCTATTAACTGTCGCGTAAGAGCCTCCATCTGTTTCATGGCTAAAGCTTTTCCTCCATACTGGTAACTTATGTGCATGTTCCACTTCATTTCCATATCCAGCACCCAATACTCCATTGTTTAAACAAGAAATGCTAAATAGTATCAGTAAGAATGCTAAGAGACACCCCACTTGAGTCTTTGAAATTGACATGACTCTCCCCACAATCTTCAACGACCATTACTATTCCTCTTTTAAATTCTCTGAGCCAACGATGGAGAACAAAGATCAAGATTTGAGACACATTTTGATGTCTGCGTCTATAGTAGGTGTGCAGCACACACCAGAAAAGAGAAAGAGAGGAGAACCGAGGAGGTCTACCCAATTAAAGTGAGAAGAGGAAGCATTGAAGGTTGTAAATTTGCTTGTCAAAGACTCGGGAAGATTTAAGGCTCATATAATAGGGGTAGTTGTTTCTTACACTTCCATGTGTAAAACATAGGTTTATTCATCATAAAGGAAGGATCCAGGAACTGTAGCGAAGAAATGGTCAAGCCCATGTCTCATTCAATTAGTAATGTTGTACGGTCTACTATAGACATTATTGGCATTCAAACCAATAATTGATATATGTAACGTTGTGTGGTTAATGTTAGAAATGTACTCAGTACTCTAAAAAAATATCTTTACATATGTTCGTTATTGATTTAGAGAGAATTTTATATGTTGGCAAAATAAAAAAAATATCTTAATCTATACTATTCAATAGATGACACATCAATTATAATATTAGAAATGTTATTAAAGTAGAAGATAATAATGACTCACAAAACTTATACAGTATTTATTGAATAGTATAGAACATGAAAAATATCTTCTTCTAATAGTACTTAAATTTTTTTCATTGGGAGTGTCTATTATAAACCTACCTAATAATTACTCCGAATCACAGTTCTTGTTAGAAATCCTTTCAATGCCACGCATAGCTAATTTTCATGTAACTAAACCAGACATATGAGGGCGATTCATAAATCAGAACCATGAGTTTGTGCATTGATGATGAAATGTGTACACTATTGGATACCAAACCAACCATTTTGTTTTTTTTTTTTGTAATGACAATTCTAGCCAATGGTATTCTATTAGTCAGATTAAGAACTCTTAATAAGTCCAAACTTAACCTAACCCTGTCCATATATAGAACCCCCCCCCCCCCCCCCCAAACCAAAATTTCAGGATACTCTGCTCTTTTTTCACCCTTAAAAGTCCGAAGTGTTGATGTCTCCACTATCTGTCAAAGCATTTTTCTACGGCTAGTAGGACTTCTTTTTACCTTTTTCTATGATTTCTTCATATTTTACAATGCAAGTGCCTCACAAAACTAACCTTAATGCCTGTTGAAGAAGCAACAGATTCAATAAAGCATCTTTTAGCTTATGTTTTGTCAGGCTTAATAAAGGTTTCGAGCAATGTATTTTAATAGGGTTTGTTTCTTCCTTTGGACATGCTTGTGGCATCTTTACATTCAGTAGCCTCCTTTCTTTAATCCTACTGTTGGGATTTATTTTGCTTCTATCTTTGCTCGAGTATTTGCATGAGATCTTTGCTATTACTTATTACTTTAAGTTGATCTTGTGACTTGTGACAATGAGTTTCACTCCAATTAATTTATTACTGCGTTTTGGTGGTTCGTAATAGTATCCTATCCGCTTACCAAAGTTCTCTAGGGCAAAGGATTGTCTGCAGTCTGAAACTGTAGGTTGGCATTTTCATTTTTTTTTTCCTTATTGCAGCTAGGTTATGTCCGACCCAAGTCTGTTTGTACACACTTTAACTAATTCATTTTTTCGAATAAAAGCATTCATGCCTTTTTTGCAGCTTAATTCCAAGAAATTAGAATAAGATTCGAACATATGATCGTAAGTCTATTCATATATCACATGTTTTTAAGCTACAATTAGTTGTTTTACTGTTTAATGTTATATTATAAAAATCTTCTGTAACATCATTGTCATTATTTTTTATCTATAATAATATAGATAAATTCTATCAATGTTTTTGTGTATTTTTTTTAATGATGTTTAAGTACAATTGATGCACTTAAAATTTCTGTCAAATTTAGAGTTAAATAATCTAATGTGTCATTCTATTTATATTTAAAAAGACTTTAACAGTAGATGAAAAATATTTTGAAAAAAATAATTTTTTGGTGTAATTGATCTCTTTTCAATTTTATTTGTAACTATTTGTATAAATTAAAATTAAGAGAATTTATTATTGTTATTTAACCACGACTTGAAGGAGATTGTTAAAATAAATACAATAATTATATAGTAGAATTAAGTATATTTAACAAAAAAAAACTATATAATTTATATAATATGATAAAAACAATAAATGAGTCAATTATAATATTTACTATCTTTTAGGAAATTATTGGGATAAAATCTCAGCTAGACCCAGATAAAATATAATAATAATAGTAATAAATCTCAGCTAGACCGCTTTGCTTGCATTTTAATCCATACTCTTCCTCTCTCCAATACTTAGTCTCGGAATATCCGGATTCTATTCAGCAGTAGCACTTCGAGCAGCATTTGAACTATTTATTTTTTATTTAACGATCAGCATTAAAATATAATAATTTAATATTAAAAAATATTTTTAATTTTAAAAAATAATATTAACCGTTAGATAAAAAATAAATAACTCAAATGCTGCTGGAAGTGCTGTTGATGGAGAGAATCCGGATTCAGTCCCGGACCTCCTTTGTGACAATACAAAATTCTTAACAGTCAGCATCGGCAAGATGGAAATACCTGTATGGGATATTGTTGACTTTCTACTATGAAATGCTGAAATCTAATCGGCAACGCAGTTCTGGTGGCATAACACTGAACGATAAAATTTTGGGTAGGAAGTGGGACGTTCTACTTCACTCACGCAAATTATTTTTTGCATTGGGATATTCCCCATGAAATTCATCGTTGAAGTGACTAGTGTGTGTGAGTATAAGTTTGAGCCTTTATTGGGTAAAATAGAACTTCCGTGTGTGTGTGTATATATACACCTTGCAATGTCTAAGATAAATGCTTGTAGTTATGAAAAGCACAAGCTATTATTATTCGCCTAATTAGCCACAAATGAATGAATAGATGATAGTTTAATCTGATAATCACATTTCAGCTACAAATTGTATTAATGAAAACCTAAAAAGGCAAAAAGCTCTCTCTTCGTTATCTATATTTCATTGACGCTGATTGATGATAAAGCCGGTTTCCTCTCAAACTGATACTGTGAAGAGGTAGATCTTTAGTGCAACGGCTAGAGCCAGCTGCAATAGAAAAATGCCAGCAACAATCAAGAACCAGCTTTCACCTGCTGACATGATATGTGCCCGGAGGTTAAGTGCCACAAATGTTGCTGACATAAACCCAGCCACACCTGCAATCACCCATCTGAATATCTCCAATGGCACAACGGACATACACTGCACCAAACAAAGAGTTTGAGGGTAGAAAGGATGAAAATGTCAAATTTCATACTCTCTTGAAAGGGAGAACATTTGAAGAGCAGTAACTCACCAAAGCCGGAATAAAGACAAACAGGGAATATCCATAGAGACAGAATAGTTGGACAAGGCCCGATGGTGCAGAGAAGTATTTGAGGATTACATACAAAGAAAGAGGAACAATGGTGACATAGCCGTAAAACAAACCAGCAGACCAAGTCACCAGATTTATGTCATAGTTCCATTCCTGATCCTTCAGCTTGTGAGCTATATATGTCACAAATGTGCCAATAGAAGCTGCTACAAATATTAAGGTGGTGCAAATCCAGAATGGTCCATACCTGTGTACATTTATAGTGAAATCAAAATTACATTTTGCCACAGCGCTAAAAAACACAAAATTCAGTCCTTTTATGGCAAAATAATACGTATTTGTTCTCCAAAGCTAAAAAATGGTAGGCATCCTCCACATGGGACACTGGTATTTATGTAATAAGAAATCAAGCCACCGATGATATTACACTGAAGTAACATAAGAAATGAAACAAAACCAACACATAATTAAATGAAGCATAAGCTAAGAAAAAGGAAACAACAGCAACCAAGCAGGACAAAAGGGGTCAACTATAATTATATATTGACCTTTGACAATTTTGTTATAGTTTTCATCTATCAATATTTATTACAAGGATTTTCCTTGTGTTCAGGAAAATTCCAGAGTTTCTACCTAGTGGATTCTAGGTCATCCAATAGAATGCTACCAAGCAACTTCCTTATTCCTTTAGTGCTTCTGTCACGCATCAGTTGGCAGAAGAAGTGAAGAACCCAGTTTGTCCACCTTAGATGAGGATGGAATCTGGACCACTCTTACCACCCCAACAGGGTTGATGCAGTTGCATGAAGCATGAAACTCCTATTGACCATCTCCTCTTCACAGCCAAACTTTTAGGGTACTTTTGGATGAAGGAGTTTAGAGAGAAAGGGAAAAGAAGGTTTGTTTTTCATTTTTAAATTTAGAGTATACAATGTTTAAAAAAAAAAACAATCAGCAAGGGATTATTGGAATGTTACATGATAATCTCTCATTTCATTCCTTTCATTTTGAAAAATTCTCAAACAAGGAGAATGTTTACTTAAAATGAAAAATTAACCCTCCCTTCTCTTTCCCCCAAACTCCTCCATCCAAGCATACATACCCTTAGGAGTGGGTTTCCTTCTACATCACAAATAAATATTACTGACCATTGCTAACCATAAGTTCACTCCTCCAGCTAATAGAGATCTAGTAAGACAAAGCCTACTGCTTATACAAAGTCGTCTCTTTCATTATTTATATGCAACTGACAACCCATTATTTAATATGTTTGTGACCATTAAAAAAAAGAGTCATAGTGCAGAACTATAGCATTGGTAGTAGAATAATCAGTAATCAGTAAGTTAAATGAGCAATTAAGAGACTTACAAATCAGGGTTGCTAGCAGTTTTTTCATTGAAAGTTCCTCTAAATGGGAAGAGTGAGTCCTTAATCCTGTCTAGAACATCAGAAGTGTCGACATCAAAGTATGGTTTGTAAGAAGCAACAGTGAAAGCCCGAAACCAACCACTCTGCTGTTGGGGTTCATCAGAACCAGATGCAGGTTTTGAAAATGTATCTGCATGAAAGCCAATAAAACAATTAGACACAACTCATACGCATGGAATGGAATGAACAATGCTGTTGCCAGTAATATAGTAATTGCTATATATAACTAGGCAGGAAAGAAAGAAATGAGATCACATCACATACCATCAGCATCACGTGGAGGCCTGGAGGCACCAGTAATCTTGCCCTGTGCTCCAGATGGAGGAAATGTCTGAAGATTTGAACCTACACACATAACAAAACAAATATAAGAAGAGGTTTTAGTTAAACAATTAACAATCACGTAACGTACTAATTTTTTATATAATGATTTTGTTTGTCCAGTGCAAAAAGATATTAAAATGAAAATAGAATTGAAGGAGTGTGGATATGGTAATGACTAATGAAATTGAAGAGAAGAAAGGGGAATTGGACCTGCGAAATTGACGGTGATAGATGGCGGATCTGGAACTGCCTGCAAAAGAATTGAAGGAGAATGAAATTGAGATCATGTAACATGAATGATACTCATAGTAATAAAAATGGAAGATGAATTGGAATTGATAGATGACTCACAGGTACAGATCCTGAAACCTTTTGGTTATCAATCGAGGTGTAATTTCCTGACATCATTTTGGATTCAAATTTCAATATCTTCCTCTCTTCCCTTTCTTTCCTTCCTTCTGATCCCACTCCCACAGATCCACCTCAACTCAACCTCAAGCTCATTTTGCAGTCTTCTTCACTCCATTCCAATAGAAAATAGAAATGGATCCGTTTCGCCGAATTACTTTTTTGTTTTTTCACCCTTTAATCGGGCCTGCCCGTTTGGACATTGGACAAGGTAGACGAAGTAACTACGAAAAGTGGGCTCAGCTATGGGAAGGCCCAGTAAAATCCAGCTTGCCAATTTTTCACGACTTCCCATAAAAAAAATGTTGGAAACCGCAAAAAGTTAAAAACACACTTTTTTTTTGCCCTTTCACGATTGGTTATACACCCTTACAGGCATGACATGTCGATTTCGCAGGGGATAAAGTAATTGAGAAACAAGAGATTCTGTGGTACTTGTGTTGTAAGACATTTCTCTTATATTATACCATTTACGTGAACTACTATTATTTTTTACTTTAATTCTAAAATTAAATTCTTTTGGTGTCAATCATTATTAGTGTAACACTAATAGTAGACAAAGATGATAGATACAAATGACGTGACATAATTTTAATAATACAAAATAAGATAAATCTTCTGAATATATTTAAGAATTTCTCAAAATAAGATTTTTATGTTATTATTTCTACATAAGCCTATGTAGGACAAACTGCGAGTGGCCTAGTAACATCAAACAACTCCATAATTAGCCAACAATAGTGATGAGAGTATTTGCAGTGGCATTCAGACATCTAAGTCAATGAAGGTAAGAGATAGGTTAGTGCTTAAACATGTACCCTTTGTTTGTTTCAAGAGAAAATGAGTGGAAAGAAAATGGGAAGAGAAAATGGTAAGAATATTCCATTTTCTCATTTTGGTAGTGGAGAAAATAGAGAAGAGAGAAAATTCTTAGTGGGACCCGTTTTTAGTTTTCTCTCCTCTAATGAGAAAAAAATGGAAGAGAATATGTGATAATACATAAAATGATTATTTTACCCTTACAGTCATAATGCAAAAAACAAATTTATTTATTACATTATATAAAGGGTTTATTAGTCATTTTATATAATTTCGTTTTCTTTCTTCTCACTTTTCTTCTCAACTAAAAGAGAAAGAAAAAAGTTCTTATTTTCTTTTCTTCTCACTTTTCTCTTCAACCAAACAATAGGTTAGTGTTTTCTTTATTTTCTCTCCTCTCTATTTTCTCTCTTCCCATTTTCTCTCTTCCCATTTTCTCTCATCATCCAAACAAAGCAGTAATGAGAACATATCTGGATTCATGCTGGTAGTATGCTTAAGTAAGGGTGGCGTCAACCACTTCCGTGAATCTTAAGCTCCTCTCCTACGTGGGAGAGGGCAAAGAATCTTCTAAAAAAGTGTTGAGTTAACTAATAGATGAGTTGATCTTGACATGATATAATTGGTCAAGTCAATCAAGTTCGACTATCTAAACGTTGAGTCCTAATGTGAGATATTTCCTTTTTTGTGTGCCTCATGATTGAATATTTGGCTATAAAGCTTTCATAAGTAACAAAATCAAAACCTGTACATAGTGATTTTACCCATCATTTGCAAATTTTGTATAAAGACATTTTTTTTTAGCTTCTTCTCAATTTTTCATCTTGTCACTTTGTGTTAGGAGTATTCAGATCTAAACCAATAAAAAAAACTAAAAATCAATTAAAAAAATAAAAAATAAAAAAAAATCAAAATAGATTAGATTGATTTAGATTAAATTTGTAAAGAACCGATCAGTTTGGTTCGATTTTCAGTTCAATTTTATGAAATCGATCTAAATCGAACTGATCTGATTACTATACTAATTATACATCTAAAATTACTTAAATATCCCTAACAAACCCTAACTTATCTCTCGTTCACCTCACTTTCCCTTAATCCCCTCTCATTTGTTTATTTTCGTCAATCTCATGTCTCAATTCCGAGAATGATTACAATTGCTAACTTATCATCTTAATTTTATTTGTTTGAATTCTAAACTTTGAAATTACTACTTTATTTTACTTGTTTGTATGACTTTATGAATGATTTGGAATTTGAATTATATTGTTGTTATTGTATATTATTCTAATTTAGATTACATTTTTATTATGTTATTGGTTAAAAATTGAATCATCTAATCTAATATAAATCGATTAAAACCAGTTTAGATTGGATCAGTTTAATTATTAGAATTCATCTAATTCAAACTAAATTGATGATATTTACTTTATTTAGATTAGATATAAGATAATTTTTTGTCTTAAAATCGATCCAAACCAATTCAAAAATATTCTTACACTGTATTAGATTTTATTACTTTCATTGTTGCCTTTCACCGGAACTCCATCGCCCGTTGACATCTCTCCTATAAGCTTGTCACCCTCCACATTTTCAACACAACACCAAATTATTAAATCATGTTCTTGTTAGCATTAACTTTGATTGATGTTTTGTCTCATTTTAACACGTTTAAAAAACGAGTAAGAATTATGATATAAAGACCATTAGTATGATATAACATCACTCAAAAAAAAAAATCACATCCCTTTTATTTTCTATAATAAATGGGTTGAGTTGGAGGGTGGGGGGCACAAAAAAAAGGCCCTGATTCTGGACTCGTGTTTCCATCACAGTTAGCGTAGAAACGACTAAAAGCTGAAGCCTACTTACACGACAGTCGTTTAAAGGCTCCTATTTTGTGGTGCACTGAGGCGCAAGTAAAGTAGGTAACGCTGCTGCTACTACAAAATATTAACCGTGGAAGTGAAAAGCACTTTCCAAAATCCAAACCTTCTCTATTTCCTGCCCTGACGGCCACCTTCCAGCACCGCCTAGGGCTAGGGTTAGGGTTTTTGCTCCTCTCGCTCGTCTCCTTCACCACACAAATACAGGTTCGTCCCCCACACTATCACTCCAACGCAATCTCTTACCTCACTCCCTACTTTTTATTGTAAATTTTCATGTTATTTTTATTTTTTGGGATCATTTTAGGCTTTGAAATTGGGATTTTAGGTTCTTGGTTGCAGTATCGATGGCAAAAGCTTCTGCTGGAACGGTGAACCCACACGGCCGGACCGGAGTTCGAATTGTTGTGGCCGGAGACCAGGGCACCGGAAAATCAAGCCTGATTATCACTGCCGCTGCCGATAGCTTCCCCGTGAATGTGCCGCCGGTGTTGCCTCCGACGAGGCTGCCCGAAGATCTGTATCCGGATCGTGTGCCCATCACAATTATCGACACCTCTTCCCGGTATCAAACTTTTAACCTTTTGATAAGTAAAATGACACCGTTTTGAATGATGAGCGATTCATTTGTGTGACGCTAGTGGTTTTTCAAGTTAAGATTCACAGACCACAAAATAGAGAATTAAGTGGAATGGTTTTGAGTAGCAGTACTAGTTGTTTTTTTGTGATTCTAGATAATTTTCAAGTAAATAGACAATGTCTTTTGGTGTTTCGGAGTTGATGTTTCATTTTGGAGCTAAGCTAAGCATTATCTTGAACATTAGTGTTCTTCCTTTAAAACCTGTTTGGCAGTTTGGTTTCTGAGCTGTTTGCTGATCAAGGTCATGGAATTTTGTGAAGTTGTTTTCACATGCTGTTTATCGTTTCCACTATTCACTGCATAAGAAATTTAAAGTATACACTTTCCAATCTCTTAGAAAAGTGTGATTTCATGCTTGTAGCTTTGTGTATTCATTGGGCTGCTCACCCTTAAATCTGAATGTCCTTACCTTATTATTATTATTATTGCAGCCCTGAGGATAGTGATAAAGTTGCTGAAGAATTGCAGCGAGCTGACACAGTTGTCCTCACTTATGCATGTGACCGGCCTGAGACACTTGAAAATCTGAGTATATTTTGGCTCCCACATCTTCGCAAATTAGAGGTTCTGATCTTATATTATTTCTTTAGTCTCCAAGGACTATATGTTCAATTGCAGCTCCTTTTTTCTTTTTTAGTAGTGAAGTGAAGAGAATAAAAAGGAGGGATAAAATAAATATTCCTCAAGAATGGAAGAGGAAGATTCAAATAGATTAGTGTAAATTACTAAATTGTTAAACCAGTTCTGCTCTTCTTTCTTGTAAAAAATCTTCTATTCTTGTGCACATGCTTGCATACATCTGTGCTTCATACAGCTTAATAAGATTCACATTATATATTCGTCTTTGTTATTTTGAGTGTATATATGCTTGATATAGATATTTGAACTTCATGAACAGGTAAAAGTCCCAGTTATAGTGGTTGGTTGTAAGCTTGATTTGAGAGATGAAAATCAGCAGGTGAGCCTAGAACAGGTGATGTCACCAATAATGCAACAGTTCCGAGAGATTGAAACTTGCATTGAGTGTTCAGCATCTAGGCATATCCAGGTATTTTTTATTCATACCATTGTAATCAAACTTCTTGTTTTGACATCTTCCTTTAAAGGTGCTGATCAATTATATCTGGATTTTGTTTCATACAATTGTAATTAAATTTATTTTTTGAAGGTCCCTGAAGTTTTCTACTATGCACAAAAGGCTGTTCTTCATCCAACAGCTCCATTATTTGATCAGGAGTCACAGACTCTAAAGCCTCGATGTGTGCGGGCTTTGAAGCGGATTTTTATCCTGTGTGACCATGACAGAGATGGTGCCCTTAGCGATGCTGAGCTGAATGATTTTCAGGTTGTATTTTTCCCTTTTAAGATGACAATATTAAATATTGAAATTGAGGTTTGTTTATTATCTGAGTATTATAGTCTGGCACCTTAGAGCTTGATTATAAGCTTGCTTCTATTATGTTGTGGTAAGGTAATTTGCGTATAAGATTTGTGAAATATCTAACAAAACTATCAACAGGTTAAATGTTTCAATGCTCCTTTGCAACCATCTGAAATTGTAGGTGTAAAGAAGGTTGTACAAGAAAAATTATCTGAAGGTGTGAATGAGCGTGGGCTTACTTTGACAGGATTCCTATTTCTTCATGCCCTTTTCATAGAAAAAGGGCGTCTTGAGACAACATGGACTGTGCTTAGGAAGTTTGGATATAATGATGAAATCAAGCTTGCTGATGGTCTAATTCCACCTTTGAAACGGGCTCCTGATCAGGTATTTCTTTTGAGATGAATTATGAACTTGTGTATTGTGTATGACATAATTTTATATGTTATGCCTGTCTGAGATCAATTTGTGGGCCACATGGAGTTTTTATCTTGTCCTGATCAAGATTGGCTTTACTGTCTGCAGAGTGTGGAGCTGACAAATGAAGCACTTGATTTTTTGAAGGCAATCTTTGATATATATGACGTTGATGGTGTATGTCATTTGCACACATGGCCTTGAATATTTTTACTTTTTCATGCTGCCTGTTATGTTATTTTCAATGTAGGTTGCAAATGGTAACCTGCCTAACTCTTCTTGAAATTTGACCATATCTTTTTGTGTTTCTCCAGGATGGGATGTTGAGACCTCGTGAACTTGAAGAATTGTTTTCTACTGCCCCAGAAAGGTAAATTGCTTTCTCACTTTTTGTGCTAGATAGCCTTACTTTATTATCCACCATTCAATGGTAGATTGCTTTGCATTGGTTTCTTTGACTGAATTGGTAATGGGGCAGTGTGAATGTGGAGTTTATCATGTGTTGTGTTATTTGTCAAATGTTCATGTGCTATGAGGATCTGGTATATACTTCAAATTTTGATTCTTCAATGTTTTACAAACTCTAGCTCTGGCAATTTTTTCTATGTATGCCTTTCCCAAGTCTGAATGTCAATAAGGACTCGCCAATGTTATTTGATATTATATGGATTTTTTATTGCAGTCCTTGGAGTGGAACTCCATATGAGGACGCTGCAGAAAAAAATGCATTTGGAGGACTATCGCTTGATGCATTTTTGTCAGAGGTGCGCAAGTCTTCTATCTTCTTCTCTGTCTGTTCCCCCATCCCTGCATTTTGCTGAATAATGTTTGTAGAAGAGTGGTGGGCATCTATTGGGAGTTTGATCACTCAATTTTAGAAATGCTTTGAGAATCAAGGTTGCTTAAGTTTTATGTCCACCATTATCTTTATCTATTTCCTTAATTTAAATATGTATGTATGGCTGTATATCTGGTTTGTGTACTTTTTAATACGTATAGTATTTTATATGCATTGCTATTAATCATCATTGGTTTTTTTATATATATTTTATTTTTTCTGGACAGTGGGCACTTATGACGCTTCTGAACCCAACTTTTAGTGTGGAGAATCTGATCTACATTGGTTACACTGGTGATCCATCATCTGCTATCCGTGTGACTAGGAGGCGACGTTTAGATCGCAAGAAGCAACATTCAGAAAGAAATGTTTTGCAATGCTTTGTTTTTGGGCCTAGGAAGGCTGGAAAATCTGCATTATTGAATTCTTTTATTGGAAGGTGTTTTCATTATATAAGTTTCCTTGAAGCTTCCTAGTAATGTAACTTTAGTTATTGAGTATCATATACCTTACTGTTGTTGAATTAATAATGCAGGCCGTATTCTGAAAGTTACAATCCAACCACTGAGGATCGTTATGCAGTAAATGTTGTTGATATTTCCATGGTAAATGATACTTGATTGTTATTTGACAATAGCTGCTGCTTACTGTGCAAAATGTTTCGTCTCTCTCGTCCGTTCAAGCACCAGAGTCTTCTTTTGTTGTATTTGTTTTATTTTTCTTGGCATTTCTTTCTTCTCTAAGTATTTGTTTTGTTGTTTTGTTTGCAGGAAAACAAAAAATATCTTGTACTGAGAGAGATTCCTGAAGATGGAGTTAGAAAGCTGCTGTCCAATAAGGAGTCTTTGGCCTCATGCGATATAGCAGTTTTTGTTCACGACAGGTGACCACTAATATTGAAGATCTTTATTCCATAGAAGTTATGGATTATCTTTGTTACATGACTATTGTGAAAATTACTTAGGTCATATTTGGTTCTGTTAGAAATGGTTTTATGTTTCCTATTGACCCAAAATCTGATAAGAAGCATCAAATAAAATATTTTCTTCTAGAGAACACTCAACATCTATCTTTTTTTGTTTTCCTTTCAATATTTGCATCAGTATAGGATAAGTCTCACTATTAAATAACTTATTTAAAAGTAGTGTTTATAAACTCCGTCAGAAATTACTACTCATTTCCTTGAATTCTAATTTTGATTAATTTTGTGTAGTCTGGATATTTTTAGCTTATATGCAATAATTCAACATCATAATTCATGAGCACTTACAAAAAATCTGTTGTGAATTCGGATGCACTTCCTAAAACAGCTTATAGGCTGAGAAACAATTTCTGGCTTGATTTAATAAACTAACATTTGTGACTTACAAACATAAGTTGAAAGCAACTTAAAAATAAGGTGTAAGGCATTTTGAATTTGCATAATAATATGTATTCCAAAAGCACTGATTAAATTGGCAACTCATCCATGGGCATCTAAGTTAACTATCATTTCATGGCCATGTGGTGTGGACAACTCATATTACTTGAAAAAATGTTGGTTGTATATAGCTAACCAGATATTCATTCTAGGTCTGATGAGTCCTCATGGAGGACATCATCTGAACTTCTGGTAGAAATTGCTGGTCATGGAGAAGATACCGGCTTTGAGGTGCCCTGCCTTATAGTTGCTGCTAAAGATGATCTGGATTCATTTCCAATGGCTATACAAGAGTCAACTAGGGTATTTTCAATTGGCTTATTTCTTTGCATGATTGTGTACATAATTGAGTGTGCATATTGTTGTTCTTGTGGTTTTGATTTTTGCTTAAAAGATGTTTTTTTATAATTGGATGGTTAGATAAGAAAGCTATCTAATGTGGTGAATATGACATGTTTTGAAATTATGATTTCATCCAAACTTTCTGAATAGCAACATATAGCAAGTAATATTAGTCTATGTATCTGTATATTTTGACCTTATGATGAAATTTGATTAAGCAAATTGGAACCCGGTTTGATTTTGGTTGTTTCACTTTTTATATATAGTAGTGTTGTGGCACTTTTTTTTGGACATTTACATTTTACTTTGATGTTCATTTTAATGGCACAATTGAGAGATATAGGGTAGAGAATCTCACAACTACCTTATAGCCATTGTACACATTGTACTAGATCCTTTACACCTGATGTTTGGTAACATTTTTAAGGTTATGATTATGCAAGAAATGTAATGTACTTTAAAAATAGAGTATTTTCCATTTGGAATTTTTGGATTTTCTTTCCAAATCTATATTAGAATTAGATCGAGAAGACAAATAAGGCATTGGTTTAATTTTTCCATACTAGTGAAGTATATGACTGGTAGCATAAGATGTTTGATCCATCAATGTCTTGCTTGTATGCTCTAAATATTATAGAAGAAAACCTAATAAAGCTAACTTACCAATGAGATACCCATTCCAAACAGAAGTTGGATTATTGGCTTATTGATATTTCAGGATGTATCATATGTCAACATGACAGCTCCCTTTATATTTTATCTTTGATTGGTTTAACTTTGATTGCTCTGTTGAGCTTTATAATTATATAGTTTCCTTGCTTTTGTTACAAGACTTTCGTTGTCATGCAAATTTTAATAAATAAGCTAGTTTTGATATCTGTTAAATTAATCTATTAGTTGCAGCTTGAAACTTGACATTTTTGGAGAGTTCACCTTATGGCTTTGTTTGCACTTGGTCCAATTCTATTTGGAAAATAATATTTGTCAACCTTGTCTACTGACTTGCAAGTAAGAGTTAAGACTGAAGAGCGTACTATTAGCTTTTCCATTTAGTGGTCATCTTGGTCTGTGTGAGTGATGGGCAGATAAGCATAGCCCTCAGTGTTATAACAGATTTACAGGAAAATATTGTATTCTGATGTCATCCTGAGCACATGTAATTGTAACAGTTAACAAATGTGCTTGATGTTCAAGCAACTGCTTTGTCCTGGATCAACTGCAATGACACTTTTGACATGCCATTGTGTTTTGTAGGTTAGTCAGGATATGGGAGTAGAGGCTCCTATACCAATCAGTGTGAAGTTAGGGGATTTCAACAGTCTGTTCCGCCGAATTGTAACTGCTGCTGAGCACCCTCATCTGAGCATTCCAGAAACTGAAGCTGGGAGAAGCCGCAAGCAGTACCACAGGCTTATAAATCGTTCTCTTATGTTTGTTTCAGGTATGCCAGTTTTCAGGTTTACTCATTCATTTGCTATATTTTGTGTCTTAAGCTGTTTGATCTCATATACTAACTAAAATGAGCCTATAAACTTGTTTGAATTTTGGGTGATGTGATTATCTTGGTTCAGATGTTGTGTCTTTTGGTTGTGTAGTTGTTCATTTCAATTTTAAAGGTTTTCGATATGTTGTCTCATATAACCTTGAGGTGTTGTGCAACTGTGATGCACTGATGCATATTGGTCTTTCCATGAAGCTTGTTTCTGCAGTTCTATATTATTATTATTATTATTATCTTCTTCTTCTTATACCTTTATCTGAATGTTGTTTTTAATTTTTCACTCCTTGAGTTGTTCTGTTTCATGTTGTTCTTATGATTTCTAGTTGGGTGGATGTTGCTTGGAATTTAGGGATTAGTTAGCCAATGAATTATTGGCAAAATCAATGGTAGCAGTCTAGCAGATTAATAAATAAATGTAAGTTACTAAGTCCATTGGTTTATGATAGGGCACAATGGCGTCGTTTGATTCATGTAGCCGACTCCACCTAGTGGGAAAAGGCTTGGTTGTTGTACTAAGTCCATGCATTAGAGGGCTGCCTTATTGGGAGCCCTATTTCTGGTTACTACAAAAAGAGCCATGTCGAAAGATTCCCTAACTGCATGAAACAGCCGCTCTTGTTTAGGCTTCCCATATTATTCAATGTTCAATGTGCTGTTCTTTCGAGTTTTTGCTTCCACTTTTGACCAATTTTACTTTGGAGTTCTGAAGATTTCTTGTTCAAGTCTCGTATAGGCTTAATCACTTAGCAAAAGAAGTACAGTAGGCAGGCTTATTTAGGTCATTGATTTGATTTAATAGACAATCAGTCATCTTTTTATTTTATGCTTCTGCTCTTTTTGTTTTTGGTGTTTATTGATTTTATTATCTCATCATATTGCAGTTGGAGCTGCAGTGGTCGTAGTTGGGTTGGCAGCTTATCGGGTATATTCTGCAAGGAAGAATGCGTCTGGTTAAAAGACGAAGGTTTTGTGAATGGTCCAAGGTCTATTACCTTGATCTAAATGCGGCCTGTCGGCTAGCCATCCCACCTTCAAACATTAAGTTGGTTTTTTTTATGCCATCTGTTGTAGAGTTTTGCAAATCGTCTTTTTAAAAATATCACAATCTTTAATTTTTCTTTGTCAAGGTTGAATTAAGTTAGCATAAATTTTATATTCAAATTATCGTTTGTTGTTTTTTCTTTTTGCTAGATAGTGGCTTCAGTAATATACAATAATGAATTATACTGTCAGGCCCAGTTGATTGCTGGAAACATGGAAAGAATGAAAGCATCCTCTCTGTAATAGCTGTATTGATGATTACAATTAAGATCCTTTAGCCTTGCTCGAAGTTGACATTAAAATCGATAGAAATTATTATCTCGGCTTTTAAAAACGTCTTCTTTCTCGTCCTTTTTCCTTAAATCTAAGTGTGATGTGAACCGGGTTTATTTTATCCTGGACCCTTTGGTCAAAGGTTTATCACGGGATTTTTGACTTATTTGTGCTAATAAGTTTATAAAATTTGTAATAAAGGGTCAATTTTATTATTTTTAAAACTTTTAACTATTGATATTTTACATGAAACTCTAAAATTTCTAACACTCAACAGTTCAACACTGTCAGTGTCGTCGGTTGACGGTGGTTCGTGGGTTTGGTGGGTGTGCAGTTATGGGTGGAGGTTGTGCGTGGCGCGGTGGTTCGTGGAGGAACGAATCTGGGTCGCAGTTGATGACTTGGGTGGGATCGCGTGTGGCACAGTGGATGCTTCGAGTTGGGCTCGCAGATCTGGACCGCAGAGGGGTAGATTTGGATCGGAGAAGGGCGGATTTGGATTTTTGCTACGGGGTTTTGAATGATGGAGACAGAATCTGAGCGGCGACATTCTGACTGTCCACGGTGGTTTGACTCACGGATCCGGTGGCGTGGAGGACGATGACGCGCGGTGGGTCTAGCTCACGGATGAAGGTGAGACGCGGTGGTCTAGTGGCTCGTGGGCGACAACTACTGCTTGCTCACGGTGCATCTCTGGGTTTTGGTCGCTACTACTGCTTGCTCACACCTCACAGTGTTGCTTGTTCGCGGTGATGGGTAAGGTTGCGCGTGGTTCTGAACAGCTGGGTTCTGGTAGTCGCGATGAGCAACGCAGGGGAGGCGTGATGCAGATCTGGATGGTGGCTCGTGCGGTGGTGCACATAGAACAGGCTGGGGGAAAAGTTTGATGGTGGTAGTGTTTTGGGCTTAGTTTTCCAGTGACCCTTAGTGTTTTCTAGTAACAAAATAACGATGGTCCGGTGGTCGTTTTCTGGGTTGAGGTTCGAGAGGTTCGAGTCTGATCTGGAAGGTTTGTGTGGATTTTTGTGACAGGGGGCTTAGTTTAGGCATGACAGCGTGGTGGAGGTGAAGGGCAACAGCAGTGATGGTGGCACGTGGGTGGCAGATCTAGGTGTGGGCAGTCGCAGGTTCGGGCAGCAATGGAGGTTTACAGTGGTGCGTGGTGGCTGGAGTTGCTGGTGGCTGATTGAGTTACGACGGTGGCTGGTTTTGAATCACAGTAGATTTCTAGGTGTTTTCTGTATTAGTATTGTGGTTGTTGCATAATTCTCTTTTGTTAAAAGACTAATTTTGTAATTATTAATATTACACATTAACTTGCTTATCTGTAGGTCATTGAACTTGACCATCCATTTTAATTGCTATACATCTAATAGCTAATATAACAAGGACTATAGATGGATCCTAAATTGCAGGGTCTATATTAAAATGACCCATGTGAACCAGCTATTGTATGTAGGTTTTTTCCTTCCCCAATTATTTTTTCTAGGCTGAGAAACATTGTTTTATTATTGAATGATGTATTCTCAGAGATAAGATTATGTACTAAAATTTTTTAATATGTAGGTATCACAAATCTTGGTTTTTATATTCAGTGAACCCAACAATAGTGTGGCTTAAGTAGTAAGTCAGGTGGAGCCCTAATAAGAAGAGTTTTATTTGCATTGTGAGAAGTTTAAATTTCACTGAAGTATTTCGTGGGGAGGGATGGTTTTAGTACTCCGAGTAAAAATTAATTTCACGTGGGAATATCTTATAAGAAAAATAAAATAAAAAAAGAAATTAGTGTACTGAGTTGTACATAATATATAAATTATTTCAGTGTAATTTTTTTTTTGACGGTTTTGTTTCAGTGTAATTGATTATAATAATAAGAGGGGAAAAAAAAATACTGAAGTCAGTATAATCAATTCATATCTTTCATTTATTAGCCAAGTTGATAATGTCATTTAGTTCGAATGTCATCAAGTACAGAGCAATACATGTATCAGCATCAATATTCACCATAGGATTATTAGCGGGAGATTGAATTGTTAAGGTTCACAACATGCAAGTCCAAGACGGCATATTGCAGCTGATTGGTTAGCAGGTTACACTCAACAATTTTGGGCGGGTTTCATGCATGTATCTTGCTCATCTTTATAACATGATATGGGACTAGCCCCTTAATTAACAAACACTTCAGGGATATCTTCTATCCTAATAAGATTAGTTGATGCACAAGAGTAACTACGCACTTGTTTGCATTATTTTCCAGGCACTCTATATATTACCTCATCTGTGTGTACCATGCTTTTAAAAAAAAAAGTCAACAATTTTTAGGTGGCCAAATTAACTAAATCATAGCATAGGGTCTCGCGCGTTCATCACTCACTTGGCATGGGACAATTTCCTCTCAGCAGTTGGCAGACACTTCAGAATGTCCTCTCCATTGATTAGTTAGATGCAAAAGATCAGTCACTTAACAATATCACACTAATATTAATTTATTGTTGGGGAAGTGTGGGGGGGGGGGGGGGGGTTCAAAAGGAAAAGAACGAATATTTATAACGATAGGATAACATTCATTTTTTAATGTAGTCTGTTAAAAGTTTAGAAAGATCTTTTATATCTACCAATTATGGTTACTTGATATGTAAAGCTGGAAAAGAAAATGTATTATCAGTAGAGAGGTTCCATGTCACATGTTATACTATGATTGGTTTAGTACATTTCACCAAGAATATACATCAAGAATTTCTCATTCAATAATGTTGTTGTGAGTACGTGTGGATCATGAGAGCGTGACAAAAGGGTGCCTCCAACATGCAAAACTTCGATTTCAGACCTGACGAATATAAATATTATATTCAAAACTATCACACTTGCAAAACTTAGAACGAAATGGCTTCTAAGTCTTCCTCCCCTTCTCATTTGTCTTCAAAGCATAAAACTTTTGTCATTCTCTTGCTTGTCTCCATAACCCTCCCGCTCTTTGTACTTTTGGTGAAGCCCAAAAGAGTCCCTATTATCACCAGCACATTTCAGGTGGAGAAAACAAAGCCTTCTTGGTTTGATGTCATAGAAAAAAGCATTGATAGCAAGAGGATTAAGGTAGGTCTAGTTAATATTGATACAAGAGTGGATGATGGTCTATATGAACAACTAGATGCACTGCACCTACAGGTAGAGACAGTATCTGTTGATTTTGATCACGTTGATGACAACTTGAAATGGGAAGATTTTTTTCCTGAGTGGATTGATGAAGATGAGAAATGGGGTCAACCAAAGTGCCCCAATTTGCCAATGCCAACGTGGGAGGATTATCGAGATCTCAATGTGGTGGTGGCCAGAGTTCCATGCGGGAAGGGGACAATGATGGAAGGGATTAGGGATGTGTTTAGGTTGCAAGTTAATTTGGTGGTGGCTAATTTGGCAGTGGAGAGTGGGTGGGTGATGAAGTTGGATGCTTATGAACAGGTGTATGTTGTGTTTATTGGTTCTTGTGGTCCCATGGTAGATATTTTCAAATGTGATGACCTATTGTTGCATCAATTAGGTGAGTATTGGGCGTACAAGCCTGATTTGGGGAGCCTCAGGCAGAAAACGCTTATGCCTGTTGGTACATGCCAGATTGCTCCTGATTATGCAGAAACAGGTATATTTTCGTTCCAATTAAGGAACGATAAGATATCTAAATTATTTTGGTATGATATTTTTTATTGGATACATTCATATATAAAAAGTAGTAATCATCTTAATTAAAAAATTAGCTAACTTTGAAAGACTTATGTTCATGGTGAATTGAGATCTTTTTCATGTCATTTCATCATCATGTTGGAGAGAAAATTATAATAAAAGGAATGAAGGCCCTCTTTTATTCGAGAGAGGATTTTGTTTCCTTATTTCCTTTTTC
Organism: Ormosia emarginata; assembly: GCA_029884605.1. Taxonomy (NCBI): domain Eukaryota; kingdom Viridiplantae; phylum Streptophyta; class Magnoliopsida; order Fabales; family Fabaceae; genus Ormosia; species Ormosia emarginata. Next base: position 492,523 of record JAQQTP010000070.1, on the reverse strand, counting down.
TATTATCTCTTTCTATTTTATATATTGTGATGAATCCTACTTGTGAAGCTCATCACGTTGTGAAGAAATATATAAATGGCATCTAATAATAAAAGTTAAATAAAACTTGATGCAGAAACAAATGTGAATATAATTAGAGTGTCTATTGATATTTTTATTTTATTAATTTTTTATTAAATAATTTTTTTAATTTAATGATTTAAATTAACTCATCTAATAAAAACTTAATGGAGTGAGGCACTCTGTAAATATATTGTAAAAGTGGGTTTTTATTCGAAAATGGATCCAGATCAGAAATTAAGTTATTTGTCACATATAAAACCAACCAGTGAAGTGACATTCTGGTGCTGAAAGAAAATAAGAGGAAAATAAAAGAAGTAACATATGATATTTTGATTATCATGTGCAGGTAATGAGGTATGGAGGGCCTATTTGTCACAATCACCAGCGACATTGAAGTACAATTACACCATGCGCGTCCCAAGGTTAGCCTATGTGACAGTCCTCCACACTTCAGAAGCTTATGTTTGTGGTGCAATAGCTCTAGCACAAAGCATCCTTCAAACCGAGAAAAGCATCCTTCAATATAATAACTACACCAGAGACCTACTCCTCCTAGCAGATGAATCAATTGGTCCAAACTCCATAAGGGGTCTAAAAGCTGCAGGGTGGAAGATCAAGCGCATTCAACGTATCTCAAACCCCTTTGCCAAAAGAGGTGCATATAACGAGTGGAACTATAGCAAACTTCGAATATGGCAGCTCACCATGTATGACAAAATCATCTTCCTAGATGCTGATCTTCTTGTCCTAAAGAACATTGATGATTTCTTCACTTACCCTCAATTATCTGCTGCACCTAATGACTACACGATGTTCAACTCGGGCTTGATGGTTATTGAACCTTGCATGTGCATGTTCGAGCACTTGATGAAGAAAAGTTTCAAGGTGAAACCATATAATGGAGGTGACCAAGGTTTGGTCAACGAGGTCTTCACATGGTGGCACAGGTTGCCAACGAAGGTGAACTACCTGAAAAGTTTTCGACGGAGGCCAGGGAATAATGAGAAGCATGATGAGATTCCTGAGGACTTGTATGCCATACATTACTTGGGTTTGAAGCCGTGGATGTGTTATAGAGATTATGATTGTAATTGGGACATGAAGGGTCACCATATTTTTGCAAGTGATTCAGCTCACCAGAGGTGGTGGCAGGTTTATGACACCATGCCAAAAGAGTTGCAATCCTATTGTGGGCTTACACAGGAAATGGATGAAAGGATAATGCAATGGAGAAGAAGAGCAAGGAATGCTAGTTTGTCTGATGCACATTGGAAGATTGAGGTTAAGGATCCTAGAAGGAAGCCTTATGTAGATTAGAATATATATTACATTATATTAGGGTACTGTAAGAGCCTGACTGAGGTCTTTTATTATGACCCAACTTATGGTTAATTTCTGGCAAGAGCTTTAGCACTGTTTCATTGTTTTTGAGGTTACATGTAAGTTTATAATACACCAACAACTTTAAAATTATAGAGTAATTAATGATTCTTTGTCATTCTCTTTTTTTTTTTTTTATCGTACCACTTTTTTATATTATTTTTTCTGCAGAGAGATTGGGTCCTTAATTAGGTACTTAGACCAAGCCACACACATGACCATGTTATGTTAGATTTACATCAATTTATATACACGTTTACCAAAAAAAAGTCAATTTACATACACAATTAAAATTATGTAAAATATATCAATCTTCATATTACATTTCATTTAGCGCATCATAATATACTTCTATTCAAAAAAGTCTTGAGAAGGTATAAGCGAGGGTGACTGAATTAATTTTAATTCAGCTATGGCTTTTGAATATGTGTTTTACCGGTTATAGAGCTGAATTGCAAATGGGTCAAACTAACGGGAGAGAAAATAATTAATCCCCTCTCAGTATGGAAATTCTTAGTTAGGTATTCCCTAACATTTCTCCTCATTATGCTTGGGATTCGGGAGTTGGTGAGAAAGAGAGCTCAAGAAATCAAAATACAGTAAAACGGATGAGGGAAAAAGAAGGGAGGGGAGAAGGATATATTTTTATTTTGATTAATATATTTAGTATTACTGTTAAAAAAAATTGAAAAAAAATAGTAATTCTTCCTCCTCATTATAGATAAGATTTACCTGGGTTAAATTAAAAAAAATTAAAGGTTCATAAGGATTTTGAAGGATCATGTAATAATGTTAAAATTTTCCTCTTATTTTAAAATTTTTTGAGCAACATAAACTTAAAATTTGAATTGAATTAAAATTCAAAGATTTACATTAATTAGTAGGTGGTATGTACTTTCAATTTAAATTTTAATTAGCTAAAGTTGGTGGTCTGCACTGTACATTTGTTTTTATTTTTTTCTTTTACTCCATTTAAATATATTAAATGAAAAAGAAATAAAAAGAATGAGATGTCAAGTAATTATTTTTTTTGTTTTTAGAATATTTTCTCACTTAATAAGTAAAAAATTAATCTTCGAGATATAAATATTAAATGAAAACCTTTCTTAACAGTATTTTTTATATATATATAAATCTTGTAATTAAATAAGATCACATATCTAAAAGATTCAAATCTTTTATATGAAATCAATACACGTTAATAATTAATTTTTTTGTTGTTTGAATATGAAATTAAAAACTTTTAAAATGTTAGTAAAAACAATTAAAAAAAAACTTTCAAAAAATTACATTATATATTTTTTTATTCTTTTTTTTTTTTGCATTACCGTTTATCCAAACATACCTTTAAATCATAAAAAAAATTCCTAAAATCGAGGAATCAAGAGTTATACCACCTTCCAAAAGCTTAGTGACTATAGAAAGAAATAAGTCAAATAATTGTCAATAAGATATTGATCAAATCCCTCGAACTTACGACTTACGAGCAGGATAAGAATAATAAAGGAAGCACGAAGCAAAATACTATAGTATAAGTAACACTAAATCCAACCAAATCCTCCCATTATTAATGGCCACGGAAAATCACATGATTTAGAATCTACTTAAGTCCAATATCTTTGCTTTTTAAGTACAGTCATTAATTAAACCGTGGATTGTTTTTAATACTAACTTTAGGCAACGAGAAACAAAAGACAACAAATAATGACGCGCATATATAAGAGAGTTCTTAAAAGAATTGAATGTAATATTTTTATATTATTCTAAAATGATATGAAAATTGTTTTTAAAGAAAGAAACACATTTTTTTTTTACCTTAAGAAAGAAACATATTGATAAATAGTGTTATGAGTAATTTTCTCATTTAAATAAAATTAAATTAGCATTCGTGACTACTAGAAATAAATTTATTTTCTCATTTTTCTTTTTCTTATTTCTCCTATAACTGCTAATTAAGTCATTGTTGGTTTAACATAAATCTTAATCTTAAAAGGAATGATTCTTGCATGGTGCAATTTGTCTTCCTTGGTGGGATGTTTTCATATGTTCTTTTTTTAATTTCTCAGGATGTCTTCCCACTCAAAGATGAGAAACTAATTTTTCAAGTCAAGTATGATCTTGTAAGACGATAAAACTCTCATATCGAATTTTAACACAGTTACATATTCATGATTCAGACCTGAAACTCTTGGTTAAGCTAAAACAATCCTGACCCCACTAGTTGATCTACACGCTTGGTGGTGTTCATATGATCTTCTAATTTTCATTTTTTAGTTGTTCATTTTAAATATTATTTGGTTGAATATCATTAACGTATTTGTCTTGATTTTGCAAAGTTTCAGTGCTTTCTTCTGGTATTTTTTTTTTTTTGGTACTGGATCGAACAAACATAAGGGAGGATCTATCTTTGAGGTGTTGAGGTGGTTCCTAAAGACAACTCACAAAAAACCCTAAGAGAGGAGAGAAAGAAAGGAGGAGAGTGGATACTAGGGGATCGAATCCCCCACCATTTAGAACATTAAATGCGCTTCAACCAATACAAGCTCGTGTTCTGTCCAGTAAACTTTTAATAAGTCAAGTCACGGAATAATTAGCGAACAAATTGACGTGATATCCACTAGTTGTCTTAAGGTTGTTGGAGTTAAAAGGGCTTGGTGACTGATAACTAGTTAGTCAAATCACATAATTTCTTAAGTTAATTAATTAACTTAATTCTGTGAAGGCTTTAATTTTTAAGAATTCTCCCTTTGCAAGAAAATAAAAAACCTTGAAAACTTAAGTTAAGCCAAGTTGGACTAAAAAAAAAATTTGATGAATGACAACCAATGAATCAAGTTAATAACTGGTGAATTGAGTAGCATAGCCTAATTATCATTCATTAATTAGTTCTATTAGTTTTAAAATATTTTCTAACTCGATAGCTCTTCTTTTTCTTTTCTCAAAAAATTTCTGAAAAAGTGTTGTCAAACCAATGAAAGAGATGCAAATAATTTGATTAATGAAAAATAGTTAATCAAATTATACAACAAATTAATTGAAATCAAATGTATATGTGTGATCCCAAATAAATAAATAAATAAACAACAACAAATTAACCATTAAAGTCACGTAATTCAGTAATTATCATTCATCAATTTCATTCAAGTCCAACGTATTAGTTTCGTCATATACTTTTCCTTAGTTATCTCTTTACTTCATAACCGAGCCATCATAGCATGGCTGTAATGAAAGTCAAAAAGTCTATGCATGGATATTCATTTTGGCAGAAGACTTTGAACTTTGGAGCATTGACTTGAAATGAAAGGCAAAAATGAAATAGAAAGAAGTATTCTTTTTCTCTATGAAAGCACCCTTGGGATGGAAATTTCGTATCAGCATGAAAATAGGCATGGAACTTTGAAAAAAAAAAAAAATCACTGCATCGCAAACTGATCAATATTTTGTCACAAAAATAAAAATTGAAATTAGGATTTGTTTTTCTTTACTGCTTCTTTTTAATAAGTAATAACTTGTTACTATTATTATTTTATTGTGACAAGTAAATAATTAATTAATTTTACACAAAAGCAGTTTTTATCGAAATTTTTTAAATTAACGTTATGATATCAACGTCTATTGATTCAAGTAAAAAAGATTTGAATTCTTTAAGTATATAATTTTATATTTAATTTTAAAATTTATGTGTATAAAAATAATATTTTTAAAAAAAGTCTTCACTTATGTGTTTGATTGTATTTTAAAAATTAATCTCTTATATATTGAATAAAATATACCATGAGAAATTTTTTTTAAAAAAATAGCGCCAATGATATTAAAAAAAAATCATGGCATAGAACCAACCAAAAAGACAATTAAATGCACAAAAAGAAGTAAAAGATTTCAAAACAACTAATGTTCCTTAACTTAATTAAAGATGTAAGTAACTGATAGAACCATTATAAGTGTACCGGATCATCAAGTAATAAAAATAGTGAGAAACTAGATATCGTTCTCAGGGATCGATGGCCAAATATTAATTCATGAAATTAGCTACTATCTAAATCAAGATTTGGATCAAAGTGAGCTCTAATAACAAAACAAGAGAAATACATGAACTCATGCAAAGATAATAATTTTGGATTTTTATAGTTGGCAATTTAACAAACACCAAATATGCAAAATGATTGAAATTCAATTTACGAAAGAGTTAGGATCGAACTCAATTTGATTTCACTTGTTGCAAATTAATTGGAACTAACATAAACTATTATTCCCGTTTTGTTATTGAATTCTCTAAAAAAAAATCAACTTCTAATTCCTTAAGTAGTTAAACCTTTGTTTCCAATTAAAAACCCTAATTCCTTAGGTGATTATAAGAGATAACAATTATTACGGTTTAGAATTCAAAGAGATAATGAACAAATCAATGACTATTCTTAACCTAGAGATAAGCAAGGTTCATAATCTTATAGCACAAATCATATACTAAATTTCTATTCAACATATAATCCAAAATTCATTCTAAAGATAATCAATCTTTAGAAAGCATTAAGAGAAGAGATCATAAACTCAAAACAGAATAGCAACTTGTATTAAGTAAACCCAATATCAAATACAAACAGGTTTCATCAAAATCCACATAATTCCAACAAAGGAAAGTTTAGCTATACATGGTAACAATGACAAAAACTAGAATAAGGGAAGAAAATAGAGAAAATTTCATAAGCAAGTGAAGATCTGAATCGTTTCCACGAATTCTCTTCTTAAGAATACTCCAGAGCTCTCCAAAATAGGGTTAACTCGTGCCTCCTTGCCTTTGCTGATTGCTTTTTTTTTTTTTCATTTAGGCCAAAAATAAAATATATATAATCTGATATGAGCGCTTAGGCATTGAACATCCAGAGCGCAATATCAAAAGTAGGTTTAAGCGCTTAGTGCTTCGTCCTCTGCGCCTGGCGCTAAGCCAAGCTTCGCTAATGCTTCTTCTAGTGAATGCTTTCTTGAGTTCTTCTAGACACCTGCAGGCTGCTTTTTACAAGCGCCCGACGCCGAACATCCAAAAAACATACCCTTGATCTTCTTTCAAGGCTTTCAGTCCTCTTTTCTTAATTATTTTCTTGCAAAAACAAGCTAAAATAATGAGAGTTCTTCATTCTTTAAATCAACTAAAGTAAAATGACAATCTTAAATTAAACTTTTCACAATATTAGAGCAGAACGCATCAAAGAGAATAAAATAAGAAAAATTAATTAAAAAATAAAGATATAAAATCATGTCTTTAGCGTGATTATCAGTAACTCACCTAAACTAGAATTTGGGATTTCAAATAAGAAAGAGTAAAGAAAGCAATAAATTGAACCAATCTACTCATTAATTAAACCAAAGAGTAAACAGAATGCTAAATTAAGAAGATTTAGAGGATCTAATCCTCTAGTATCTATGTACTAAAATGAGGAAATCACGGCAGAAAAAAAAAGCTAGATATTACTTCTACTTTATCTGACAAAATTAGAATGAAGTTGTAAAACAATACGGTAAAACCAGATATACGGTGTTGGGTAACAGCATTAGTTAAAGAGCGCAATAACATTAACATGTATGATGTATGGTATGGTACTGGCTCTGCCAACATTGTCAGTCGGATATAAAAATTCCACGTGCTTCACATCACATAATTAAATCTTTCTCTCTCTCTCTCTCTCGTTGGAAAAATTCTTTCATCTCCGTAAATAAGGAAAAATACTTGTCGGTAAGCAGTAGCACTAATAAGGAGAAATACATGTGTAATATAAAATAATTATATATTATAAAAATTTATATAATTATTTAAATATTAATTAATTTAACTTACACAATTATATAAATAAAGTCAACACATATTCCAGTAAGAAGTTTTCCTTCCTAGAACATCGTAATCATTCTCTGTCCTTTACTTTTTGTCAACCAAGGAAGAAGAAAATTCTTATTAACTCTTTTCTTTCTCTTGTTTTTCCTCCTTTACATTTTTTTTTTCAATTAATGAAAAAGCTCTTCCTGACGGAGGATAAAAGAATTTTTCTAAATATTATCTATGACTAAGAGTCACTCATCACTCACTGAAACAAACAGAGAAGAGAAAAGTAGAGAAGGGTAGCTGATTGAATTGAACAAAGTCTCTGTGCTTGTGTTTGTTTTCCATTCCAAATTGCATAGCATGATGGTGAATGTGATGGCGGAGGCACAAGGGAAGACGAATCTGGATTCTGGATGGCTGGCAGCTAGGTCCACCGACATCCATTTCACTGGCACTCAACTCACCACCACTCATCCTCCCACTGGCCCCACCTCACCATGGATGCAAGCTCTTGTGCCTGCAACGTTATCTCTTTTTCTCTATCTCTCTATCTCTCTGGTGTATATATATATATATATAGCTGCATGCACATTGATTTTACTTTCTTTTTTATTCCTTGTGGAACGTGACTTGGACTTACTATGCTTTGATACTTTAAAGCTTTATTTTATTATATAAGTTCCATTCCTTAATTTAGTTGACTTGACAGTGTTCTGGCAACCTTGGTGAACAACAAACTTGTGCCCGATCCTTTTTATGGACTCGGCAATGAGGCAATCTTAGATATTGCTGATTCTGGAAGAGACTATTACACCTTCTGGTTCTTTACAGCCTTTCACTCTAACCTGGTACCGATTCTGCTGATCTCTCATATTATACAGTTTAAGATTTTGAAGTGGTTTGATTTTATTTTGATTTCATATATAGTAAGATTGGACTTCAGTACGGTACTATGCGCCTATATATTCTAATATTGCTCATTTTATTGGCAAATTTTGTGGGCTGTTAAATTGAGTGAGCCAAATTCAAATATGATATGATGCTTTGAATTCTATGGAAGTGGTTTAATTTCAACATAGAGAAAGATATCCAATACCCAAATAAAAATTTTATTTTGAATACAAAATGTGGTTTCTGGTTTGACAATTCTTTCTATAGGGTTTGATGGACATTGCTAATTATTCAATTCAACACTTTGCAGTCAGGCAATCAGCACTGTGATCTGAACTTCCGTGGAATCAATTACTCTGCAGATGTGTATTTAAATGGGCACAAAATGGTCCTCCCAAAAGGAATGTTTCGGAGGCATTCTCTTGATGTCACTGATATTCTTCATCCTGATGGTAGTAACCTGCTTGCTGTTCTTGTTCACCCTCCGGATCATCCTGGGAGAATTCCTCCTCAGGGGGGACAAGGCGGTGATCACGAGGTCAAAAATTGAATTAATAAATCCCATCTGTCAAATTTGTCCTTCTCAATTACTTAACTTTCATATTATGTGAAAGTTCCAAATATCAATTTAAGTGGTTGATGACTTCTGAAATCAGTTAAGATTTAAGAGAGTGAGAGACTGGGATGGGAGAGAGGAAGAGTGAGTGATGCTTGCAGGATATCTAAGTCATGCTTTTTTGTTCTTTTGTGTAGATAGGAAAGGATGTGGCCACACAATATGTTGAAGGTTGGGATTGGATAGCTCCTATAAGGTGATATTGCTATTACTTGTAATGGAAACCTACCATTCTTTTGTCTTTTTTGGTTAACCAGTGTCAATGTTATAGATTATTGTCATGGTGACAAACTAACAATCTCCTCATCTTTCTAATATCATTAAATAATCAATGAATTTGATAATTTTATGTGATTAAATAATTAGAATGTTTATTCCTCTGATAACATGGAGACTTTTTTTTTTTTTTTGGTTATTAATTTTCCCTCACAATGAATGTTGATGTAAAAGAGGGCATAATGTTTGGACTGAAAAAGCAAAATAAGGCATTTAATAAGTAGAAGCTTACATTAGTAGATCATATGGCACTGAAATTTCTTCAAAATATGTTGTTTAAATTTCCTTTGGCGACTTCACGATATGTAGGGTGTAAACAAGTCGATTCAAGCCGAGCATTCGAAGCTCAAGTTTGGCTTGTGAAAAAAAGAGACTACTCAAGTTTGGATCATTTACTTAAACAAGCCAAATTTAAATTTTGGACTTAGCTTGTTTAGCTCATTTATAGTTTGATTTTTTTTTCTTTTACTAAATCTCTTTTTTAAATAATTAGGTTTATTAAGTTAGTATTTAGTAAATATCTTTATACTAGAGATAGAGTAAAAAACTAAAAATAGAAATAAAAGTTTTTTTATTCATAATTTATTGGATAAAAAATTCATAACCTTTTTATAGAAGCTTTTAGTTAGTAATAATAACAAATTATTATTATCTATACTTTTTTAATTAAAATTATTATTATTATTTAATTTTTAGTATCTATACAAAATGAATAAATAATAAATAATATATATACATATACATATATGAGTTATTCACGAGCTTTTACTGTCAAACCTATAAAACTTGAACTTGACTCATTTATATAATCGAGTATAAATTTAAGCTAACGAGACTAATTGAGCATTTAACGAGTTGAGCTCGAATAGTTAACTAACAGTTCTACTCATTTACCTCTACTTCCATTCCATGCACCAAAAAGGAAAAGAAAAAGAAACAAAACATTGGGCATTTTGGCCATTGCCTCTTGACTGTCTGAGATGTGAAGAGTTTCTGAACTAAGAAGAAGCACTATAAAGCAAAATGTATCAATGGCTAATGCAAGTGTTGAATTTGAATGCAGAGATAGGAATACTGGAATATGGGATGAGGTTTCCATTTATATTACTGGGGTGAGTTGTATGAAATGCTTTAGTTCCTTCAAAAGTCTAGTATTTTTTTTTTTGGTGCACTTAAGGATTTGCCATTGAGACCAATTATTGAAGCCTTTCTTTCCTCTTCCTCATCCTTCTCTTTTCAATGCACTGTCTTTGCCCTTTAGCCCAAGAGAAAAAAATGTTTTAGCTTTTCATCTATTCTTCTGTAGTTCGTGGTTAAATATTACTGATGTCCTCTAGATCCAACCATTTATTGCCATGATGAGATATAGTTTGAGATATAGATGTTTGGAAAACAAAATCAGAATATTGCAGAGACATGAGCTAGACATCAGAGTTGCTTTGTTTTCATGCATTCCATATGTATTATAAGTTATAAAAGTGATCAAGCATTCTTTAGAGTTGATTTTTTTTTTTATTAGTTGATGGTACTTCCAGCTGTTTTGGTAGGATGATTCAGGTGTTTGTGTTTGGTGCAGCCAGTAAAAATAATTGACCCCCACTTGGTGTCATCATTTTTTGACAATTATAAGAGAGTATATCTACATGCCACAATTGAGTTGGAAAACAGGAGCTCTTGGACTGCTGAGTGTTCTTTGAGTATCCAAGTGACAACAGAACTTGAGGGGAGCATTCACTTAGTAGAGCAGCTTCAAACTCAAAATCTTTCAGTTCCTGCAAGATCACGGGTGCAATATACATTTCCTGAGGTCAGTAACCGCATTCATTCTGCTTAGAACAAAGTTCACTCCACTGACCGTATGTGCCTGTCTATACCTATAAAACATGTGAAGAGCTTAATCATGAATTCAAAACATCTGAATCAACAAATTTGGTACTTTAAGTTTTTCTCTTTTCATACCTTATTGTCTTGGTGTGTTTTTCATCTGTTGGTATTCAGATTGGTTCTTGGACAGCTTTTGTGAAAGTTTGTCTTTATAGCTTATGTCACTCTTTTTTTTGTTTTTTAAGTTTAAAAAATGTGTGATCCTGAATAGATAATCTTTTGTAGCCTCCTTTTACTATTGATCCTGTTAACTTGCATACTTTGGGGTTTAAGTTTCAACGCTTCTGTTCAAGTGCTAATGGTCTGAATTGGCAGCTCTTCTTCTACAAGCCCAATTTATGGTGGCCCAATGGAATGGGGAAGCAATCTTTGTACAATGTTGTTATTAACATTGATGTTAAAGGATTTGGTGAGTCTGATTCATGGAGCCACTACTTTGGATTCCGCAAAATTGAGAGCCATATTGATTCTGCTACTGGTGGAAGGTATGGTTGTTTCTAATATTTGTTCGAAGTTATAATTTTTTACCTTTTTCTTAGTAGAATTAATTCAAGCTTTAATCTGTTTTTGTTTATGTTTTGCTGCATGTATTTTATTTCATAGGTTGTTCAAAGTCAATGGTGAGCCAATTTTTATACGAGGGGGTAATTGGATATTGTCTGACGGGCTACTGCAACTTTCAAAGAAGCGGTATAATACAGATATAAAGTTTCATGCAGATATGAATTTCAACATGCTTCGTGTCTGGGGTGGTGGACTGGCGGAAAGGCCAGAGTTTTATCATTATTGTGACTATTATGGCCTTCTGGTATCATACCACACCCTCATTCTTGCTTATATGTGCTGCTTATTATTCTCTTTCCTTTGTTATATTTTAATGCATTTACTGCATTAATGCTGCTCTGCTGTGTGCCTATGTGGTTCATTTGTGTTTGTTTTCTTTTTGAGTACTTTTGTATGGATATAGCAGTTTGTATTAACTTGAATGACTCCATCATCATTATTAAAAGCAGGTTAGATTTATGCGGTTCATCCTCTCTATTGAATCTTATTTGCTATTGGCTTAATTTTTTGGGTCTTTATGTTGGGGAGACTAGGGATTTTCTTTTCATATCGCCTTTTTTAAAAACCTATTAAATTTGTCTGAGTTTACCTGAGAGTGATTATCATGAATGTTCAGTTTGCATTATGAGATCAGCTGGTTACAATATTGGGATATCCTGATCCTGTGTACAAATATTGACATGTGCTTTTATCTTCACCAGATCAACCTTGGTTCCATCAACCTTGGTTCCATCCAAAATGTTAGGTTCTTTATGTTATTGTTACGTTAGTGGCAGTTTTGGTTTTGATAATTGATCATATTGCTGGTTTAAATCTTGTAGGTATGGCAAGAGTTCTGGATTACTGGGGATGTTGATGGACGCGGTGTCCCAGTATCGAATCCGGAAGGTCCACTGGACCATGACCTGTTCTTATTTTGTGCAAGAGACACAGTCAAGCTTCTTAGAAATCATCCTAGTCTTGCCCTCTGGGTGGGTGGAAATGAACAAATTCCACCAGATGATATAAATGCTGCTCTGAAAAATGATCTGAAACTTCATCCTTATTTTGAACATGTAGATGAAAATGGTAAACTTGTAGGTGACTTGTCCCCAGCGTTGGGGGATCCTAGCCAGTATCTTGATGGCACACGCATTTACATACAAGGATCATTATGGGATGGGTTTGCTGATGGGAAGGGGAACTTCACTGATGGACCTTATGAAATTCAAAATCCTGAAGATTTCTTCAAGGATAGTTTTTACAAGTATGGTTTCAACCCAGAGGTTGGTTCTGTAGGAATGCCAGTTGCTGCTACCATAAGAGCAACAATGCCTTCAGAAGGATGGCAGATACCATTGTTTAACAAACTTTCCAATGGTTATGTAGAAGAAATTCCAAATCCCATATGGAAATACCATAAATACATTCCATATTCAAAACCAACCAAGGTTCATGATCAGATTCAACTTTATGGTGCTGCAAAAGATCTTGATGATTTTTGTTTGAAGGTAAGACAAATATTTATCCAGGTGGTGATTCATGATGCAGTTTTGATCCTCCTATCTTTGTTGTTCTGTTGTTGATTTTGATGTTCTTTCATGCTATAATCTTCTCAGGCTCAACTTGCTAACTACATACAATATAGAGCTCTTCTGGAGGGATGGACTTCTCGCATGTGGAGCAAATATACAGGTGTATTGATTTGGAAGACACAAAATCCTTGGACTGGTCTGAGAGGTCAATTTTATGATCATCTACTTGACCAAACAGCAGCATTCTATGGCTGTCAATGTGCTGCAGAGCCAATTCATGTACAGCTTAATCTGGCTACATATTTTATAGAGGTAAGTGTATTAAAGTTCTGTTTTTATGAATTGGGAATGAAAATAGACACCATTTTACAATATGAATTTTTTTTTACTCTTTATAAAATGAAAATTGAGATAGGAAGCCAAAAGTAACAAGTTAAAAGGATTACAAGTGTACTGAACTGGTGAAAATTGGAATAATCACAATTTTCTATGCAAATTATTAAATGGTCCAGTCATGATTAGTTTCTTAAAGGTTTTGTATGATTTTATATTTCTTCTTAAAACAGGTTGTTAATACTACATCAGAAGAATTGTCTAATGTAGCTATTGAAGCCTCAGTATGGGATCTAGAAGGAACATGCCCATACTATAAAGTTCATGAAAATCTCTCTTCGCTGCCAAAAAAAGTAACACCTATTGTTGAGATGAAGTATCCGAAGTCAAAAACTCCAAAGCCAGTCTACTTTCTTCTTCTCAAACTCTATGACATGTCAGATTACAGAATTTTATCTAGGAACTTTTATTGGTTGCATCTTTCTGGTGGAGATTACAAGCTATTAGAGCCATATAGGAAGAAGAAAATACCTCTCAAGATAATATCCGAGGTTTTTGTTGAAGAATCCACTTATAAACTTCAAATGCATGTGCAAAACACATCTAAAAGACCAGACTCTAAAACTTTAACATTTGAGCACGGTTCAACAGCTAGGCAAAGTGATAGTTGCTTTGGTACAGACTCACCGGAAACTGTACATAGTGGGGATGGAAAAGAACATGAAATTGGTTGGTTTAAGAGGATACATAGACGCTTTGCTGGGAAAAGTGATGGTTTGAAGGTTTCTGAAATTAATGGGCACGATATAGGTGTTGCTTTCTTTCTTCATTTTTCTGTTCATGCTTCAAAGAGGGACCACAAGGAGGGGGAAGACACAAGAATTCTCCCGGTTCATTACTCAGATAACTATTTTTCACTGGTGCCAGGAGAGGTCATGACTATTAAAATATCTTTTGAGGTCCCACCAGGTGTCACTCCTCGAGTTACTCTGCATGGCTGGAATTACCATGAAGGACAAACCATCCATGAAGCTCTGTAGAGATGTCACAGGCAACCTTCTCAACTGATGAACTCTCTGTTTTTTACCTTTAAGGCATCAGAAATAGAGAACTTCGTGAGTTTATTTTTGTTTTCCTATTCCTTCAGAAGCTAATATCCCCCAACAACCTATGAAAAATCATATTTCCCATTGTATGTCAAAGATAAGACCATGTTACTTTCAGGTCTTTGGTGCTTTGTTTTTTCAGTTAGTGCAATAAAAAGGATGGGTGAGAGCGCGTGATATGGTATCTTAACCCGTAGATCTTAATTCTTTGACCATAGTAGAAATAAAGTTAGACTACTTTTAATGGTTTGATCATTTCTTTAAAATAACTTCCTTTGCTAATAAGAAATCTCACTCTTGGGGCCTTCTTCATCAATGCTTCCCCCTTCCCTTTTCTCAACTTGACCCTGACGTTGGAATAAGGTAACTTCTTCACTTTCTAATCTTTAATTATGCCAAAAAAACAAATGCAAGCAAAGCAATTTGGCAAGGATTCATTTTCGGGATCGAGCAGTCTCAAGGAGACTGGGTATCTTTTGAGAGCTTCAGCTAAGGCTCTTAGGAATGGAGTGACGGTTTTACCTCAATCATTTGATGACTTATAATATGATAATGATTTAGCTTTATCTATGATTGAAAATCTACTTATTCTTCTACCCAAAAATGTTTCGGGAAACAAAAATGTTTCTTCAATACAAAGTTGGGATAACCACGGCAGTCTGGCACAAGGTGAAATACATCATTATATGTATACATGCATTATAGCATATGATACAGGCTGTAAGGTTTCTAAATTATTTTTTGAAAAATCAAACATATAAGTTGACATGAATCACGAATGGAAGCGGAATGTTCTAATGATGAGAACAAGTATGAAAGATCATCATACAATCATCATATAGCCTTCATGATCTGGTTAATCGAAGAGAAGATGCCTGCCGCTTTGTCAAGCAAACTTTGGCCTTGCTCTGACTTTTGTTCTTCATTGTCAAATAAAATCTGCACCGTATAGGAAAGAATACCCGTCAAGGGAGATTAATGGATTATCATATTGATTGGGATACATGTACATTAAGGCCAGTGACCCTCTTTCTTTTCTTTCCTTAGGTTTAGTTCAGGCCATTTTCATTATAGATTATTGGATCCGGCTTCTCTCCAGCAGCTGCTGGAGCACATCTCCACCGTTAATTTTTCATCCAACAGTCAATATTAATTTAATATTAAAAAATATTTTTAATATTAAAAAATAAAAATAAAAATCCTGACCGTTAGATGAAAAATAAACGGTTGAGATGCTCCAGCCGCACCTCCAGCGGCTGGAGAGAATCCGGACTCTAGATTATTCACCAACAATTTGTTGTCTTTCCTCTCTCTAACATCGTTTCTCCTTCTATTTAAAAAAATAAATAAAATTACCAACATGAACCAATAACTACCTCAACTATATACATAGAAAATGGTTATATCTGTAAGATCTAGCAAGGTAGTCTACAATTGAAGCTACTAACCTCAAAATCGTCAGCATCAGGACGGCTGATGAATTCCTTGGCAAGCAAATATCTATTTGGCCTATCCTTGTCATCACTGAACACTTTCCACAATCTGAGTGTGATCAACGAAACAGGAATCAAACAACAAATCATAAATGAATTGAATTTTATGATTAAAATTTGGAACAGGCTATTATGGTAAGCCAAAATCATTTAACATACAGTCAATTGTGTGAAATTTCAGCAATTTTTATCTTCATGGAAAAAGTATATACGATATTGAATCATGTCTAGATTGCACTCAACATCTAGAAACAAAGTGAACCTAATAATCCACTTTTAAACCCAAAAGTGATTTTTCTTATGGCAAGTTTTGGGTGGTCTAGACATCTACGGTTGATCTAGTCTTGAGTTAACTATGGATGCAGACAATCTGAAAATTGGGAGCTATAGAAATCAAAACAGGGTGCAATATGCCTGGTATTTATATATAATAATCGTTATGGAGAGGATAAAAGACCTTACCCTGGATAACACCTAAAGACTGCACCAAATGGCATAGGTCGCATGAAATAAACAGTTGTAAAAGTGCTGTACAACAAATGATCAGAGTTTAGTAGTCTGATATGATCAGTATAAACCAATGCATCAAGAAAGCACGTGAAAAGAACTTAACACAGACTGCAAATTATTCACTTGAAGTGAATCTTCAAATTTATCTAATGCTAACTACTCTGATTTTTAACTTTACGGAGGGTAACAAATGTAAGATTGGGCCCAAAGAGATGAAATATCAGCGGAAAACAAAAATCTAAATCCGGTTGACACGGATATAATTTCTTACAGTCAGTTGAAGTTTAAGAAGTAAACCATTGAGCAGATTTGAATGAAATAACTCGGAAATTATACCTTAGAAAGTAGCGCCTTAACTTCCGGACATTAACTCCAACCCCGACGTCCTCACTTATCAGGCGTGGATTCCACATGATAAGGGGCCTTGGCTGTCAATATATGAACAGTTTGTATGAAAAAATATATATATTAAAACACAAGCATACATGGCAATTTCAAGGTGCTGAAATGGAATAATCAAGTGGCTATTGTGCAGTCTGTAGTTGCTCTCTAGAATGACAAATATGAGAAGTATCATGTGTTCTAAATCCCTTGTCATTTACTTATTTTTTTTTTTCCTCTGTTCATATGTGGAAATTGCTATTTGAACTCTAAGAATCTAATGAATAGAATACACACATATAAGAAGCCTTCACATATTGCTTTCCCTCTTAATGAGGAAAGGGTATCACATTGTTCAGTAGATGGATGTTTGAATTTGAGATATCACAAGAATTGCTGACAAAAAATGATCGTATTAAAGATAAAACAAGAGAGTTCAGGAATGTACTGGATCATTTGAGAGATTGGATGCAATTCTCTCTACATATTCTAACATCTGATAATCAGGAACAACCATAACCACAATCTCATCGTCACTCTCTACAGGCTTCCGGTCACTTAAGCTGGATAAACAGAAAAGGAGCAGTACATGATATTATTGTAGCATGACTATAAATACAGATAAATTAAAATATTATGAATGGAATTGCAACAGCATAGCCACCAAGTTCTTAAGTGCAATGCAAAAGTAAGAATCAATTGGTTAGAAGTACACTCCACAACTATTTTGTGAGGGTAAACAACAGAATAAAACAGAGAGCACTAATCAATGTGGTGGCAATCACCTTGCAAATCTAAATAGAGCATCTTTCCACCGATATTTTAGAAGAGCAGCTGCACCAGCATCTGGAAATATGGCTTTAACTCTCTAACAATCAAACTCATGGAACTTAGCAACCGAGTTTACAACTTACAAAATAAATGCATTAATACACACATCGTAAAACCTTACTGAATTTATCATGAAGCACCATAGTCATAGAAGGTAACACGAAGGAAAGTAAGTATTTATGAGCATCTATTTCGTGGATCCTTATGTCGTGCAGAAAAGTCAGTGATTATAGCACAACCATCTCTTTTGTGGATCGTTATGTCAAATGAATTTTGGAGGCTGCTAGCATTTTTCTTTAATATTTGTAAGTTCTATTTTTGACCTCTTGATAACCAAGAACTATAACAATTAATGATAGAAGTCAAGTGACATATTAGCTGCCTCCTGTGTTACAAAGGAGACCATGGAGTTGGTAGGAGTATGAGTAGGATGCTAAAGATCACATAAATATGCTTGTACATCCAACAGAAGAGAAACCACAAGGGTTGGTCATGACTCATGACTCATGGGTGTAAATAATGTATACATGCAAAAGAAACCAATTTAATTTACATGAACATAACAACACAAACAATCACATCATGGAGAAATACATTAGTAGGTCTAAAATATGGAATAGAAAAAGCATTTTTGAATTCAGAAAATCCTTCATATGTTCATGTGTTATAAGTTCATAACTCCTAGCAATACATCCTACTAACCTGACATTCTGTTTCTTCAATAAGTGTATCCAAAAAAGTCCTTGACAATTCCCAGAGCTCCACCTGTGCGCCTTCATCATCTAAAAATTGCAGTTGGGGGATTAAAAGTTCAACCTGTAAGAAGGTTAAAATATTTTAGTGCAAGAAACATGGGGCGCCAAACAACTGAAAGAAAACAATTATTAACAATGACCGACAAACCAAGCCACATACACTACTGCATTCTACAGAGCAATATTATCTAACACTAAACTGCCTTTGCTTAAACATTTCAGTTACATTACATGAGATGCAAAATAATGAAAATTTTAATTTCAATCCAAAAATAAAAATAATAATAATAACACTGTCTTACTTTGGTCACCTTAAACATGTTAAATTTAGGAAGTTGTTGACTTGAACAAGGTTAAGATGGCTGGGCTCTTTAGAAAGATTGCAATACCAAAGAAGGTCTTCAACACAATGGATTTAAGTCAAAAAAACCTGAATTCACCCAAGATATCCACATAGAAGGCATGTACAGACATTTGATTCCATTAAACTACTCTTTTGGACGGAGGGTTTTGGAGGGAAATGAAAGGGAAGACTTATTTTTTATTTTTAAATTAAGAGAATTATAAAATGTTTATAAAAATGAATAAATGATGATTGAAAAGTTATGTGATCATCTTTCATTTTATTCCTTCGTTTTAAAAAAATCTCAAATATAAAGACTATTTACTCAAAATATGTAATAAGTCTTCCCTTCCCTTTCCCTCCAAAACCCCAACTCCCAAACATCCCTTAGAAAAAAAGATTTAGAAAAATTATCCACCTGATAGCAACAAGCAGTACAGAAGTTGGAATTGTCTCACAAAGGGTCCTACTTTTAATTTCCATTAATATAAATGATATTTGGAAGCAGGCTTGAAACGATTTTACTTTTAACCCTTTATGTGTATGTGTTGTTAGGGGCGCCGGGGGGGGGGGGGGGTGGTTACTAAAAACTAAAAGATCATGAAATTTTGGCACATACCATGGCTCTCATCCCTCCTGAAGAGACAAATAAGGCAGCAGCCTCACTTGATTGCCGCACTGCACCCACCAAGTCTGGAGGCAAGCAACTGAAACAGAAAGCAAAAAAGTTAACAGCTTTTTGATACCCATTGGAATGAATGTAGGTATCGAACTTCAAGGCTATCGAGAACACAAAAAGCATCATCATTGTACCAACTTCCTATAAATTCCCAAATAACTTCAAAATATGGTGTAACTCAAAAATCAAAATTAGTGGACACACTTTAAAGGGCATAAGCTTCCTGAAGAAATGATTTTTGAGTTTCAAGAACACGTGCACTTTAGACCAAAACAGCCTACACAAAACGAAGCTCATATAATCCTGAAGATAGGGAGTACTACGGAAAATACAACTCTATCCACGAGACTTGCAATACATAAATAGGAAAAAGAACATAATTTACAAAGTTCAACTTGTAAAGTAGTAATACCTGTCATCTTCGTCCTCATCCTCAACAGAAGTTTCTGGATTTTCTAGTGAGGATGAAGGTTGTGGTTGTGTGTCTTGGGGAGGTTCACCTTGGAATTTCTCAAACTTGGCACGGATTCTGGAGCTGGAGCTTGGCGGGTGAAGGAAAATCCCATTGTAGCCGCAAAGTAGAGGGTGGGAGAAAGATAAGGAGGAGGAAAAGCGAGTGGCTGAGGTTGAAACAAATATTGAAGGACAGTGGATGTGGAAATTGCAGGTTATGATAGTTGAAGAAGCAGCCATTTATGTTGTTACCTCTTACTCTGTTCCTAAGCCAAAGGCCATGGATCATCAAATTCGCAAATTGCAACCAACTTACAACTTCCTATCACTACCAACTACTTTCGCTCTTTCGAGTCTTTTTTACCCGCATAATTTAATTTTCATCTTTATCTCTTATGTTATCGCATTTCAAACTATTTTTCGAAATGTGCTTTTTATTTTGGAATGTTTAGAAGTCTTTTTGACTCAAAACTTCAAACCGATTTCTTAACGTGAACCTTTTTTTTTTTTTCTACTAAATCTTCAGAAGTCGATTTTTTTTTTTAACATATTTAGCAACTCGGTTTGAGCTTTTTTTTTATTACTTATATAATAGATTTATGTTTTTTTTATTTAAAGATTCAGTCTTTCTTAAAATTTTTATTACACATATTTTATTACTTTCCAATATTGTTAGAGAAAGTGCATTTCGAGAAATAGAGCTTAAAGTGCGGTAATATATGAAATAAAGATGAAAGTTATATTATAAAAAGCCTTACCTCCTCTCATGTACTGGTATTTTGAGTAATTTTAATTAATTATATTGTTAGTATATTATTATTATTTTATTTTTCTTATGCACATATTTATAATTTATAAAAGAATAAATATTTTAATTTTTTTATTTTTTATATCAAATTTTATTGTTTTATAATTTATTAATTATGAATAAAATTTATATTAAAAAAATAATATGGGTTGGATTAAAAAATTTTAAACGATAAATAAAAAGTTAAAGCTCAATTAAAGAGATTTTTTTTTATTAATTTTAAGTTTTTGGTAATTTTTTCATTTGTTTCATCTGATAAATAAATGAAGTCAAATTCTGCGTTTTGAATTTCGAATAAATAACAAATATTTATTATTATAAATAATAAATAATATTTATTATAACTAAAAACTTCTGCCGTTTTACAATATATTTTTGCCGTTTTGAGTTATACATCCAGGTTGCGCATGGGCCCCAGGCCCAATATGGAAGTGGGTGTGGTGGACGCTCCAGCACAATTTATATAGCCGTTACAATTTCAAACCTGAAAATTGAAATCTCATAAAAAAAAAAATAATAACCCTATATCCACTGTTTCACTTTCCCCAGCAAACACTCTCTGATTCTCTTCCTCTTCCTCCCTCGGAAAGTTCAGAATTTGTTTCGAATTGTTTTTCTTTCTTTCTTTCTTTCTTCTCCCAAAAGACATGGACATGGACATGGACATGGACATGGACATGGACGGTACTACTCGCTCTCTCCTTCTCTTCATTGAAATGAATTGGCTTATTCATAGTTTAAGTAACGAAAATTCAACCATTCTTGCATTGCAGATCAAACCATTCAAATTCAAATGCTCCCCGAAAATTTCTATCCATTCACTCTTGACTGCGATCTCAAGAATAAGCCTTCCTCATCCGCTCCCTCAGGTTCCCACTCTCTATCTTTTATTCAATTTTCCATTGCAAACATAAAAAAAAAAAAAATTACAATAACATAAAATAAAAAACTCATTATTATTAATTGTTGTTGGGTCATTATCGGTTATTGAATTTGGAATATCATCAGAAAATCTATCAAAGCAAGTGAACGAGAACTCTGACTGCATGGATGAAAGCAGTATGTCCAATGAAATTTCTCCCGATCAGGGTCACACACTTCCAATCTTGAAGAAAATCCTTGATTTGAGTACCAAAATTCAGGTAAATTTTAAGTCTTACTCTTAGTTTAAAACTACATTTAATTCAATTGAAGAAAATCCTATTGTTTCTCTTTTTTACACTTTAGTTTACCTGGTTTTTTTTATTATTATTATTATTATGATTCATTCATCAGGATTTGAAGAAGCAGCATATGGCCCTATCTGATCAAGTGAGGCTCACTATTACTGAATCCTTTCCGGTCCTTGATGTTTTGAAGTCTGTTCAGCTTATGGGTATGACTCTAACATAAACCTTAAAAAAAAATTGAATATACTCTCCTTCTCTTTTTTATGATTAGTTATAATGGGTTTTGGCCCCTTTTTTTTTTGTCTGGTACTAGGTGCTGAAAATGAACACTTGAAAATAAAGTACCTGGAAGAGTCCTCTGAGCATGAACTCTTGAAAAGAAAGTACCTGGAGGAGTCCTCTGAGCGTAGGCGTCTTTACAATGAAGTAATTGAACTCAAGGGAAATATCAGAGTTTTCTGCAGATGCAGACCATTAAATGAAAGTGAAATTGCAAATGGGTCTGCATCTGTTGTCAATTTTGAATCACTTCCTGATAATGAGCTTCAAGTCATTTGCTCGGATTCTTCCAAGAAGCAATTTAAATTTGATTATGTATTTAAGCCCGATCATAACCAAGGTACAAGAGAAGTTACAACTTTTGATTATGTTGCAGTGAAGAAATTTCATTTTTGTTTTTTCATTTTGGCAAATGATTAAACTTGATTGTATTGTTTTATCATGCAGAGGCAGTTTTTGCACAAACAAAACCTATTGTTACATCAGTATTGGATGGGTTTAATGTCTGCATATTTGCCTATGGGCAAACTGGAACTGGTAAAACATTTACAATGGAGGGAACACCAGAACACAGGGGAGTTAACTACAGAACCCTGGAGGAATTATTTAGGTTAACTGAAGAGAGACATGGCATAATGAAGTATGAATTGCGTGTTAGTATGTTGGAGGTTTACAATGAGAAGATAAGAGATCTCTTGGTGGAAAATTCTAGCCAATCTACAAAGAAGTGAGTTTTCATTCTTCTCTATATATACTCTAATTAGTATTGTAGGTTTTGGTTCTTTTATTTTAAACTAATCAATAATTTCCATATGATGTTAATAAAAATAAGATCTGAGAATGCCAGTGACTTAGGTAATGTTTGGTTTATTTTTTGTTTTCATTTTCAGTTGATGTGTTTTTATTTTTAATTAAAAAAATGACACCTTGTTTTCACCATTTCCTTCATAAAACTTTAAAAACAGGAAACAAAGTGAAAACAATGTATCATTTTTGTAATTAATAATAAAAACAGAAAACAAAACAAACGCCTCCTTATTGCTTTGCTAGATAATGAGTCTAGAAAAGAAAAATGACATTATAGTTTCATGGTTCTAAATATGACCTTCTCCCTATGACTTTGATAGTTTTAACCATCTCTGCATTTCTTTCGCAAGACTTTGAAAGCAGGAAACAAAGTGAAAATAATGTGACATTTTTGTAATTAATAATAAAAACATATTAACTGAAAATGAAAACAGAAAAACGCCCCTTATTGCTTTGCTAGATGATGAATCTGGAAAAAAAAAGACCTTCTCCTTATGACTTTGATAGTTTTAACCATCTCTGCATTTCTTTCACAAAACTTTGAAAGCAGGAAACAAAGTAAAAATAACGTGTCATTTTTGTAATTAATAATAAAAACATATTAACTGAAAATGAAAACAGAAAAACGCCACTTATTGTTTTGCTAGATGATGAATCTGGAAAAAAAAAAAAGACCTTCTCCTTAAGACTTTTGATAGTTTTAACCATCTCTGCATTTGAAATTCTTTGGCAGTACCTCAGCTGGAGTTGCATATAGCGGTTAATCTAATTAATGTAGTCTCCAGTTTTTCTTCCCTCTCTACCCACCTACAAGCATAAATTTTGATGTCTAAAATGTTTCTTAAGTGATATCACTGAAGAGGAGAACAAATTTTGAATTTTAGGTTGGAGATAAAGCAAGCTGCAGAAGGAACCCAAGAAGTCCCAGGACTTGTTGAAGCTCGTGTTTATGGAACAGAAGATGTGTGGGAAATGCTTAAGACGGGAAACCGAATCAGATCGGTTGGATCCACCTGTGCTAATGAGCTTAGCAGCCGTTCTCATTGGTATATCTTAATTCTTACAGATAAACTTATTTCATGTGTATACTCATATTTTCTAATTTCTTAAATATTTTAATCATCTTAAATCATAGTGATTTTCCTTGAATATGACATTTTTGTAGCTGACACAGTCACATTCTTTGTGTCAGTAAATGTAATAAAATTATCTCAATGAAACTACTGGTCTAGGTAGATGTTACTTACACATTATTGATGATGACGAAGACTTGATTTTACATGCAGCTTGTTGCGAGTAACTGTTATGGGGGAGAATCTAATCAATGGCCAGAGAACAAAGAGTCACCTTTGGCTAGTAGACTTAGCTGGAAGTGAGCGTGTGGGAAAAACTGAAGCTGAAGGAGAAAGACTGAAGGAATCTCAATTCATAAATAAGTCTCTTTCAGCACTTGGTGATGTTATTTCTGCCCTTGCTTCCAAATCAGCCTACATCCCTTACAGGCAATTCTCTTTTCCTCTCTTATTACACATTCTTTACAGAATGATCCTTTATCTCATTAATATTTGTATCTTCTGTTTGAGACAGGAACTCAAAGCTCACTCACATACTGCAGAGCTCTTTAGGTGAGGTTTCATTTCAGCGTTATGAATTTATGATCCTTTGGAAATGAGTCCTTTGTGATTTGATTCACTGCTAAATCTGGTACTTTATAACTGATAATATTTATTAGATAAAAAAAG
The DNA here is from genome assembly GCA_029884605.1 of Ormosia emarginata. NCBI lineage: Eukaryota > Viridiplantae > Streptophyta > Magnoliopsida > Fabales > Fabaceae > Ormosia > Ormosia emarginata. The sequence goes on along the minus strand of JAQQTP010000070.1, from coordinate 467,834 downwards.
CAAAGATCCAATTGCAATTCAAATAGTTGTTTTTAAAAAGGTCTTTGGTGTGTGTGTGTGTGAGAGAGAGAGAGAGCATTTTTTTCTTTATTTGTAATGTTGATCTGGGGTTGAAATGCAGGAGGAGATTGCAAAACATTAATGTTTGTCCAGGTAAGTCCAAGCGCAGCAGACTTAGGAGAGACACTTTGTTCACTGAATTTTGCCACCCGTGTCCGCAGAATCGAGAGTGGTCCAGCTCGCAAGCAAGTAGACCTCGCTGAGCTGTTTAAGCACAAGCAAATGGTAAGCTACAGTATAATTTTTTTTTTATAACAATAACCGTGATTTTTTAATTCCTGATACTCAGAATTTCATCATCAAAACAGGCAGAAAAGCTCAAACATGATGAGAAGGAAACTAAGAAATTACAGGATAACTTGCAAACCTTGCAACTTAGACTTGCTGCAAGAGATTATCATTGTAGAAACCTTCAGGAAAAGGTATAATCTTCAGAAATATTCGTGCAAGTAACTTAGAAAATTTGTTTTTTTTTCCTGTAAGTCATATTGTTGACTTGATACATTCATATATTACATATTTCTCATCAACTCTGAATTAATTTTGACAGGTTCGGGACCTTGAGAACCAGATTGCAGAAGAAAGAAAAACCAGACTAAAGCAAGAAAGTAGATCGCTTGCTGCTGTTTCAGCTCAATCTTCATCATTGAAACACACAGCATCTCATAAAACCATAACAGATAAGAAGCCACCATTGAATCCTTCGAAACTGAGAATGCCACTGAGAAGAATAACTAATTTCTTGCCTCCACCATCTCCTCTAACATCAAAGAGATATACCACTTCCATGAATGGAAAGGAAAACACTGACAGAAGGACCTCAATGACAACAAATACAGAAGGCTTTGCAAAACCAAGAAGCAGGGTATCCATTGCCGTGCCCGTGAGACCACCTGCACCATCAACAAGGCAGGTCCTTCAGCCAAGGAGGCGGGTCTCCATTTCTACAATCCGTCCTGACACAACTGCTTACATGACAACTCCACTCCATACCTCAGCCTCTCGATTTACTAGTGGAAGCAGTTTAGGGGGACAGCAATCACTGATAAGGAGCCAAAGGAATGCTCGGTATTCAAGTTTGATCACCCCATTGCCAGAGTTGAGAGCGTCGGTTGAGACAACACCAATGTCTATTGGGAGCAGCAGCAAGTTTAGGGGCAGTCCAGCTCGGGCAGATTCACTGGTGGCTAGGCATCCAACTGTCCTTGCACTTCAACGGAGACCTTTAGTGTGGAGTCCTCTCAAGCTAAGAGGCTTGAAAAGTAACAGAAAGTCTTCACTCTTGCCATCTCGGCCTTACATCGAAATGCAGTGAACCTTGTTTTCTCAAACAATGGCAAATACTCATGTTGGGAACTAATTCCAATGCTTGCAAATACTTTCAATTAAATTTCTTTCATAATTTCATATTAGTTTCTTTGATTTATTTTGAACACTTGTACATGTTTTCAAGTAAATTTATGATGCTATCACAAGTTCATTTCTCTCATTTCATTTTTAAATGTCAATTTATTTGCTTTATTGATTTATTTTTAAATTAAAAACTAGCAATATTCCAAATTTCAGATGCATAAAAATAGTCTGGAAAGCACAAACGCACAAACGCACAAACGCTGAAACACGTTTTGTCCCTTATACAAGCTCAACTTCATCTAGAATTAAAGGCCAGCAAGAATCATTTTCTAAGATTTTACTTCCACCCACTAATGTTGTTCGCTGATGCCTGCAAATTTCAATCTTGGAATATTTCTCTTATACATGGTTTGAATCACACTAAAAAATTCTGAAATTAAAATGCTTTGTTTCTTGCAACAATGTATATGAAGAGTTCATCAATGTTTTTATATGCTAGCAGCATGAAGCCTCCTCAAACTGAAAATAGAGAAATATTGCAAGCCCAGATTAAAGTGAAGATAGAATGATGCTTTATGATAGAGGCCACCAGTCGCAGAGGAAATCAAACCGGGATTAGATTCTTTCATGATACTCATTATAGGGTGGAGAAAGAAAAAAAAAATATAATAGAACCTACCATTATTTATGGAAGACATTTGTTTTATATTTTTCTCTCTTGCAACATAATCCTCTCATATTAATGAAAGATTAAAGATCATTATTCAATCAAATGGATATGAGTTTAAGTAAATGAAAAAGTCATCCTAATTTCGTAACAACATAGTACCTGGATGAATCCAATGCAATTATTTTTAAATTACATGAGATTCTGGCCTTCAAAAATAAATTCTTTTACAATAAAACATTAAAGAAAAAATTAAGCCCTTAAATTTTTACCCTTAGATGATGAACTACAGTTGATGCAGTTAGTTTTAGAACTTTAGGGGATCCCGATCCAACAACACAACATTTTGCAAGATTTTTTTTTACATTAATATTTGAGATAATCATATGTACTTATTTTTAAAATATTTTAAAAATAGTTAGCTTATATGTTGTTTGAAAAAAAATTGAAAACTCCAAGAGTATTATACTATTTAAGTAAAAACGTAACATATGTACACTAAATAACTATACATGCTATTGAATTAAAAATAAAATATTATTTTATTAGATATAGAGAATTAAAAAATGCTAAGAATACTCCTGGAATATCTTTTTCATGATGTTTTGCTTAATTTGTATATAAAAGCAACTTTTCAACTAAAAGTTTGCTTTTTAATATTTGAATTAGAAAATTATTTGACTAATCCAAGCACTCCTTAATCAACCCGGGACCCAAGGAAAAAATGGGTTCCAATCCATATAGCCGTTGCATTCGTCTCCTGAGGATAGACATAGGCATGGACTCACTCGACCGTTGGAAAACAAAACGTTACTCATAGTTCGTGTTTGTTTGACATCATCTTACTTGGGTGCCAAATTCTGGAACAAAAAAGGTTTGGGGTCCGTGTGTCTGTGTCTGTGTTAGAGAGAGAGAGAGAGAGAATTCAGTTCCAATCTTTGGTTGGGTCTTGGGTGGGTTCTAGTTGGAGAGATCGTGTAGGTGAGTGAGACAGTGTTAAGGTAACTGAATTTTTTGAGACCCACCTAGTGTTTGTTTTCCTCGGATATTCTATTCTAAAGATGGTTGCGAGAACCCCACCAAAGCAGAAGAAAATGTTAGCTGCTCTCAATCCTGTTATGATTAGAGAAACACTCAACAAGGTGGTAATCTTAGACCATTAGTCATAGTGATCTTCCCTAATGACACTCGATAAAATTTCAAGTTTTGTGCGTTTCCCTGATAAGTGAATTTTTGTTTGATGAAGGTGGATCGATGCATGGCTCGGCTGCAGGAACTTCAGTACACTGTGGCTGGAGGAACCAAGGTGGTGTCAGGGGTTAGTCTTAGCCCTCGCAGCACCAGAGGTTACCTCAGAACAAGTCTCAGGTGCAAGCAAGAATCACTCAGGTATATTTTTATATTCTATTTGAATTTGAATTTAATAAATGATGATGACCATATTTACTTTAAAAAATTTACTAGTTGTTATTATTATAGTATTATAAGATTATTATTAAGCTAGATTATTGCAAGTTGTAAACTCAAATGGTTTGTGCTCTTGTCATTCTGAAGGATAAAGAATGGTGCCCCAAGGAGATCTCCAGTTGGGAAGTTTCCCTTTCCAGCAAACACAGGTCTTGCTCTCTCTCTCTCTCTGCCTTGAAGCAGTTCTGTTCTAAAACCAAAGTCAATTTACTTCCAAACTAATCTATGTACTTGGGCATGGCCATGGACCACATGGGTAATAATAATTGGCATCCCTTTTAGTTAATCTGATCTTCCTCTTCACTTGTAATCCTTATGCAGGTGAATGGAGGCGAATGTCATTGCCTGCAATGCTTGTAGGCGAAACTGTTGGAGAAATTTTACAGGCAAGTCAATTTGCCAGAGAAATAGTTTCAGCAGTTGGTAAGAAAACTGCCACCGAGGACCCCAAAACTCCAATGTTTCAACGGACAAACCAGAAAGCACACCCTGAAAACACAGAACTCAAGGCTAGAAGGAAGAAAGAGAAGCAAACCAAACTACAGTATGATGATTCCCCATCACTTCAACGGGCTCGTTCCAGAATCAATTTTAAGGTTTCTCCTCCAAAAGTAAGAGAATTTGATAAAGAAAATAACAAGTATTTGGCAAATAGGGTATCCCCCAGGAATAGGCCATGGGCTAGAAAGACTGTACTATTCCCCAACCCTTTGTTCCTGTCCACTCAGTCTTCACAGCAGCAACAGTTTTGCAAGACGAGGTCTCCTGTCATATCAAGAAATAGAGGAACGCCACACAAGTTTTTGATCAAGTCCCCACCTTCAACCTCCAAATTTCAAGTCAAGATCAAAAAAAGCCCACCACCTGTGTCTATTTCACCCACAAGACCTACAAGTTTGAGCAGGACTTCTCCAAAGAGATCAGCTGCATCTAAATTCCATCTATTTCACCCACCAACTGTGTCTATTTCACCCACAAGACCTACAAGTTTGAGTAGGACTTCTCCAAAGAGATCAGCTGCATCTAAATTCCGTCGATCTTTCTCTCCTTCAAGACTGGCAACCAGATTAGTTTCACCATTAAAGAGCAAGAAAACTGTACAGAAGAGTGAAGTAAGTGGACTGAAACAGCGCCCAGCATCAACAGTGCAATTCCCTGTTCCAAGAATTTAAGAACGTATACATGCTCTAGCTACTTTGGTTTTTAATTCGCCATGATATCCAGTTATTCTTAATGTCCATACTTGTACTCTTGTTTTTTTGTTTTCTGGGTGGTGAGGATTTTTTCTTATTGTCCATAGCAAATCACACATTCAATGCCAAACTATTATTTGTTCCATAAAGTAAAAAACTCGTCTTTTTTTAAAGATGCAAAAGACTCTTTCCTGTGTTTAGTAAGAACGCAGAAAAGACTCACATAAAGCAATTTTTTTCCTGTTCATTCAAGGAAAATCACACATTCAATGCCAACTATTCTCTGTTCCATAAAGTAAAAAACTCGTCCTTTTTTAAAGATGCAAAAGACTCTTTTCTATGTTTAGTAAGAACACAGAAAAGACTAACATAAAGCAATTTTTTCCTATTCATGCAAGGAAAATCACACATTCAATGCCAACTATTCTTTGTTCCATAAAGTAAAAACCCGTCCTTCTTTTAAGATGCAAAAGACTCACTTCTTTTCTGTGTTTAGTAAGAACATTTCCAGGATGTGGATGTCATAAACAGCGACACCCTCCCAAGGCCTATTAAAGTATTAAGTGGTAGTTTCTGATCAACAGATCAATTGCTGAACCAGAGGTACAGACCCGTACTTTTTCACAGTATCACAAATCCAACTGCAATTACGTTGAAAAATACAAGAAAAGAAAAAGAGAAGTATCAAGTGACAACAGATTCATAGCCAATCTCGCGCCACACAATTCTGATTATTTCTATATTCATAATACAATTAAGCACAAACTTGAGACGGGCATCCATCTCAACCCCAAAGGAAACTGAAAAACTTTCAAGCAACACCTGTATGAAATGCTTTACTTGGGAGAACATTGAAGCTTCTTCTGGCTGACACATTGAAAAACTTAACTGAGCATGTGCGATGTGTCGAATGGCAAAAAGGCCAAATCTGGTATAATATAACTAACAACCCCAACAAAACTGCAGCAACACTTGAGTTTGCAATCTCAGTGGCTACTGGCTACTAAGACCCATTCATGATGGCAGGATGAACACTCTAACGCACGTCATTTGCTGGGCGATGCAAATCTTGTCCGCTCTCTCTGCCGATGTAAAGCTCGATCCTTTGGTGATGATGTCTTTCCCCCCTTACCAGCTTGGCGCATCATTTCTGCAAAGTGCCCCAAGTCATATGTAGATAAATAAATTATAAAAAATGCTAGCATATTGTGTATCATTTATCTAAGCGATGTTACAGTTATGCATGATACACAAAGTCAACTTATAACATGGAAGCCACATTTAAAAGAGGGATAAAATAAAAAAGGCAAACTTCTCTTTCTTAAGAAAACAGTCAGACAATTACTACAACAGAGAATAGATAAATTTAGTACAACTGAAAAAAACAAATGACAAATTTAAAACTTCTAACCTCGCTTTCTCTCAAGCTCCTGGTCAAGCTCTTCTTTCCACTTCCTCTGTCTCTCAGAAAAGCTTAAACTGCAAGCACAGCATGTAGTATTTAATTATCTCTATATATCTTAAGAAATGGCGCTTAACACAAGCAAAACAAAGAATTAACCCAAACAAACCTTGGGCTACTTGGCTCCTGCTGAGAGTCAACTAACAGTCCTTTCCATTCATTAAGAGGAGATGCTGGAATGTCCTGTGAACCATCATTGGCATTGCCAACATTTGATGAGGACTTGCCATTACTTCCAGGACTTCCAGCATTGTCAACTGCTTTAGATGGGTTGCCAACTGGTATCCAACTCGGTGACCTACTTTTAGGAGGTAATTTCAAGTATTTAGAAGTAGTTTCATCACTTGTGCTATCAATCACATTGGGAGAACAAGATGTATTTAAACTGTTGTAGAACTCTTCGTATAAAGGTGTCTGCAGTTTTTTCAGTTCAAAGGCCTGCCACATAGCAATCATTATGACACAACAATTAGAGATTAATGAAAAATTGACTGCTGGAGGACTAACTCGATTCCAACTAAAAGCAATACCTTCTCATCCAAAAAGGCTTTTATTTTTGACTCCGTGAGCTCATCATCTTCCTCAGAGTGACCAGGTGGCATGTAACTTTTATCGGTGTCAAAACCAACTTCTCTGTGTTCCAGGTATGGACTTACATCAAATTTACTCTCCCAATCATCAGAGGGATCAGATATAGGGTTGAAACCCTACATATATAAAGAATTAGTTTCCGAAAAGTTTTTAATTGCATATAAAATATAACAATAAGGACCTAAATGCAATCACCTTAATATCTTTGGACATCAAAGATCTGTATTTAACATCACTCTGCGAGAACTCATCATTGTCATCTATTTCACACATGTCATCATCATTGCTCATTCCCCACAACTGTGTATTTCCAAAGTCCTGAAGATCTACAGCTGTGCAGCACAGGCTACATAAATTACAAACATTGGTTAAGCCCAATAAAGTTAACATTTACTAGAATTACAAATAAATGCTATTAAAAACAACCCCTTTACAGTTTCTTCTGTGACAAAACTGCCAAATCTTACAAGTTCAAGAAATAATATCCCAAATCCCAATACTTACGAGGATTTGACATTTCGGGCACACAATGGTGAAGAAGCTTCAAAATTTCCCTGTTGGAAGCAAAAGATATTTTCCTTAAAAATTGGTTTATAAAAAAATACAAACAACTACATCTTAAATATCACTTGAACTATGCATACCAAGGCAGTACATGTCAGAGGAAGAGAATCCATATTTTCACCGGTAACAAAGGGATGCTGCACCCAATTACAAACTTAGTTAATCTTAGGGAGAACTGAACCATTTATTGCAATACATTATGATATTTCTAAAGTATAATCTACGACAAATCTATATCAGAATTCAACTGGCCACTTAAACTGTTGCCGCTCTCATAGGTGCAGTTAAAAGAGAAATGCAAATAGAATCACCTGCAGCAGTTCTGATGCTGATGGCCTCAAAATTGGTTCCCTACAAAAGGGTTATATGTAACAAGTAACAACTGTAATCTAATAATTTACAACACTTGAAAGGAAAACATAGTAGGCTTCTTCTCTCTCTTGAATTGAAAATATAAACTCTTCTCTTTTTTGATAGATCTTTAGATATTATTGAAACATGCCAAGAGGGCTATTTCTCCCAACTCCTCCCCCCAAACCTCCAAAGAAAAAAAAAAAAAAAGGCTCCATATATTTGACATGATCAAATTTCCAAGGTATATTTTAAGAGATAAGAATTCATCAACAATCTGAAACAGACTAAAACTAATTGGGACAGAAGGGAAGCAGGGGGAAAATAAAAGTACATACTTCTGCAAGCATTTTAGAAGAAAATCTTTTCCTCCAATGGAGAGATGATCAGGGATTGGCGGATGAGACTTTGTCGTCCCTATATGAAAGAGAGCGGCAACCTGAAGGTCCATTCTTTTAGTAGATGTTCAGAGAGCACGTCAAACAGAATTTTACGCATCATAATTTTGGATACCTCTTGGTACTGCTGGCTCCAAGGAGGCTTTCCAGTAGCCATCTCAATCACGGTACAGCCAACACTCCATATATCAGCAGAGCTGAGAAAACATCAATGTGTTAAAACATTGATTTTTAGTTTCAAAGGAAACATCATTAAAAAATAAAAAAGAAATTATAAACATGTATAAGAATTTAAGAAAAGAAAAAAAGAAGCAAGGCCCCTAGCACAGTGTATAAGAAGCTCCTAATAAAATTTCTAGAAGGTTTACGTTGATCTTGAATTCATGTATAACACATAATAACTATCACTACTTTTAAACAAGAAAACTAAGTGACATATAACAATAACTCTTCTTCAAATTGCATATGACTAATTGACTATACACTTCAAAAGCATAGTTCGCCTATGTGCCTTCCTGAAAATTCCTGCGGCTAACTTTTCTATATCCTGAACAAAGACAATGTTGTAGCTATTTAACTATACATTTCAGTTCACTATCATTTGTTTATTTGTAGATAATCATAGAGTAGAAAGGTTTTAATTTTTAAATGTGAAAGGGAGGGTGGAGGAGAGAAGAGACTGAGGAAATATGATGAAGTAAACTCATTTTACAAACATATTGAAAACAGAGCAACATGTCATGAAATATGTGAAAGGGGCTAACGTCCTTACAAGCTATGCCCGGTCTGGAGAATAACTTCAGGAGCCATCCAATATGGAGTACCTTTCATAGACTTGGCACCAGAAATGGTAGCCTAGAGCAAAGCAAGCCACCTCTTAGACCAATAAGCAAATATAAAAAAGCCTTCACAACATGAAAACAATATAAATATGGAATAGCAGAGAAACGGAGAAAACGGAGAATACCAGCTCAACGACCTGTTTGGATGCCCCAAAATCTGCAAGTTTGATGCACCCTTTATTATCTACTAGAATATTTGCCCCCTGAAATTAATTCAAACTTAAACATCAGCCACTGGAAAAGAACGAAGCTGACATGCATATCAATGACATTATAAGAAAAGCCACCTTAATGTCTCTGTGCATGATTCCATTTTTGTGCAAGTACTCAAGTCCGAGCAGTAACTGTTTCGTGAAGGTTCTTATGACCTGCTTAATGAATTAGTTGCAATAATATGGCATATAGAATTACCAAGTAAATTCATTCAGTAGCTAAAACTTACAGCCTCAGGGAAAGCTCCAAACTTCCCCAAGAGTGATGATATGGATCCACCAGGAACAAACTCCAGGAGTATATTTAAGGTGTCCTCCTCTCTGACTGTACCCAAATATCTCTACGGCCCAAAAAAGCTATTCAGTCAAAAGAGAGTTTGGGTGAACTAATTGCTTTGTCAATGTGATCACTTATATAAGATCATACTCACAACAATATTGGGATGTGAAAGATCTTTAAGAAGCTTAACTTCTTCCTCGAGTTCTTTTATGTGAGCCTGTTAATTGTATCCCAAATGTTATCCACTAAACCAAATGCTGATCAAACAACAGCATAAGGACTTCAGGTAATTCATTCAAGATCTCAAAGATAAACCCAAAATTTGAATCATGCCAAGTGTGGAAATGAAGAAACACAGCATGACAACATTTATATAATTCAGCAAAAAGAAAGTTGTTTTCTTATCACTATAGGACAGTCCAAGGTTTGAAGCTCAAAATATTGATTTATTTCCCTAACTCCTACCTCTACAAGTCTCATGACAAGCTCAGAAAAAGATACTGTAAATGTGATTTGATGAGTTTTATCATTTCCAAAACTTTCCTGTCCCAGCAATGTAAAAAAACTAGCAATGAAATGCAATGGCTTAGGTTAAAAACAATTTGTATTTTGTAACATGCAAAAAAAAATTTTAAAAAAAAATTAAATAGTAACTGTTCTGCTTACTATTTGGAACTGCATATGAAAGACTAAAAATTAATTAAATCACATTTAATTGCTTCAGTTGATGCAATCAGAAGTCTTGCACAGGGGCAAAAGCACCTAGAATTTAATCAAACGCAATGATAATGTTCTCAATGTAGAACATTCCTGAATGGAATGCTAATCTAACAAACCTGTGCCTTCTCCTTGGAAGCACTGTTTGCCGCAATCAGAACCTAAAAAGCAAAATCAATGTCAAAGTCAATTCTGAAGATTCAAAAAAATCAACAGAAGGTGAAATCCGAAATTAACAACCAAGAGAAAGGGCAGTGAAAATTGAAGAAATGAATTGACCTGCTTTACTGCAAGAAGCTCTCCAGAGTCGAGATTCATTCCCATGTAAACTTGGGCAAAGGCACCGCATCCGATCAACTCGCCCTTGCGCCACCGGATCATAGGGGCGGAGGTGTCCTTGGGGATGGGCGGTAATGGCGGAGAGGGTCTGGAGAAGACTCTGGAATTGCGGATGCAGGAATTGATCTTATCAACTAGGGTTCCGCCGAGTGCGGCGTCGTCGTTGTTCTCCGGCGAAGTACGGAATACGAGTGATCGGCGAACTGATCCGAGAATGTCTTGCATTGCATTTGTGTCCCTGTTTCACGGTGCCAGTGAGACTGGTGAGGACTCGAGTTAAGAGAGTTATGTTAGCGTCGGCCAAACACGGGACGGGAAAAGGAGGGAATACGCGATCACTTTTAAAAAATTGGAACTTATGAATAACGAGAAATTCTAATAATATACCTTTTTTTATACTTAGTATAAAAATTTAGTATATTTTTCTATTAAGTGTTAAAAGAGTTATATTATTAACATTTTTTACCAATAAATTATGATTAAGTTCAGGAGTTTATTTTGTTAAGGGCAATGTTATTTCCTATGAAAGTATTTTTTCACAAATAAATACGAATAAAGTTGTAATCAATAAAATAAAAAAAAAAACAAATATCATATATAAATGATAACTTAAAATAAGAGAAATGAAAAAATTTGTCCAATAAAAATTATTCGCGAACAATTCATAAATTTCTATTAGTAAAAAACAACATTTCTCTTTTGTTAATTGTTCAGTTTTATATACTTTGTAGTTTGTACTTGTTATTATTTGTTACTTTGTTAATGGAACCTATCTCATTTTCCTTTTTTTTGAAGTCTTAACTATTCTCAGTTCTATTCAAGTGTGGTTTCGTCTTCAATGGACCTAAAATAATTTGGTCGATTTATGGTCTATATATTATCACTGATGATAACAGGTTAGCATGTTTTTTTATCTTCTATTTTATATTTCAAGTATTATATATTGCACCGCCCGGTCCCCTCTTTGGGGAGTAGTCGTCACCGCCGACGGAAAACCATCATCGGAAAATTGCTTCTTCGACTCCGACTAGTAACTCCCGGGATGCGACACGATAGCCGACGAATTAGACGGCAGGAGTTTATCCAGCATCTTCTATAAGTAATAATCACTTCTGCCACCAGCGGCGGCATAACCTCCGACGATACCGTCCTCGCTTCTTCTCCGATACACGGATTGATCATTCTCCGCAATTTGTAACCGCTGCAGTTCCTACTGCAACTGCCTCTGAACCTCAATTGGGTTCGCATTTGGATCCGATCCGATTCCCCGATAAGTCACAGCTCCACGTGATTGGTACTCAGGCTACGGCGCCACGGGCTCCAGAACCAAATCGTGGAACTTCACAGCCGCGAGCGGCGACGACTAAGACGGAGGAGCCACCGCCTTGTCCAATCCGAAGAAGAAATCAACGTTGTTAACGGGGACATGAGCGAATTTAATTGAGTCAGGTTGAACTGGAACAAAACTAGAATTGAGAGGCTCAACGAAGCGATCCCAATCAGAGGAGAAAGTAGTCGAAGGAACTAGGAGGGTTACTGGCGTTGGTGAAGAGGAAGATCAAGAGGTCAGTTATGGTGCTGGAGTGGTGGTGATGGACTTTTAAAGTGGTGGCCGCTGCAAATCACTCGTAGCAGTAAGTTGTTTTTGTTACACGATCATCCGGAGTGGTGGTGATGGAGGACTACTTCCTGTTCAACTAGTTTCAAGTCTTTGATCTCAACCCTTAATTTTTTTTTAATTAATATATCAAGAGTGTACACACTTGGTCCATCAATGGACAAAACTTAAATAGACATTCCTCCATTTAATGTTTGAAGTTCTAGAATTAGCACTTTCTTTTTTTCTTGTGCAATTAATGCAACTTTACAAAATATTCATAAACATACCACAATTTTCAAACTTGAGGTTTAATGTGACTTAAATGAGTGGTTATCAACGTTTGATCGTTAGGTTAGAAGTTTGATGAAAATGAATTATACGTAAATGAATTGGGTAATATTGATACTCAATTTAAGTTATGTTTTTGCAGTTATGATAATTTTGAAAATTTTAGGTAGTTTAAAAGCATCTTTTAAGGTGATAGATTATAAGTGAGTTCGAGGTGGAATTTTTTAATTGAAGAAAAATTTGTTTAAAAGGAGAATTTATAAGTTGAAAAAAATTTTGTACAAGGGTAAAATTTTGTACTCATGTATTGTTGATGAATAAATTTCAAGTTCCATATATATTTATTTTTTTAATATAATAATTTTTTATTTTAATCTTTAAATATAATAAATTTTAATTTTAATTCTTTTAAATATTACGATTTTTAGTTTTAATCCTCATTTTCTACTCATTAAATTGTTAATGTTTACCTCATACATGAGTGCCACATCATAAGCCATTGGGATCAAGGGTGTCCTGTCATTTGTCAGGTGAGCATCTGCATAATAATTAGATAATGACAATTCGAACTGCAAGATAATAGAGAGATTATACAGTAATGAGTTTTTTTTTTTTTTTTGCAAGACTCATTTAGAAAAATTTAAAATATGAGGGACTAAAAAAAAATAACTTTATTTTGGAGGAAAAAATATATATTTAAGCTATTTTTTTACAATGGTCATTCTGTTTGATCTCCATCTAAACTCTTACATTATTAGCTTACGTAGACAAACTTTTGACAGTATGGACATTAGGAAGCTAAAGTTGATACTTCGTTCACGAATAAAATCCCCAAATTAATTCCCTTTAAACCCTAAATACACATATCCATGTATTCCTACTTGTAATGTCTTTTTTTTTTTATTAAGATAGGTCACATATTATAATAGAGTGATTCTTAAGTAGGCACAGTCTATCATAGATATTCAAATTATTATTTAACATATGTAAGGTAGTGGAGACCATCATAACATTACACCAATCATTAATAATATTTTTATACGTGTCAAATAATAATTTGAGTACCTAAGTGATGACATGATAAATCATGTCTTTCCAAGAATTTCTCATTATAATAATACTAAAACTTAATTGATGTATAATTAAATTTGTGTGACATATAATTAATTTTAAATATTATTTTAATATGTAACGTGATTTAATAAAAATAATATACTAAAAAGAATGTAATAAAATATATATTCTTAATACTAAAAAATTTGTGAAGATGAGAATGTGAAAAGCCACCGTATAAGAAACCCTTATTGTAATTAAGGAGATTTTCTCTTGTTACGTGACAACGAGAATTAATAAATTTTAAAGGTTTAATTTGCCACGTTAACATTCAACTCAGATTCTTGACATTCAAATGGGCAAAAAGTTTGTCCATGTATGCAGATAAAATGACAAATTAGATGGAGATCTAATAAAAGGACCATCGCGAAAAGGGTAAAAAAGAAAAGAAAAGCTGGGAGGCTTGGTTCTTAAGGTCTATGGGTTCATCTTACTAAGCTTATTTGTAATGTATTTGACTTGTGATCCACGGTCATGTTTATTGCCTTTGATCCATCAATCTACTTAGTAGCATCCCCTCCACCTTATATGTTCATCTTAATAAATCTTTGTCAAAGTTGGTGTTCGCTGTTTAACTCATTTTCGTTATACACCCATCATCTTTTGCCAAATCAAAAGTCATAATATAGAGTGTGGCACTTGAGCAAATTATGGTTTGTTTATCCCTATTGGGGGCAGATTGGGCGCGAGCTTAAGTTCAATTTATCTGCCTAGCACCCTACATCATAAAAAAATTGTATGTTAATTATGTTTTTAGCTTTTAAGACGTATTTTTTTTTAATTTGGTTAATTTTTAGATAGTGGTGATGGAAGTATTCTAATTTTTTTATTTATTAAGATATCGTCACACCTTTTGATGTGTGTCACTAATATTTTCAAACATAAAATCATATAATTACATCTTCTCTCTAAGTAGAGTCTTTAAGATTAAAATTTATGTCCTTCCATGAAAATGCAACTTGCTTATTATTTGCGCCAAACTCATTGATTTGAACATGTATTTCAATTATATGAAATGATGTTTGGATTTTAAGACAAAACCCATTCGTAGCACATGCGCGATTTACAGGATTATAACAAATATTTAAAATAATATACTATAATTATGTTATTATTATAAGAAAATATACTTATAATTTTTATAAGTGTTCGTTAATGATACAAAAATTTTATGTTGAAGTTCACATATTTAGTTTATTTTTCTAAGGCGTCAATATCAAGTTTATATATAAAATTTTAAAAATATTTTAAAAATTTTAAAAATTTATTGAAATAGTATTTTGAGTTTTAGAAGTTACGGTCATTACTAACTCTCTTAGTTTTATTTTTGTACATTATACTATGGTTTGACACCAAAACATATATATTTTTATTCTATAAAAAATATCTCAAATATTGTATTAATAAGATAATAATAATGAAATTCAAATTCATATTTATAATATTGATGATATAACTTAAAAATAATACTTGTAAGAAAAAATTTAAAATAATTTATATTTTTTAATTTTTTTTAATGGATAATATTAAAATTCAATTTCAAATTATATTAGTAGAACAACCTAAATATGACAATTGACAAAAAATTTTACATTTTTTTAATTTTTTTTAATAAAATAATACTAAAATTCAAATTCAATTAATATTGATAGTACAACTTAAAGCTGTTACTTGACAAAATTCTACAAACTAAAACTTCCTTTTTATATATTATATATTAGAATAGTACATGTGTAATATATAGGATTATATAAAAAATCCAAAATAATATATAATAAGCATGTTGTTACTATAAAAAAATATTTATAATTTTCATAAATAATTATAAGTAATGCAGAGATTTTACATTGAAGTTTAAATATTTATTGTATTTTTTAGGGCATCAAATATCAAGTTTATATATAAAATTTTGAGAATATTTTAAAAATTTCAAAAACTATTGAAAGAGTGTTCAAAAATTTTTTTATTCTATAAAAAATATATTAATTTTTTTTCATATATACAAACATTATTACTACATTTTTAAGATAACAATAATGAAATTTAAATTTAAATTTATAATAAGTCATTAATAACACAACTTAAAAATAATATTTATAAGAAAGAATCTTGAAATAATTTATATTTTTCTTGAAAATGATAATATTAAAATTAAATTCAAATTACATTAGTGACACAAACTATATATGACAATTGACAATTTTTTTTTTATATTTTCCTATAGTTTTTTTAATAAGATAATACTAAAAATCAAATTAAAATAATATTGGTGACATAATCTAAAACTATCACTTGAAAAATTTTTACAAATTAAGATTATATATATATATATATATATATATATATATATATATATATATATATATATATATATGCTTTGATTGATTAATTATATTTTTTAATTTTGATTCATCGTGTGAAAGTTTTTATACTAGCATTTATTTATATATTAATATATCACTAAAAAAAGTTTACGTTTTTAAGAAATTATAGTACTAGTCAAATTATTTTCTTTTTTTTTTTTAAACACGAAAGTAAGGAATATGAATATATATAAATATGAATTATATAATCATAAATGATTAAATAATAATATAAAAAATTATCGTAGATGAAAACTAAATCCACATGTTATTATTATTATTTTTTTTACGAAAGGAGTCTGAATTTATTCAACAGAAAAAAAAAATTACATGAAGCATAGGAAGATTGCAAATTTCTAGAGGAGCCTCCTCAATCGAATCAAAAGAAGGTAAACTGTAAGCTAATTTTGCTAAATCATGTGCCGGATTATTTCCATCCCGGCGTGTGTGCATGAGACAACAAAGCTGGAACAAGTTTGAAAGATCTTTGCAATCTTCCACAATAAGACCAAAATACAACAGCTGCTGGTCTTGTTTATTGAGTGATTGAATCAATTCCACGCAGTCTGACTCTGCTTCCAACTTGAAGAAACACAGCTCCAGAGCCAGCTCTAGAGCCATTCTCATTCCCAAAGTTTCACTCATCCGAGCCTCCATAGCAGCAACATTTGACCATATTGCCGATGCAAGAATACTACCAGATTCATCTCTAAAAATTGCTCCAATGCCCCAGGACTGATCAGTGCACAAAGCGGCATCAACATTAAGTTTAATAAAACACAAAGAGGGCGGAGACCATTTTCTTTGGTTATGTCCTTCCATGTTAGGGGTCTTCTTATGTGGCATAAATAGTAGCAGCTTTGTTTCTCTATAGGTTTCAAGGCAAAGCAACACTTTTGAGAGAATAGAGTCCCGGTCCCACAAAATGTCATCAAAAACCAGTTTATTTCTCCCAAGCCAAATCCCATGGGCAATGGATGCTATCAACTCTGCTGCTTGAGGTGGGCATTGTATGGTCTTTTCAATAAACCACTGGCAGAAGTCTTCATGCGGCTTTTGGCCATATTGCAGCCTAAGAGGGGATCTATACCATATTTCCTGTACCCACTCACAGCCACACAAAGCATGGAGAATTGTTTCCTCTTTTGAAGGCACCGTGGGCATAGAGCAAGGCAAGGAACTCCCCTGCGTTCCAAGAGTTGCCGTACTAGGAGTGAACCAGTTAAAGCTCGCCAGAGGATATGCATAGTCCTTGGTGGAGTCCCTAACTTCCATATATGCTTCCAGACACAATCACTTTTCTCTTTAGAACTGTTGCTAGTTTCTGCTTCCAAGTTTCTCCATTTTTTAATAAAACCATATGTTGATTTGACTCTGAAGTCACCATCCTTTTGTCTTTCCCCATATAAATTTATCAGGTCTATGAATATTTGGGAGAGGTATTTGTAGTATTTGGGATGCCTTAAAGGGAAGGAAATTTGAAGTGATTAGAGACTGGTTCCATTTTCTAGTATCAGTATCAATAAGCATAGAAACCGTGGGCATTAAAAGGGAGGGCCGAGACAGGACTCCAAAGTCGATGACCATTTTGAAGTAGTAACCATCCATCCCTCCATATTTGCACATCTTCACCAGAGCCAATTCGCCAAACCACCTTTCTCAAGCACCCAAGAAACGTTTTTAATACTCCTCCATGTATAGCTCGGAACGTCCAGCCTGAAAAATGCCAACTTTAGGGAAATATTTTGCCCTCAAAGTCCTTTCCATTAAACAATCAGGGTATTGTATGATCCGCCATGTTTGCTTCGCTAAAAGAGTTGTGATGAAAGCATGAAAACTTCGAAAACCCATACCAACTTCCAATTTTGACTCTCAATTTTGACCACTGCACGTAGTGAATTTTTCTTTCTTTGTCTTCTGCACAAAAAACTTAAGCTCCAATCTTAGATCTAACCTTCTTAATCAGTTGGCATGTATTTATTAATTCAATTAAATTATATAAATAAATAATAAAATAAATATATGATAACATATTAAAAAATTGGATGGAGATAATTCCTCTCAAAATTAGAATTAAATTTTTTCTTATTAGAATTTACCAATCATTGACTCAATGTAATCACAGAAATTTTGGGGAAGTATAAAACAACCTATAGCATATGTAGGAATCCATTGAACAACTAATTTTATCAAAACTTCTTTTCCAGTTTTAATAGACATTTCTCCTTCCAACTCTTCGACTTCTTCCATATTTTACCTTAGACAAAATCAAATACATATTTTTTGGAGTAGCCCACAATTGTAGGTAGTCTTCAATATTTAGAATGACTCTCAACTGTTTTTATGATCATCCATCATTGGATCTCATTTTAATTTATCCAAATTTATGAAGTGTCCTGAAGAAGCTTGTTGGTATATCTGGAAAATAGATTGGATTATCCCAACCTCCTATTTATTTGGCCTAAGAAATAAAAAGTTATCATCTGTGAAAAAAAGCTGTGTTATCTCAATAGCATTTCGAGCAATTCTAATACCATGTAGAGACATATTTTCTTGTGCTCTAAGAATAAGACTTGGGAAAAACTTATCCACAAAGAATGAATAAATATGGAGATGGTCACCTTGCCAAATACCTCTGCAAGGATTAAAATTTTCACAAGCTACACCATTCAAGTGCGCTGAAAAACGTGACAAAGGAAAGACATCTCATAATAAGAGCAACCATATAAGGCGGGAAACCCATAGACATCATAGTATGTTCAAGAAAAATCTATTTAATCCTTGCAGAACTCTCCAGTGTGAGAGGGATTACATTTCTTGATGACTATATAACATTAAATCCACATGTTATTGATACAAACAGTTCTATTATTTATTTAATTAAAATACGTTTTTTTTATTTAATTTATTCACAAAATTATTTTTATGTTACGAAAATGTTACAATTATATACATAATAATTTGACATCTTTCTTATATTAACATATAATATAAATACGATATGCGTATTTTAGTATAAATAAAACATTTCTCATAATATAAATGTACATTCATAAAATATATAAACATTATTTGGTAGTTATCAAAATATAAATTAATTTAAAGATTGAAAAAATATTACCAAATATTTTAATTAAATAATAATAATAATAGTAATTTAAAATATCGATAAGCATTTTGATATCTATGGATAGATGGATGGTTGGTGAGAGTATCTATGAAATACATACATACTGATTATGAGACGTGTCTGCGTGTCAAATACATATCCGTATTAGACACATAGAGATATCCGTACGACACACATGTCCTGCATGTTTAAATGTATCTGATTAAAAATATTATTTTTTTCAGTTTAGACAAGTTTTGGATACGCTCAAACATTTATCGGATACGCTCGGACACTTCTCAAACACACTTGGACACGACTAGGACACAACTTGAATACGAAACATTAATTTTTTAAAAAAAAATTAGTTTCCATGACTAAATTTCAATTAGTAAGCTCGTAACTCACTTAAGTCCAATCACATGACTGATGTCCCAAGTCACTATTTTTATATACTAGTATTTTAAGTTTTATCTTTTCACACATCACTATTAGACTTTTAAGTTTTATCTTTTCACACACTACTATTTTCATCTGTTTCTTCTACTTCTGCTCTTACTAAGTCGTCTACTTAATTGCTACCAAAACTTGCATCACACTAATATTCTCTCTAATTTTTTTTATGCACATATACTTGTACATGATTAATTCTATTAAAAAAAGTTAATTTAAAAAATTTTTAAGAAACACTTATTAAATAACAAATATTAACACATATAACATATATTAAAATATTATAAATCTTCAAACTTTATAAAAATAAAAATAATAAATTATAATTTTTTTAAATTTTAAATATATATATATATATATATATATCATATTTATATCTTATAATTTTTAAATTTAATATATTTTAATATCAGTATTGTGTCCCGTATTCGCATCGGTTCGGGCTTCATAGGTGAGTATAGGATGTGAGAAACCCGTACGCATTTCCCTACCACCGCATCGAGCACACCACACCAAACAACAACTTTCCTCCAAATGGGTTGTTGTTGCGATGAAGACGACGGCGACATTCTTAGGCATCTCATGAACTCTAATTTCTCCTCCTCTTCCTCTTCTTCCCCGTCTTCTCCCTGTTCTTCCACTGTAATTTCACCTATGAATTCTCATTTCTCGGCACTATCCTCCCCCGACATCCTCCGACTCATCTTCCAGAAGCTTCCCATCCCTGACCTCGCCCGCGCCAGTTGCGTCTGCCGAGTCTGGAACTCGGTGGCCTCCGACAGGGACATCGTAACCAGAACTTTCCTTTCCCCTTGGAATTTGAAGGCTGTGCTCGGAAACCCACTTTCTGGAAGCTTCTGGAGAGACAACACTCTTGGAAAATTCGCCATCTCCCATCGGATTGTGCGTGGCGACAGCGTCGCCAGTCTTGCCGTCAAGTACTCCGTTCAGGTGTCTCTGCTTTCCGATCAGATTTTAGGGTTTTCAATTCTCACGTTTAAACTCAATGTTCTTCTTAATTAGTACTTTTCACACTGTGGAATGCACCATTTGTTTATTCTAATTCATGACTCCTACTCCTAGGTTTTTTTCCCCTTTTTTTCTTTTTTTATGAAAGTTTTATTTTGGAATTGGAGCAGTTTACAGCATGTGAAGTATGATCCAGTTATATTTGACTATTTGAGTGTTGTATATTTTCAAAATTATCATTTTTTGGACCATTTTTTTTCTTGTGGGCAATGACGAATGAGCCATCTTTTCTTTGCTTTGTAGTTTATGGTTTTTCTGGTTAACAACTTGGCAAAGAATTTGATAAACTGCATTGACGTTTTGATAATGTTTTTATGTTTTGACAGGTAATGGACATAAAACGGCTGAACAACATGATGAGTGATCATGGCATATACTCGAGGGAAAGGTTGTTAATCCCTATTAGTAATCCTGATGTTCTTATTAACAGAACATGCTTTATTGAGCTGGATGTCTATGCTAAAAGAGAAGTAGCAGTGTTGTATCCTAATGATGTGCCAGACAGAAGGACTACCTATGTATCAACCAGAGTGTCCTCAGAAGAAAGCAAGAAAAGGGTGGTTGATTCCTTGAAGAGAAGCATGCAAGTTGATAATGAAACTGCTCAATACTACTGGTCTGTTTCAAATGGTGATCCACGAGCTGCTCTTGCTGAATTTTCTGAGGACCTTCGGTGGGAGAGTCAAGTAGGACGTTCCTAGTATTTGGAATATAATCCGAGGTTCAACCCTTGTTTGGAATGGATAATAAATAATTAAGAGGTTGGGGGGCAGGCAACAGTTTGCTTTGATAGGTTTCCTTCCTCTTAAATCTATTCATTTTCCTCTGATTGAATGCTGCTTGAGTTGTGAATCGACTATCATATTTGCTCTTTTCGGTGGGAGATATGAGAGTAAGTCACTTCTTGCTGTGTGATAGATGTCAGCCACTGATGTGGTGAAATGTGTTCAGAATTTGGATAACTTGTATTTTTGTTATGTGTAAATCATTGCAACTTATAATTATGTATATTTATTTAAACATTTATATAAGAAGATGAAGCATTATGTTTTCAAATTGCAATCGAAACTTCTGTTCATTCTACGCTTAGTAAAATTAGTGCAGGAATGTTTGATTTTGTTCACAACTCCTTAGCATCCTCATATTTACCGTTACGGGTCAGAATTTATGTCAGAAGTGAACTGCTCAAGCAAAACAACGGATACGAGGATGCATTATCATCATATCATGTCTTTTATTAAGGTTTTTTTTTTCACTATTACTTTACGAAAAATGATAGTTGTACAAGAAGAGATTGGGTAGAATTTGAGCCTTTTAGAAGCTTAAGTAAGGTTATCCAGTGACTTAATTGATAAGGTTGTGTGAGGAATCTATTTGTAAAACGAATATTTGATATTCTATTCTTATCTCGTCTCTTTGGAATAGTTTATGAATTACTGCCTTTTGTAAGTATGTCTGATGCTGTCAGTCGCGAGAACCTTTCAATTGAGGATGGCGAATTGGTGATACTGTTACAGTGTTACCTCATGCTCCAATAGCAAAATGATGATTTCACAAAAAACATAAAAAAGGTCAGAGCCACATGCCATTCTCATACTACTGGTTAGTGATTACTACGTAATGTCGACGCATGAACATTTTTTCAGGCAGCATTGAAGTCAGGTGTAAAACTCTAAAACTCCTATCGTCCTCAATTGGTAGGCTTTGAAATTTTTCGAGCCTCTCAAACTATTCATGCCATTCATTTGCAATTGTAACAGCGTAATGATGGAGGAGGACTTTACTTTTTAGATTTAGAGAGATTTGTAAAATGGTGTAAACTTTAGTTGAAAATAGTTGGATAGTTTTTTATTTTTTATTTTTTTAACTTGAAAATAGTTTCATAGTTACTTTTAAATAGTAAATTCAATTAATAAACACCGATTGAACGGCAGCCAATACAGTGGTAAATGACTTTGCGGTATCGGTTCTGTCATTTATAAAAACGACAGATCAAGCTATATGGATTTGTTGAGTTGGGAGGATTCTAGATGGAGGTTGTTATTATGTACCTACTATATTTGAGTCTATGTATTACCTTTTTTTTTTTATTTGATAGGATTTATATGTAAATGAGTATATGTAAATATTATTAGTTAAAATTTATAAATTTTTTGTATATATAATTATTTATAAAAAAAATGATCTAATTAAATTTGTATATGAATTTAAGTGTTATTAATTGAAATATATAAAATTTTAAATAATCAGTCTCAACCATTAATTTTTTTTTATTAATAAATCAATGATTTATTATTATTGATCCATCAATAGATTATATATTTTGAGGTTCGTTAAACAAACTCAGGATTCTATTATGGTCATAAATATTTTGGGTCCATCAATGGTCTATTGTTTATTACCTTCTATAGCAGGTTGTTTGGTTTATTTAATTAATTTATTTAGTATATTTGAAAATTATAATTTAGTCTCAAACATCTATAAAAAAGTGTTGAATTATAAATTTGTCCTCACTTTACTTTGGAGTATATGCTGATAGTAGAGCAGCCTACTCCTCCTTCGACTCATTTGTTCTAGAACTTGCAATTTTATGGTTTGGTTATCGATAATCCAAACAACTTTTAAAATCAATTTTCAAACCAAATTACTTGTAAGGTTGGATTTGTTAGAACTGTAATTAAGAATTGGTTTTTGGATTTGGTTAATTGATTCATAATCGAGGGAAAAATGTCCGATCTAACAATTTCTTGAAGGTAGAAGCTTAAGATCCTCTTTGAGGCTTAAGATTGTAATCATTCAAAATCTTCAAATCGATCATAGAGGAAGATGAGAAAACCAAAACTTCAGATTTGTTCATCGTCGACTCATTATGATGACATGTTTGACTTCATCAAAGTAACACCTGGTTTGATGTCAACATCGCACCAGGAAAAGCTGCACTTACATAATTGTTGCCGGAAGGAGAACCGAACAGAGCTAACGTCAAATCTTCCACCACAGTGAGAAGTTGAGTTCCAGCGATGAGGTTCAGCGTCAAACAGAGTTAGCGTCAAATTCTATCTGAGTGAGATGATGAGGACGAAACTCAAAACAAATCGAGTTAAGAACTACATTGATCAAGATTACATGGCCACACACTAAAACAAAATTAGATCTCGTAGGACTATCATTATAATAAACATCAATTCTCGATGTTAGATCTCAACTCTTCATTTTGTTAATTAGTAAATAAATGATGTTAACATACGATTCATCAATGATCAAAAAAATGTGTGACCATTGAAGACGTTTGCTGTTGAGTTGTTGCTGTGAGATTTAGGTTATGATGACCTTTTGTACTTCAACATAAAAGTATGGTAACGTTAAATTAGAATACTTGCATTTTTAATTACTTACAAAAACGTGCTAGATGAATGAAAGAGTACTTGCATTTTTTAAATTTTAGTTTAATACCTCATGCCTGTAACGAATTCAATTCCCATCCTCCTAAATTCCAAGTACCTATACTTGTCAATCTGACCCTTTTTTTATATCTATGGACTTGAGAATTTGATATTTCCTTAGTATATCCTTGGCCAAACTGTACAAATATAGCTGATTTATGGCATGCATTCAATATCCTATTTAAGTTGAAAGTTGAAGCTGATTTAAAGGGGTTTTTTTAAATATTTCTCTAATCTTTTTTTTTTAATATTAGTGGATTTAATAGGTTCATCAAAAGGGTCAAGCTAGGGCTTTGAGATTCTAATATGTGAAAAATATAAAAATTACATGAAATTAGGCCTTTCTTAGGTTGATTACTTAGGTCCCTATGGGCAATAGGGATGAAAGTTCAGTTGACTGACTGTTGAAGCAGCTATTAAGTTTCGTTGTCGTTACGGCTGGCAATCACCCTTGTGGCAGTGCATGATTCGTACGATAGGGAAGATCATTTAATATGGGATATGTCAAGTTGATTTATATTTTAACGTCGATAAACATCTCAGAAATTTTTTTCTGGTTACAAAAATTAATTTTAACTACTCTATAATTAATTCTAAATTTGGTCTATATAACTAAGTTTATAAGAATTTTTCAAAGTTTTATAGATTAACTTACTCAAAAAGTAACAAAAATAAATTAAATGAAAATGTATTTTTCATTAACAGGTTCAATTTTGATGCAGAGACAGCGAGGAAGGTGTGAGAAAGCACATGGTAGAATTTTGTTATTTGTTTAATTAAAATATATTTAATTTAATTTAATTTATTTAAAAAATTATTTTATATATTATAAAATATTATAATTATATATAATATAATTTGATATTTTTTATATTAATATAAAGTATAAATATGATATATATATTTTAATATACATAAAAGAAAGAAGATTAATTTATATTAGTATAATTTTTTTATACTTATTTTTAATTATTAAATTTATTTTTATTTAATAATTATTTTTGATAAAATAATTTTAACTATTAAATAAAAATAGAATTAATAATTAAAAATAAATATAAAAAAAGATTTATATTAATGTAAGATGATTCTCTACACATAAAATATTTTTTACATAATTTAACCCTTGCAAGATAGATAATAATCTGATTCGTACAGCATTAAGAACTGAGAATTTAATTCTAGTATTAATTCCACTAGGTAAAGAATATGTTGTTAAAGAGCGTGGAACATTGTAAAGTGCGAATCTAAAATAGGAGAGGAATAATTTATCTTTTTATTCGATCATCATATTAATTTTTTTAATTATTAAATAAAAAAATATTAAATATTTTTATATTATTAAAATATTAAATATATTTATTTTTATTTAATATTTTTTATTTAATATTAAAATAATTATTAAAATAATTAAATAAAAGAATATAACATTATTTAAAATAAAAAATTTCACATGAGAATATTGTAAAGAGCCAAGCCTGGGATATCGTGAAGTGCCGACATCAATACGTGAAATCGAAATAGAGGAGCCAAAAACTGAAGATAAAGCTAGAGTTCCGAAAAAGTAAACGACTAAACTATTTTTTTTCAGTGGAAAAAAAATAAAAAAAAACTAATATGTTGGACTCATTTGGCCCCAGATTCTCATTTTCCCTTTCTACAGAAATTAACATGCAGTAGATTGCAAACTGAATGAATAATATATAAATATTTTAGGACGGTTTTTTTTTTCTTTTTTTAATATTGCGGTAATGTGGTATTGAGTCAGCTTACATATACTAAGATTAACCCACTTCTTTAGTCTGGTCAAACAACTCATCTACGTAAACTAAAATATTCATAAAAGTATTTTTTTTGACCTGATCCCAAAAAATTGCAATATAAATGTTTCTATAAGATATTGTATTATAATACACCAATCAAATATATATGCTGAATAAATTTTTACACAGTTTAAAATTATTTTTATGTTTTTATTTGATCACCCTACATAATATATATTTTTTATACTTTTTATAAAGTTAATTGTCTTTATTAAAATTAGTTGTAAATCAACATGTAGCTAGAAAATCTCCATAACAGGGGACCAGGGTGAGGAGAAAATCTTCATAACAAAATATATCCAAAGCCATCCAAACAGTACTAGTAAGTATCCCATGTTTTTTTTTTTTTATAAATTTGGGTAAAATTATGAATGAAATATTTATAATTAATTTAAAAATTAAATTTAAATTTTAAATGAATAGAAGTTAAGAATAACATATATCATTCATTAAATAAAAATAGAGTAATAGACTAAGTTACTCTAAAAAAAAGTACTGTAATTTAAATATTAAGGTGGATTTAAGACATGCTATATGTGTAGTAATTAATTCGCTATTGAAACCTCACCTAAAATAATCGGCTTTTGAACTAAAATCAAGTTCCTATAATTTCTTGTGTGAAACACGGTCACCGTTTTGTTATGCAGTTTTTTTAAAAAAATATATATTTTACTTGACCGTTTGTTATTTGTATAGAATATGGTGTTCCAAAAACTTTTGCAAAACTTTCTTTTTAAGTGTGTGTTTGAAATAATTGTAAAAATTTAATTATTTTAATAATTATATATGTTTAGATATGTTAATTAAAAAATAATTTTAAATTAATCTGTTTCGTTTGAATAGTATAAAAAAGAATTATTTTTATACATTAAATTATTAAAATATATATAAAATAATTAAAAAATTATTTAATTGATTAAAAAAATTATTTGATTGAAGATAAAATAATATTTATATATCACTATTAAAAATAATTCTAACAACTTTTTTATAAAATGCTCAACCAAGAGATGCACCTCTAACAATTTTTTTGTCAAACAAAAAGCTGTTAATTTTGAGAATCAAATTTTTCAAACATGTTGCACACTACGGGCAACAATTTTTTCCAAATAAAAAAACTGTTGGTTCAGCTTAAGCTGAACAACATGCACTAGGTAATTAATATAGCAATCCTATAAATTAATAGAGATTACAAACAAATATGTCACTCGAATGAGAACACATTAATTTTTAAAAAAAATTGAAAAATGACAAGAATAATTAATTGACAGGAGAGCTAATAATTAATTTTGAAAAAATCAAGTTACAAGTGGTACATAAATTTGAAGTCAATAATAAAATAAGCTTTGCAATGTGGTGGTTCAAAGTTGTTATAAAGCCCTTGTAAAAATAAACAATCTTAATTTCTCAAATAAGAATTAGTTTCACATTAAAACAATATAAGAATTCCAAAAAATAATCAAATCCATTGACCGAAGAGCAAATTGCCAACTATCATAGTAGTTAGTAATTAATAAATTAGAAATGTGCAAATCATATTAGCTAAAAAAATTTTGAAAAATGGCAAGACAAGGGGGTTAAGACAGGTTATGGCAATTTCCACCAAAGATTCCACGTAGAATTATATATATATATACACTTCGAAGAAAGAGAAAAACAAGATAAGAAATGGAAAAATCCGTGTGAACAAGTGGAAACTTATTTGCATCACTTTTTTTCCCATAAAAATCTCTTCTTCTTTTTTTTCTTTTAACATAAGAAGGATTATTGCCTAGATTAATTAATAATTATAGTAAGTATTTCGTGTATTCTACGAGTTTTTTATAATTTATATTAAAATTTTTAAAAATATAAATTTAAAAAATAAAAATATTTATAATTAAAAAATAATACATACTAAAATAAAAAAAAATAAATTAAAAATTTAAAAAATAAAAATTACCCATATCATTCTTTTAAAGAAAGTATAAAGTTAATAATGATATAAATTATTATTTAAGAGATAATATAATAACAAATTAAATTAGCACACTTTCAAGTAAGATACTCTAATTTAATATATAGAGATGAATTTATATATTTTAAATTAATAAAAACATCAATATTTTAAGTATGAAATAACTGTTTGATTTAATGTAAACCAAGTAAAATTTGTCCTAACGGAGTGGGTTAATTTATCCTATGCTGTCTAATGTCTATAAAAGGCACAGAATATTGCGTTGCTTCTTCACAATTCACATCACAAGCAATTAACAGCGTTTCCTCTTTGTTACTTTGCCAAAGTGCCCAAGCTTACTGTTTTTGGCTTCTTCTGCTTTTCAGGATGTTTCAGAACATCATCAACGCTTTCACCGGAGACGGCGACAACAGCCACCGAGTTAAAGGCACGGTGGTGTTGATGAAGAAGAATGTGTTGGACTTCAACGATTTCAGTGCCTCCTTTCTTGATCGTCTTCACGAGTTTGTGGGCAAACGAGTTTCTCTTCAGTTGATAAGTGCTGCCAACGTTGACCCTGGTCAGTTCTATATCACTTTTTTTCTTCCTTCTCTTCTGCGTGTGTGTTGGTTCGTACTCTCTGTTTTAGTATACTATTCTGTTGTAATAAGTGTTTTTTTTTTTTGTGTTGTTGACATTAATTCCAAGAAAATAAAAAAATAAATTCTGACCTCTAATTTAGGTGATCGTTTTTCTTCAACTTTATCTAGTCAAGAAATCCTCTTTTTTTTGTTTTTTCTTCTAATCCTTTTATCAAAAGCTTGAAGGAAATCAGCAGCCTAATTCTGATATTCCAAGCCATGAGTTTTTTTGTTTTTTTTCAGCGGCGAATGAGTAACACTGAATACTGACAATTTGGTGATCTGGTTAGGTGGTATATGATCAGAATAAAAAAAAAAAAGTATTTTCTTTTCCTTTTTCAAGTTTAATGAAATCAAATATCCAAGTCAAGACTCCTCCTTCTCGTAATGACGGCCAACTATGAGTCAACTTGTTAAGGTTTATACTTTAAAGTCTTCAGCCTATGGTTCTTCTTTTTTTTGTCTGAGTCTTCAGCCCATGGTTTCTAAAACAATTCATCATACATGATTAATAATATTATAAAAATCATGTTTTTTTTTACGTCACTTTTTATATTATTATTTATACCATTAATTATATTATATTCTTTTTATTATTATTTTTACTTAATTATAATTATTAAAAATATAATATAAAATAAAAAGTAATGTAAACACATCATTTTTCATATTATAAATGTCATAAAATATACAGTCACATAGCAATTTTTACTTAAATTTAAAATATTATAATTAAATATATTATGTCAATTAAAAGTTAATATTTTTATAAATTTTTATAAAATTAATTATATAACATAAAAATTTATAAAAATATTAAATTTTAATTGACTAAATTTATACAAATATTTCTCTATCACACTTCACACGTATTTGGCAAAATCCTATTATAGCTGTTTAAAAACAAACGTAGAAATAATTGTACTTACTCAGACTCAATTAGTTGCATTTATTATATTTATTTTTGTGGTTTTACAAAGAATGGGTTTCCCTTTTTGATTCTCAAACAAAAATGTCTAGCCCTATACCCATGGAAACAAGCAAAAGAAAGCCCATACAAAAATTATATATTATATTTTATGTAAACTCCTCACTACTTTTTTTCTGTTTAATTTTTTATATTTACTAAATTTCTATACGATGCTTTGTGCTCTAAGTCTATTCTTTTCTATTCTATTCTCCTGGTTTTCCAAGTCACCACTCCATCTTTTGTGGTGATAATTATAATTTGGTGTCCTGGTTAGTGGTTAGATTTCGTTTTCATTCTTTAACTTCTATAACATAAAATCAAAAGAGTCAAGAGTCAAGACCCATGCTTTGGAAAATGATTCCCAACTCTCAACTATGAATCATATATCTTTTTAAATATATATTCTTTATTTTTTAAGATTAAGTTGGGCATTGTTTATACTGTTAAAATTTTACATTGACTATTTACAAAGAAAACTTCAACTATAGCATCTGAATGATATTATTACAACAAATAACAAACTTTTCTATGGTTGAAAATTTTAAAGATGATGGAGTTCGAGCCCAAAAAAAAAAAAAGATGATAGAGTGAAGTGATTTGTAATGGAATAGAGTGGAAAGATAAAAGAATACCACTTCATTATTTAGGAATTTTAATGATAGAATGAAGGGTAATCCTCTCCATTATTTGGAAGCCAATATGATAAATAATAGAGTGGAATATATTATAAATTTAATTTTCAATACTACCCTTTTATCTTTATTATTTTTTTCCCTTTTAATTTTTATTTCTTACTTTATTGTTAATAAACAATTTGCCTTCTTTACACCTGAAAATCTATTACTCTTGAATTACCTGAAAATCCCCCCTTTTTGTTAGTACAACCAAATTTTGGTTTATGTTAAATAGTATTTTAAATGTGTTTATTTTAGATGGCACGCTGAACCCCAAACATGAAAACAAACATGGCAATGAACATCAATGTGTGCAGCAAAGCAATAATTGAATTCAATCATTCATCAATTCTATGAAAACAAGGAGATCATAAGAACACCTAGTTGCAGCAAAGAAAATGAGTCCAATTCTTGACCAGAGGAAGAAACACGTCTGAACGGCTGAAGAAGATGGGAATAAAAAAGGGTTTTGGCTTTGGGGTTAAAATTGTAAATAATTAATTAATAGAAAAAGGATGGGTGTTCCATCTCAAACCTCCTAAACTGGGGTATAAAAAAAAAGAAAAATTACATTGGCCTTTTTTAATATTTAGATTAATTATATCTGATATTTTTTTTATTTGTACTTTTACGCTAATCTCTTATACATGGAGGTGAGTGTAAATATCAAAGAGAAATAAGTATAATGACAATATAAACTTTAAGAGAGGTCAGTGTAATGATAATATAAACTTCAAAACAGATTAACGTAATATTTAAAACAAAAAAGATATCAAGTGTAATTAAGTCAAATTTTAAGAAAAATTAGTGTAATTTTGTTTTTTAAAAAAAAAAGAAAATGAGGGTTTGAGGATTGTGGGGTGATTTGGGTTCCCCTCCTCAACCTCTCCACTCCATTACTTATAAGTCTCCCAAACAATGGATTTAGCCACTTGTACCACTCCATTCCATCCATTAGTAACCATCCCTGTTCATCCATCCAAACATACAGTTAATGCTATTGCTGCGTGTTAATATTTGCAGGGAATGGCTTGAAAGGGAAACTTGGGAAGCCTGCATATCTGGAAGACTGGATTACTACAATCACACCTTTGACAGCAGGAGAATCAGCATTCAGGGTTACATTTGATTGGGATGAGGAGATAGGAACACCAGGAGCCTTTTTAATAAGGAACAATCATCACAGTGAGTTCTACCTCAGAAGCCTGACACTTGAAAATGTTCCAGGCCATGGTGTCATTCACTTTGTCTGCAACTCTTGGATATACCCTGCAAATAAATATGAAAATGATCGCATTTTCTTCAGCAACAAGGTATAACTACAAACATAGCTATGATGCATGTATTTTAAGTAATATTAACTATATTTTCACATTTTTTTTTAACTAGTTACTCGTACAAATTTATCTGTAATTGTTGTAGTTTCATTTTGAGAGGAAGGAGCTTTGGCACTGTAAGCTACAAGTTACATATTTTGTATTTAATTGCAGGCATACCTTCCAAGTGAAACACCAGTGCCACTACTTAAGTACAGAGAAAAAGAACTGGAGACTTTAAGAGGAGATGGAAAGGGCCAGCGCCAAGAGTGGGACAGGGTCTATGATTATGCATACTACAATGATCTGGGAAATCCAGATAAGGGTCCACAACATGGTCGTCCAATTCTTGGAGGGTCTACCGAATATCCCTACCCTCGTAGGGGAAGAACTGGTAGACCACCCGCAAAATCAGGTTAGGCATTTATATTTGTTGTTTTGCTATACATTCAAGTCTATTTTGTTGAATATTTTGGAAAATAAATTTCAGTTCTTTTCTCTGACCTGTTGATGTGGCAATGACATTTTGAAACTTAATATAGTCGAGATAATATGAAATTCCATAGTTGAGATGTTAGTGGAACTTAAAATTTGGCTCACTTGAAGTAAAGGGTATCGGGTACTAGACATATATTGCATGTTATATAGTTTTTGTTTCCATTGCCAAGTTATATTGTACGCTGTCCTTAATTATTGAGCCTATGTGGTGTGTGTTAGCAACTTAGCTAGTCAAGACAGAGCAGTACAGCATGAATCATTTGGTTAATTGTTCTACCTCTGTCATGTCTAATGAATCACATATGTGTTACAATGAAATTAACTCACTTAGCACTTTTATGAGCTTTTATGCCTCCCACAGCCCTTGTTTGCATAGCATAATCTAATAAATATCACATCTAATTTAGTTTTGCTTCAGATTCAGTTAATCATAAGCTTAAACTATCCTTTTCAGCTTAAGAAATATAATAGTTCACTCAAAAGCTTAAACTGTTCTTTTGTTGTAACTTTAAAATATTTTATGTGCTGCTGTTAATTTATTTTTTTGTTATCTTGGCAGATCCTAATTTCGAGAGCAGGCTGAATCTTGTCATGAGCTTAGACATCTATGTTCCAAGGGATGAAAGATTTGGTCACTTGAAAATGGCAGATTTTCTTGCCTATGCACTGAAATCCATAGTTCAAGTTCTCAAACCTGAACTGGAATCTATATTTGACAGCACCACCAATGAGTTTGACAGCTTTGAAGATGTACTTAAACTCTATGAAGGTGGGATTGAGGTGCCTGAGGGTATACTTAGGGATGTTAGGGATAACATCCCTGCAGAGATGCTGAAGGAAATTTTCCGAACTGATGGTGAAAGGTTACTCAAATTTCCTCTGCCTCAAGTGATTGCGGGTATGGTAGTTATGGACATGGGTAACTCAACATGTTATTTTGCATGCAAGAACATAGAAAATCATGCATTTTGTAAACTATTCCTATTTAACAGTGACGTTCTTAATGATTTGGATTTTGGAGCAGAGGATAAGTCTGCATGGAGAACAGATGAAGAATTTGCAAGAGAGATGTTGGCCGGTATAAACCCTGTCATAATTCGTCGTCTCCAAGTAAGCCCAAGTGTTTTTACTTAATTGTTAACAATTGGATTAAACTAAAGATTAGAATCTCTGTTATAAACGTTAAGTTTACCTTTCCTAAACTTTTTAGGATCAATATCCCATTGGAGAATTGTCTATGATTTTTTCCCCTCACAATCATCCTAAATAACTGCAGGAGTTCCCACCAGCAAGCAAGCTAGATCGTAAAGTCTATGGTGATCAAACCAGTACAATAGCCAAAGAACACATCGAAAGTAACCTGGACGGGCTCATGGTAGATGAGGTAATTTTCAAGATTGATAGGATGCTGTGTTTTCACAATAAATTTTGTGAAAGCTTCGTAGTCAGAGTCAGTTTTTTTCTTCTATCTGATGTGGTGATACATGCTATTTATTTGTAATTGGTTGAATAGGCAATTAGAGAAAGGAAGTTGTTCATATTAGATCACCATGATGCACTGATGCCATACTTGAGGAGGATAAACTCCACTTCTACAAAGACATATGCCAGCAGGACAGTTCTTTTCTTGCAAAATAATGGGACTGTAAAGCCACTAGCCATTGAGTTGAG
Organism: Ormosia emarginata; assembly: GCA_029884605.1. Lineage (NCBI taxonomy): Eukaryota > Viridiplantae > Streptophyta > Magnoliopsida > Fabales > Fabaceae > Ormosia > Ormosia emarginata. Next base: position 434,411 of record JAQQTP010000070.1, on the reverse strand, counting down.
TTTGCCACATCCTGAGGGAGATCAATTTGGTGCCATTAGTAAAGTTTACGTGCCTGCGGAACAAGGTGTTGAAAATTCCATCTGGCAACTGGCTAAAGCTTATGTAGACGTAGTGGACTCAGGCTATCATCAACTTGTCAGCCACTGGTATAACTCTATCATAGAAACAAAACACAACCTTAGTTTATCAATTATTGAAATTAACTTATGATATCTTACATGTGTCACAGGCTGCATACTCATGCAGTCATTGAGCCATTCATTATAGCTTCAAATAGGCAGCTCAGTGTGCTTCACCCTATTCATAAGCTGTTGCATCCTCACTTTCGTGACACCATGAATATAAATGCACTTGCACGTCAGATCCTCATCAATGCAGGTGGTGCTCTGGAGTTAACAGTTTGTCCATCTAAGTATTCTATGGAGTTTTCATCTATGCTTTATAAGGACTGGGTTTTCCCTGAGCAAGCACTGCCCGAAGATCTTGTCAAGAGGTAAACCATACCTGACCATTGTTCACTGTCTATTGTTTTTATTGTTTCCATTTTCTGAATATGGTTGAATTCAAGTGAACATATAATGTTAACTTGTGCAAATTGGAAACATATAAGTGTAACCAGACTAGCTTGGATGATATCATATTAAAAAAAATAAGTGAGAGAGATTTTGGTGCTAATGAGCTGCTGCATCTTTGCTTCTTTCAGAGGTGTGGCTGTTAAGGATTCAACTTCCCCATATGGCCTTCGACTATTGATTGAGGATTACCCTTATGCAGTTGATGGACTAGAGATTTGGTTTGCTATCAAGACATGGGTTCAGGACTACTGCTCCTTTTACTACAAGGAAGACGACTCAGTCAAGAAAGACACAGAACTCCAATCTTGGTGGAAGGAAATAAGGGAGGAGGGTCATGGTGACAAGAAAAATGAGCCTTGGTGGCCAAAGATGCAGACACGTGAAGAGCTTATTGAAACCTGCACTATTATTATATGGATTGCTTCAGCTCTCCATGCTGCAATCAACTTTGGACAATACTCATATGGAGGCTACCCACCAAACCGTCCTTCAATAAGCCGGCGATTTATTCCGGAAAAAGGAACTCCAGAATATGATGAACTTGTGGCAAATCCTGAGAAGGCTTTTCTGAAAACAATTACTGCACAGTTTCAGGCTGTTCTTGGCATTTCACTTGTAGAAATCTTGTCCAGGCATTCTACTGATGAGGTCTACCTTGGGCAGAGAGACACTCCATATTGGACGTCTGATAAAGAGCCATTGGAAGCCTTTGAAAAATTTGGCAAGAAACTTGCAGATATTGAGGAAAGGATCATGAGAATGAACAATGATGAGAAACTCAAAAACAGGGTTGGACCAGTTAAGATGCCATACACCTTGCTTTATCCTACAAGTGAAGGTGGACTAACTGGCATGGGGATTCCCAATAGTGTCTCAATTTAAAGGGTTTGTGGTGTCTTGTCCTTTTTTGTTGTTGTTGTTGTTTTTTTTTTTTAAAAAAAAAAATGGCCTTCCGGGCCTTAGCTGCTTTGAATTCTGATTTTAGATTGGGCAACAGTCTTTTGACTCTTTCTTTTCATTATAATATAGTGTGCAAACTTGCATTAGATTATTGTGCCATTTGATTAACCTTTATGAATTATGAGTTATTTTGCGCTAAACCAAACTGCATTTAGAAGGAGGAAAGAAAACATACTAGGATAAGTTTTATTTTATTTTTTTACCATTGCAAGTCTACATAACACAGGAGGTAGTTTATCCTCTTTCCAAAATTTCAATCTACTCAGTCTCAATATTTGTACCTTTAGAATTTAGTACTCAAAGCTCAATCATTGCGGTGTCCCCTTGAGGACAATACAAGTTTAATTTTAGGGAAAATTTTGTAACATTTATGAGGGTTAATCTTTAATTTTATCATCATTAAGAAATGAAAACTGGCTTTTGTCTCAAAGATGCGGCGTTCAAGGAACGTTAAACAGGCATTTAGTATATAGAGATGAACCATTATCATATGCAAAATAATCAAATTTCTATTCTTAGTCTAAAGGTTTTATTTTTTCCCAATTTAAATATCACAGGCATCACAGGCAATATGTAGCATTAAATTTTCCCGTTTGATTTACATTTTCCCTAATGCAAACATGCATTAAGGAGAAGCCTTGAGGGAAGAAAGAAGGATCCTTCAAAAGTCATTAAGATGTGTGCAACCTCACTTTTTTTTTAGCACCAATAGTAAAACACACAGGTCATTAATAAACTTTTTTATGCATTAATTAATCAATTATTTTAATATAAGCACATCAGCACAATGGAAGGGGTAATTTTCATATCTCAAAAAAAAAAGGGGGTAATTTTCCAAATAAAGAAATCCCATAATTCAAATTCTCACTTAAAGCTAACGTTAGTCTAAGTTCATTATTTGCTTTCTGAACCAACAATATCTATGTATAGAAGTGATTTTTTATTTTTATTTTGTTGGTGGGGGTGAGGGGTTGGAACTTTGGATGGAGTACCAAGTCTCGAACCTGCATGAACTGGGCAAACCATTTGAGCTACAGTGCAATAAATATGATTACTTCACTACACTTCTTACTTATAATATTAATGATTAACTATTGTTTTCTTAAAAAAATTATGGAAGTACTAGTTCCACACAAATATTTTGTGTGTTTGTGTCATAGGAATTAAGTAAGGCGTAAATGAAAGAGAAAAAACAAGCTAGAGACCAAAAAAAAAATAGTGCATGGTGATAGATAAAACTTGTATGTGGTATGTAAGGGCATAAATCTGTGTATATTAGTGTTTAAAAAAATGTGGCCTTCAACTTTACGTATTTGATAATTAATCCATTCAAATCGTCAAAATCTTCATTCAATTTGCAATTTCCTTACTATTTTCACTTTTTAAAAAGGAAAAAATTGTCTTATTTTGAAAGTTAAATGAATTAATTATCCAAATTAAAAATGTCAAAAACTATTCGTCATTAAATTTGAAAAGGAAAATCATACATAGTCTAGAAATTAGTGTCCAGATTGTGCCAGACAACTTCAACTAGTTGTAAATTTATTATAGGTTTTTGTTTTTTAATTTTTATCTAACTTTAAATGAGAAAGGTTAGTTATTTAACTGAATTGGGCAACTCCGCTCTGAGACCTAAGCTCATTAAAAAAAATATATTTACATTTTAATATAATTGAGCTGATGCTAATGAAGTTACAAGCTCTAAGCTTGTTAGAAAGTGACAGATTATTCAAATATATGTATTCATATACAAAAAGTTTGACACCTTAAGTAATTGTTATTATAGTTAATTCTTTAAATAATTTAATTATATATAGTTTAATGTAGGAATAGAAATTGTCATACCCTATAGGTGTAAATCCCTTATATCAACTATTTTCTAAGATGGAGATGACATATGCGAGGGACGAAAATGAGAAATACCTCTCCACTTCTCGTCTCTGCCTCTCAATTTTTCTTCATCTCCACCTCTAATACTCGTCTCGAGAAAAAATTCTCTCTGTCCCCATTCACCAAGAAAAAGTGGAGATTCTAATATTATTTTAAAGATTAAAAAAATTAAAAATATATATATAAAGTTATAAATAATTTCAATTTAATATAATGATATCAATAAATTAAAATAATAAGTTATTATGAATTGACATATTTTTATTTTTTTAATTTTAATTTATAAAAATAATATAGATAGAAATTACTAAAAGAAATACAATAATAATATATATATGTTGACTTAAAAATGAAGATTTGGCAATTCATTGGTTGGATGATGGTATTGAAATTTTTTTTTAAGTATTGAACCGACAGAAATGCTAAATGGTGAAATTAACAGAAGTGTCCGACAGAGATGCTAAATGGTGAAATCGACAGAAGTGTTGAATAGGGGGAAGACTTTAATGTGGTAATTAGGTATTAATGTCGGATAGAAGGATAATTCGACAAAAAGATTGCATTGAGTCAACAAGGAATGGTCAAAGCAGTTAAGTGCTGATTTTGTCAGAAAGTGGGTATATGCTGGTGGCATAACTGCTAAGTGTGTGTTTGGTTTGTAGTTAGGATTTTCAAAAGTGAGTTAGATCGCCGAACGTAGTGTAATGATGTTTGAGTTATTTTTTTCAGGTTGGCTGTACTTTTCCTTCCAAAAGTAAGTTGGGCCAAAGCAACAATTTTTCTTTTGTGTTGATTGAGCTTAAAACAATCTTTCAAACTCACTTTTAAACAAAAGTTCCCAAACATAAATTAGTTACTGCAAACTCACTTTCAACCAAACTTAAGTTTGCAAACACACTTTCAACTAAACTTAAGTTTACCAACTGCAATCCAAACACACACTAAGACGTGTTAGAACTTTAGGGTGTCAGTTATTTTGTAATTTTGTCTATGAATATCAGTAGTCACGATGTAAAAAAAGGAGGTTATTTGCTGATACATAATCCTAACATCTCAATTCGAGCAGATTAAAGGATTTTAATCCAAGTATGCCTTTCATTTTCATTTCAAGTCATTTTCATTAATGCAATATTCTTTTAAATTTATTTACTTTTCAATATTGTTCTTTAAAATTCCTTTACATTTCTTTGCACTTTTTACTTGCTTTTCTTTACTGTTTTCTATTTAAATTATGCACTTTAATTTTGCATCATTTACACATTTTTCCATTAATTTTATGCATTTTTAAATTTATGTTCAGCTTTCTTTAAATTTTTTAATCTTTTCAAAGTTTCTTTTCTGCATTTACTTCCTTTATTTCAACTTTTGTAAATCATTTTATTTACTTGTCAAAACTATTTTTACAACGAGATTATACATAACTTTAACTCACATTCGTTTTGATACATTTATTTATTTGTTAGAATTGTACTAAGTCTCAAAACCAAAATTTCATGTAAATATATATATATATATATATATATATATATGATATAATTAATAATAATAATTTAATAATTTTTTAAAGATATAAATTTCATGAGTTAAGAAATATGATCTTTGTTTTTATTCTTGTATTTATTTTGAGAGAATTTTTATCCCCATCTCTATACCTATGAATTTTTTTTTCTCAAATTTAAATCTCCAAATGAGATAATCTCTACAAATATCCCATATACAAGAAGATTTACCATCCATAAGCCAGGATAAGATAAAATAAAATCAAATGAAAATGAAAATCAATGATGCAAATTTGAAGTTGCAAGTTTCTCCGGGTTGTAACAAACAAATACGGAAAACTCCGGGAACTATTTTCAAGATTCTCTTCCAAAATTTCAAATATAATCCCGTACAACAAAAAGTTCAGGATCCCCAATGAGGAGCACAACGTGGACCGTTGATACGAGCGAACCACAAACGTGCGTGGTAAATGATGGAATAATACAAATCCGTATTCTCACTTCTTGACCGTGATGCGCGTTACTACAATAAACACACAAATTTCATTGGCTAAACCCACCTTTATATTCAAGTTTCGCGGCAACACCTCTTTCTTTTTCTCCTTCTCTTCCTCTCTCTCTCTCTCTCTCTAAACCCTGCCACTTCTCTCTCCTCTTCTCTTGTGCTTCAGCGGGAATCGGATAAACCCTACAACAAGCGGTGAGGGCCACATAACCAATTTCACTCTCCGATCTGTAATCTAGGGTTTGAATTCGAACAAGAAAACAAAAATTTGCGTGATCTTTTGTTAATTAGGAGGAATTTGTCATTTTTTTGTTGCCTCTTTGCAGTTTTTCTTGATAATGTTGTTGTTTTTAGTTGTTATTTTTTTTAATAAATTTGTTTGGTGCCAGATGTTGTTGACTGGTGCTGGAATTTGTTTCTCATGGTGCATTTGATCTGCGTTTCTTTTCCTTGTTGCTCTTTTTTTTTTTATCCCGAGGTGGGTGAGGGTGAAGGGTTTACTTTTTTGTTGTCTGGATGATTTGAATGTTGTAAAGCTCAAAAGTCAATTGCTAAATATGATGTGATTGTGAGAACTTCTCATTCGAAGAGGAAGAGCTTCGTTGCTGATTGGTTATGTTCATCTTGCAACGATTTAAATTTGCTGCTTATCCTGTTGGTTTGGAATTGGAAGTGTTTCAGGTGCATCGCAAACGCTTATACTGATTTTAAAGATTTAACTGATGCTTACTCTCTTTTTTTTGTATTTTTTTGTAAATTTTATTGGGTGTAATTTTAATTTATTTATTTGTTTCGGATTTATCCACCTTTTCTATCTTAAATATAAGAGTAACAATAAGAGCAACTATCCATGTGTTTTAACGTTCTGGTTATATTGAAAATGTCTGCTATGATGCAGTTGAACTTTTGGCCTCTAATTGTTTGCATTCATCTGGGATCTCTTTTTTTTTTTCTTTAGCATTCAAAAATTTATGTGTTATATAAGTGAAAGGTATCCAAGATAAAGTTAATGATTGGACTTTATGAACTGTGGGGCAAAATTGGAATAAAGATGGCTGAAGGAACTTGCACTGACCTTAGCCTCAATGTTAATCAAATATTCCTCCAGAGAAATTTATGTGTTTTGTTTCTATTATGCATTATTGATCTGTTCACTGGCTGAGTTTTAACTGAGCTAATATAGTTGATTGTTACTATTTGTTTTTTATTTTGTTCAGATAGATAAAGGATTAATGGCACCAACAAGGAAATCTAGAAGTGTGAATAAGCGGTTTTCAACTTCAAATGAGGTTTCTCCTGAAAAAGATGGAGTTAACTCAAATAAAAACAAGCAACGGGTATGTGTTGATTTGATATAATTTCTATTTTGAGACTGGAATCAATAGGACAGCTGCAAATAAAATACAGCACTGTGTCCTGCTTGGTATCATATTGTCAGAACAGCTGTTAAAGCAGTCGAAGTGGTAGTTCTTGGGTTTTAATAATATCGGTGTTAGTATTTCACTTGATAAGAGTTCATGTCCTGTGTATGCATAACTTTAATTGATTCCTGTCCATTATAGTACGTGCACAGAACATGAACAATATTTCATCTCTTGTTTAAACCTTGAATTTTTGAATCCTGTTTGATGCGCCCCTTGCACAGAAGAAAAAGTTGTCTGATAAATTGGGATCTCAATGGAGGAAGGAGGAACTAGATCGATTTTATGAAGCATACAGGAAGTATGGGAAAGACTGGAAGAAGGTGTGCTTCTGTTATATTGTTATTTTTTTTTCTCATCATCCTGTTTGTTCTTTTGGAAATTTGACGGCAATTGTGCTTGTTCTTTCTTCTTCCTATCATTATCATCACCATTGTCATTACTCGTTAGAGTTATTTTTATTATTCTCCATTCTTATTGATTTATTTGGATTTCCAGGTGGCTGCTGTTGTACGTAACAGATCCATTGAAATGGTGGAAGCTCTTTACAGTATGAATCGGGTATATCAATACTACAGTAGCTTAGTCTGTAGTTATATGTCATGAGCCTTATTGTTTGTATCCTGCCTTTAGTTTAAGAAATTAGGTATTGTTTGTGTGCGTGCATTTTTTTCTTAGCTGATTTGGTTAAGAAACTTTAGATGACATTTTATACAAACTGATTATTTGATGTTCGATTTCTACCTATGGAAGCTCAGGCTTTTGTTCTTCCTCCTCCTTTTCCCCATCCCCATCCCCATCCCCCTCTACCTTTTTTCTTTTTAAAATCTGGGATGTTACCGGATATCGAGCCATGGCTGTCAGTTCACCAACTTGTAATGATTATGCCCCCATAAATCCGCATATTTCTCTATAAGTCTCAGTAAGTTTGAAGATTTAAGTCCTTGCTTACGTGCAGTTTCTTACTTCTAGCTATCATGAACTGACTTATTAATGTTGTGTAGATCTTTTGTTTTAAGTGTCATTAAAACTACAAGCTGTAATTTACAGGCATACCTATCTCTGCCAGAGGGGACAGTTTCTGTTGTTGGCTTCATAGCAATGATGACAGATCACTATAATGTGTTGGTAAGGTCAAAGCTAATTCCTGTTTGGTGGATTTTTTTCTGCTGGACAAAATCTGTAAACAGCTTTTGGTGTGAAAATCTCTTTTAGAAAAGCAAAATATTTTCGGAGAGAAGGGTGAAACTGGTCTGCTAAATACTAAATTAAAAATTTGTTCTTGTTATTGACCATGACCTCCCTTCTTATAGTATAATATTTCCATCTCTTTTTCCTCAGCAACTTTCATGACATTATGCAAATGATGTAATTCATGCTTACATTTGGATTTGCATTTCTCTTTATGTTTGTTGAGACAAATTGATGCTTGGCAAAGTTGATTTCTTCTGAGTTCGGTTTTGCTTTGCTGTTTTTTTATCATGATTTGTTTTATTGGCTTTGAGTATGTATTTCTGAGTTGTAATTTGCTGGACTGGAAATTGGCAGGCAGGGAGTGATAGTGAAAGGGAGAGCAATGATGCACCAGGATCTCGAAAACCTTCGAAACGAAAGCGTGAAAAAGTGCAGCTTAGTGTCTCAAAAGATTCTGTCCAGTCTCAGTCAATTGCTTCCAGTGATGGTTACCTCTCTCTATTGAAGAAGAGGCGCTTTGATGGTAAAATACCCTTCATAGTCCCACCTCCTCTTAGTTTTTTCCTCAGTAAGGGAATTGTGTTTGCCTTCCACAAATTGCTTTCCTCCCCCCCCCCCCCCGCGATGACAGAAGTTATTCTATTTTAAATCCCTGTAACCCTGGAAAGAAATAGTTATGTAGGAAATGGAAGTTAAACTGGCAAAGTTCACTCCTATTACAGAAAAACTACCATATAGATTCTTATGAAAGATTTATTTTAGGTGTTTGGACTTTATTCTTGTACTAGTGGAACGCTAACTGTTAGATAAAAACCATTCATGAACTTTCACTTGACAACTTAAGCTTTTAGGAGAGTTGGTCTTTGACATGGTTGTTAGAGCTTCTTCAACCAAGTGGTCAAGAGTTTGATCCTTGTCATCCCCATTCTCAATAAAATTTGAATTTTAGCACATGGTAAAATGGGCCTGGGCATTGTCTATGCTTCAAACCCAAAGAGTTCTTGCATGAGGGAGCATGTTAGACATAAAAACCATTCACGAGCTTTCAGCTAATTGCTTAATCTTTTGTTATAGTTGGTCCTTGACACTAACCTTATCTAAATCAGTGGATAGAAAGAAGTTTATAAATTATATTTTTGCAATATGTTAATTCATGTGTCTGTTATGTTTAAGTGTTTTTTTTTTCCTTTTCAATGGGAATAAATGGAATTATCACCTTCATAAGGTTGTCGTTCAGCTGATGTCAAGTGCTATCAAGAGAATTTGGTATGCAAAAAATTAAGATTATGCATTGCTTTCTCTGTGTAGTGTGGTATTTGAGAATGATCTTCATTTATCATTTGCCTAGGATTTGCTTTCACTATCTGTGAAATTCCTTGTGGTTAAAATTTTAAAATTAAATAGTAGCAGTGATAAAATTAGACCCTTCTTAAACCCCCCTTCCTTCCATTGCATTTTAATTAGCATAGAACATGCAGCTAGAATACTTTCCTTTAACTTCATTAAAATCAAATACTAAAATATGAGTTGCATTTTTTATTATTCTGAATTGTTGGTCTTGCTCATATTCCTGGTAATATATATTTTATAATATGTAACATATTCTGCAGTAGATTGCAATATTGATAGTTATTCAATTAATCAGGTACCCAGCCTCGTGCTGTTGGGAAAAGGACACCCCGCATCCCAGTTTACTACTCTTATAAGAAAGATGATGGGGAAAATTATGTTTCGCCTAATAAAAGAAGCCTGAAGTCAACTGTCGATGCTAATGATGATGAAGTTGCACATGTTGCAGCTTTAGCATTAACTGAGGCTGCACAAAGAGGGGGCTCTCCCCAAGTTTCTCAAACACCGCACAGAAGAGCAGACCAGAAGTCTTCTCATGTTCAGAGCTGGGAAAGATTGGTATTTAACTGTTCACCAGCTTTTTCTGCCATTATCTTGTATCTATTCGCAATATTATTGCTTCTAAAGATGAGTTTGTGTTCTGAATATGTGAATAAGCATGTCAACATTCAAATACAACCTCATGGAAATCTTTGTGATTGACTTGCTTTTGTTTGATACATTGTTGCTTTAAAAGTTTAATTATTTTCTAATTTGTCTACTAGCGCCAAATGTCAGAAACAGCTCGTGCCAAGTTTCATAATGCTTCTGTGGATGAAGAGTTCTTGGAAGGTAGTATAGAAAGCAGGGGAGCTGAAAATGGTGAATATGCTAGAGATACTAGTTCCTTGATGGATATGGAAGGCATAGGCACTGTTGAAGTTCTTCAGAAGGGGAAAAAAATTTACAAAAAGAAAGAGAGAGTGGAAAATGTTGGAAACCATCAGCTTGATGATGGTGGAGAAGCATGTAGCGGCACTGAAGAAGGACCTAGTTTTGGTTCTTCGAAGGAAAAGGTTGATATTGAGGTTACTAATGCAAAATTTGAGCAATCCTCTCTAAAAAGTCAGAGGAAAAGAAGCAAGAAACTCTTCTTTGGAGGTAATTCTGTCACTACACTTACCTTTGCAAATTGTTTGTGCAAAACCATCTGTCTTTTAGTTCCTCTTCCTCCCTTAGCCTTTGGGCAATGAATGGTTGGACTTCTGTAAAATTGATTTCTCCTTTTCTTCCACGTCTCTCTTAAGTGACAATATTTAATTATTTTATCCAACAGATGAAATCCCTGCCTTGGACGCTTTGCAAACTTTGGCTGATCTGTCTCTAATGATGCCAGCATCTACAATAGAATCTGGTAAAAACGGAGTCATTGATATATTTCATAGTGTAAGAGAACACACACACACACACACACACACGTAGAGAGAGAGAGAGAGAGAGAGAGAGAGAGAGAGAGAGAGAGAGAGAGAGAGAGAGAGAGAGAGAGAGAGAGAGAGAGCCAAATTGGAAAACTTTCCAATTTTTAGCATTTTCACATTCAACAAAATTTATGATACTCTCATTTACATAGTTGCGATTGATTTGCCTCATTTTGGTCCAACTTTACACTGACATATTGTTAGTTGCACTTTTAACCTCTCATTTCATATTATTTGAGCTGAAATTTTTGCTAATTCAACTTAAATGCCCAGAACTAGAATCTACTTCTTGTTGGTTGTTGCTGCTACCATTCATGTTTTTTGCTGTTGTCATCATTGGGAATTTGCAAAATTTTCTTCTCTTTATCAGTTTAAATCAAATTCTTTTAATTCATCACTCAATTCTTCTCTCTTCCCCATTTAGAATCATCTGTCCAGTTGAAGGGAGAAAGAGCGACTGTTGATAAAGATGATAAGTCTGCTTTACCTGAAACTACGTCAACAAGCCATAACAGAGATAAAATTGAACTCCCAGGTTTTAAACAAAAGGTTGTTGATGTGATCCCTGGAGTTGAGTTTTCAACCCCCAAAAAATCTAAACTTGGAAAGCAATCGGCAAATGATACTAATGCTCTCTCTGAATCAAAAGAGCAGCTTTCCTCTGCTGATAGAACATGGAAAAGAAAGCGAAATTCTGTGGTTTCAAAGGTAAACACAGTTTATTCTTTTAATGCTTTATCCAATTGATTTTACATTGCTAGGCAACAGTAAAGAGAGATTTCATGATTGTACAAAATAATGTGATGTATGCTAGTCGTATGATTTCACAAATGAAAATTTAGATTTTGAGTAGTGATGTGACGATGATGATGTACAACCATGATCATTATGGTAATTACTGCTTACTAGTTTACTTGTTGCCTTAATCTTCACTAGCAAATCAGAAGGTTGCCAATTAGCATTAGTGGTGCAACATAATTGAAATAGTGCTGAGAGCCAAAGACTGGCATGTTAAATTATCACCTTTTAATTAGCAGGCCCCACTGCCCTTGTCTTTTGTTTGATTACCAAGAGGCTATGAAGCATGGAAACTCACATGGACATGAGACACATCATGGAAAGACACCAAATTTTAGAGTGTCTAGGTGTTTTCTTTAAGTGTCTCATCGTGTTTAACACAAGTTTCCCATATTTGACATGGCTTCTTTTTTGAAGTATCCGTGCTTCATAGCTAAGAGGATAGTTCTAGATAATTGTGAGTCATGGGTTTTTAAACAGCAATCAGGACATTCAAGAATGTTGGATTAATTTTTCCATTTTCTTCTATTCTTTTAAATTGTTTTTATTTAGTAATGGTAGTATTCTCTTATAAATATCCAAATACTAATTAAAAAGCTCATTTGATTTCTCATGCTTATTATATGGAAAAAGCTCCTCTAAAGTGAGCTTGTTTGTGAAGTGAGTAAGCAAGGTGTATCCACCCTTGATTTAGTGTAAAGTGCATTGTGATCAGCGATGATCTTAACCTACCAAATAATTTATGGGTGGATACACTCTTGCTCACTTTACACATAAGCTCACTTTAGAGGAGCCTTTTCCTTATTATATTATATGGAACAATGTAATCTAGTCATATTAGTATTTTTCTTGGCAGTTCCTCAATTATTATTCTGATCCAATAAATGCCATTCATCTCCACCATCCCACCTCAAATTTGTCTCACCAATGATATTTGCAACTACTCAATTAGTGAACGGAAACTTTTATTTGGTTGCAGGTTGCAAATGCAAAGCTTAATTCTTATCCAAATGATCCCTTGAATAGTGAGGTATGCAAGTCTTTAGATTTTTATTATCCAGGAATATATATGTTTGTGTGTGTGTGTGTGTGTGTATGTGTGTCTATAAATCTCTGCAGAAGTGAATGCAAGTTTTATTGTTATGCAAATATTATTTTTCCCTTTAGAATCATGTAAGACTTTGTTCAAGTGACAGAAGGGTGGAATGAGAAGTATTATAGAATTATAGATAACCTTATCAGTTTAAAAAAATAGTTCCAGGAATTAAGTCCTCTATCTGATTTAAAGGTTTGCGAATGTTTAAGTTCTAGTTAGATATAATTCCGGTTGTATTTGGAAAGCTGGTTAGTTTGTTTTAACTTGCCATAAAAAATTGGTTGGTTTATTGTTTTTATGGGAGTTTGAATGCTTATTTACTGCCCACATTTTAAGGGCACAAGCGCCTCATGCCCCCTCCTCCTCATAGATAAGACATGAGAATGGTTTCATATGTGAAAAGTGGTTTATTGTGGGAGTTGATAGGAGGTCGTCATTTTTTATTACTTACTATCTGCGACGGATGGTCTAGAACTCTTGATTAAAACACCACTTGAGTTCTCACTTGATCAAATAAAAATTCATCTCAACTGTTGTTATCCTTATGTTACAAAGGGGAATTGTATTTAATTTTGTGCATGGCTGGAGATGTGATCCGACCTGAAAAACCTGCGGTGTGACTTGGCAAGGAATTTTCAAGGAGATTGCGTGGTGGAAGCAGAGGGACCATGCCAATATGCCCGAGGCCACAGCCACCACCTATATATATTGTAAAATCAGTAGTTAGTTCATAAAGTGTTGTAAATCTCAGTCACAACAAGAGTTTTGGTGCATTGGGATTAGGGTTTGGGTGTTGAGTGGCTATCCCTTGTATTCTTCATTGACCATAGATTCGTAGTGAATTTTCTGTCTGTTTTGCCTGTGGATATAGGCCTATAATTTGCTGTAGGTTGAACCACATTATGTTCCATGTGTATTTCTCTTCTATCTATTTTCTGCTTTGTTCACCTGGTTACAACACCTTACCATCATCGCTCGATTTAGTGGATGTCATAAGATCTGATTGCTCTCATAATTGATACAGTATCTTTGTATGATATGCTCACTATATTTATATTGATAGATAGGCACAGATAGCTATTGTAAGAAATTCAATGATTAATAATAGAACATACACCCGTGAAATCACAGTAATGTAAAGCTAGATGCCTGTCCAGGTTTTTTTCATTTGACATCATATAATATATGTCCAATTGTCATGGAAGTTAAGTTGTTTTATCTTCTCTGATCCTTTAAAGATGGTTGGAATGTATTTATAATTTACTTAACAAAGATGTTTGTGCATGCCTTGTAGGCTGTTGATGAAGAGAACAAACCAGTGATTAAAGGAAAACACACTGGTCAGGTTTTCACCCTAACAAAACAATTGAAGACAGTCAGATCGTCAGAGAGTTCCATCTGTAGTGATCAGATGGATTTGACAGTATCAACTGCAGAAGTTCCTCTTTTGAGTGAAGTTAGTTTACCAACTAAAGGAAGAAGGAGACGAAAGATGATTTTACAGAGAACAGTTATACCTAAAGAGAAATCTTCGGAGAACATATTGAAAAATCAACCTAATAAGTACTCTACCCTAAAGGTATAAGCTTTCACTTAATTTAAATTGATTCTGCTTTCTGAACCTTCGAGGGGGCTTTAATTTATTTATTTTTAATAATTTCCTTTCTAACTTGCAGGAAAAGCTTTCTAGTTGCTTGTCATCTTATATGGTTCGCAGATGGTTTACTTTTGAATGGTTTTATAGTGCAATTGATTATCCATGGTTTGCCAAAAGGGAATTCATGGAATACTTAAATCATGTTGGACTGGGGAATATCCCAAGGCTAACTCGTGTTGAGTGGAGTGTCATAAAAAGGTATGAAATTAAGATGTGGTTACTATGATATAGTACTAAACCTTGTGAGCAGTAAGTATGTAATAGTAAAGGACCTATTTGACATTGCAATATTGCATTTACCTGTTTCTGCAGTTCCCTTGGCAAACCTCGCAGGTTTTCTGAACACTTTCTATGTGAAGAAAGACAAAAACTTGAACAGTATCGGGAATCAGTGAGGAAACATTACACTGAACTGCGGACTGGTATCAGGGATGCACTTCCAACAGATTTAGCTAGACCATTATATGTTGGACAACGAGTAATTGCTCTTCACCCAAAAACAAGAGAGATTCATGATGGTAGTGTGCTTACAGTTGACCATGACAAGTGCAGGGTTCAGTTTGACCGTCCTGAATTAGGCGTTGAATTTGTCATGGTAATATGATCTCTTTTTTTTTTGGATCTGCATGGTAATATGATCTCTTATTATCATGCTGATTTTTTAAATATTATAGCCATTCTTCAAGAGGTAATTTCAAATCGGAAGACCAAAACCATCTTCATCAGCATATATAAACAATATTTATATGCTACATGCTGTAATATACAATCTAATAAAAAAAATTTCTCCCAGTGAAAGGAAATTGGCTTGATATTTGTGAAAAGATATAAATAATCTTTATGTGCCACATGCCATAAAATAAACAATCTAAGACAATATTATTTTCTCCCAATTGAAGACAATTAGCTTAATATTTGTGAAATTTAAAACTGGTTTTCACTTTTTCTTGTTTTTAATGAGTGGAATTTTTGGTTCAGGACATTGATTGCATGCCTTTGAATCCATTAGATAATATGCCAGAAGCTCTGAGGAGGCAGATTGGTGCCAGAAAAATCTCTTCTATGAGCAAAGAGCCACAGATTAATGGAAATTCAAGTTTTGAGGGGAGTGCAACACATGCTTCACCCATGAAGGTACACCCCTCTTCAAGTGTTTTAGTAAAGCAAGGAAATCTTAGATTGCTTATCAATAACAAGTATCAATGCACTAATATTACGTCTCAGAATACTGTATCCTTAATAATATTATGTTGCAGTACCTTTTACTCCCACCCCCACCTCCACCAAAAAAAAAAGATGTACTTTTATTTTATATATTCCTTCTATACATGACATAATTTTGATCTACTATAATTGTAAAAGCTTTTTACACAATCTAATTATGTATTGTCACGTCATTAAATGAGTTTGACTATAACAATAGCTACTTGAAAAGTCAAACTCTTTTTAATGATGTGTTAATATATGATTTGATTAGTGTAAATTTTACACTGATAGTAAAAAAATCAAACTCTTAATATTTTTCATTGCAAGTTAAATACTTTCTTTTCTTTTTATCCTGATTTAATACAATAAGCTTGAACAGTTTATAGGAGAGCTTCATAGTTACTAATTTTAATGATTGACATCGCTTTCCTTACTATGTTTTTCACTATCGGTATCGTACAAACCTTCGCATATATTCCCATTGTTTCACACTGCTCTAATTAACTGGATGAATTTAATTACCCAATACTTTTCTCAACTTTTTAAAATCAGCTGAAGGAATACCTTAAAGATCTAGTAGTGTTTATGTTGAATCTTTCATCCTTTTCACATGGGTTAGCAATCTAGATTTCCACTTCCACTGGTGAAATGTTGATGTTAGAATCATTATGTGTTCTAAAAGTTATTCATTTCATATTTTCATTAAAATCTTATAGGAGGATGTTAACCATGTCGATGCCCAAGCAAAAGCTGCTACCATTGATAACCTCTGTGCACAACAAACAGTTTGTGCTCAACCATGTATATTGACACATCATCAAGCTAAGGAAGCTGATATACATGCACTTTCTGAGCTAAAGCGTGCTCTAGATAAAAAGGTTTTTTGTGCAGTTCTTTTGGAGACTCTTTTACTTTCTGTTTTCATGTACCCTTTTTCATTTAGGTGCTTTCTAAATGCTAAGTTGGATTCATCTATCTTTATATGTAAATTTGCCTTGGTTATTGGTGGTCTTGCTCTGACTTTTTTGGGGTGCTCTTACAGGAGACATTGTTAATGGCGCTTAGAAATGCAAATACTGACATATTGGAAAACCAAAATGACATAGAATGCTTCAAAGATTCCGAGGCTTTCAAGAAGCATTACGCCACGGTACTTGTAGAGCTAAAAGAAGCCAGTGGACAGGCATGTGGCTTCCTTGGAGTATTTCTTTCATTACAACACTCTGCCTTCACATTGAAGCAACATTTGATTGATTACATCATTTTCAGGTTTCTGATGCTATGCTTCACTTGAGGCAACGCAATACTTACACAGGAAACTCTCTGCCACCATGGATGAAGCCCCAAGCAAGTTTCAATGACCACAATGAACTTCCCAGTACGTTGGACAGTTCTCTAGCACAAGAGTTTGGGTCAACTGTCATTGAAATTATTAAAGGATCCAGGCTAAGGGCACATGCAATGGTGGATGCTGCGTTTCAGGTATGGATGGCCTATGGGTCTTCTGCCTCCTCTGCTTTTGCAGTCATTGTGAACTATACATAAAGTGATTTTTAACACTTTTGTTTTCTCTCCATACTTTGGGTAATATAAGAGCATTTTTTTCTGTTCTTTTGTCCTTGCAAATTATTCTCGTTGTTCTTGATCCAGTTTTGCCTTATTAGTTACAAGCAATGATGTATTGTTGGTTTAGCCGCGATCTTAAAATGATGTAGACATAAGTCAGAGGTTATGGTAGCTCTTGACTGTAGTGGAACACATTATACATTGGAACATCTTTCAAGTCTTTCCTCAAACTAACCTTAAAAACTTTTGACACTTTGATGCTATAATTCAGGCACTGTCTTTGACGAAGAAAGGTGAAGATGCTTTCACGAGGATTGGGCAGGCATTGGATTCTATTGATTATCAGCAGTTGGCTTCCAAGTATAGGTTACCTGTGATGAGGTCCCAAGAGCAAGTGAATGGTATTTTTTATCATCATAGTCGGTCAACTTGCTGTGCATCAGAGCCTTTACTTAATGATGCATCTGGTCCTAAACTGCATAATGATTCTGACAAAGTTGATACTGAAATTCCTTCAGAGCTCATCACTTCATGTGTTGCTACATTAATCATGATACAGGTAATTAAGACATGTCACACACCCACCCTTCCCCCATGTAATTGTAAAAGTAAAAATGTGCTCCTTGTCATACTCCTTAGTCTTAAGTACTGGCCACAAATTTGAACTGCACATCTTATTGGGTTTGGTGTTTGCCTTTCAACTTCAAGAGACGTTTATCATCATGTGTTTGTTCCCCTCCCCCATCTTGAGAATACAGCATGCATTTGTTTGCATTCTTGAATTTATCTTGCTAACCAAAATTAAATTAATATTCTTTAACTTGCAGACTTGTACTGAACGGCAATACCCTCCAGCTGATGTTGCTCAGATGTTAGATTATGCCGCTACCAGCTTGCATCCATGCTGTCCTCGAAACCTTCCTATTTTCAGAGAAATCCAAATGTGCATGGGAAGAATTAAGACCCAGATTTTAGCTCTCATCCCTACTTGACTTCTATCTTTTCCTTTAATCTCTTAAGTAGCTGTATATAGGATGCTGAACTATAGTTCAGATCACATAGAAGCTCCTCGCCCACTTTGTAATTTATGTCTCTTTCCCTTTCTTTTTTTTTTTTAGTACAATAATTTGTCTTTTATTTCAGGTCAACAGGGTCAAATGATGGTATTAATAATCATGTAATTCACCACCATGTCTATTAATCTTTTTTTAATACATCATCTAAAATAAAATCCTCACTCAGCTTAAACAGCTGTGTTTGACTTGGAATTCTCTATAGATGAAAAACTGCATCCTTTAATAATTTTTTCACAAAATCTAGTGTTAGATTGTAGCTTGTAACTATATATCATGCATATATCACGCTCATAAAAATTTTGCATTAGTGGAAGTTTGTTTTACTTTCCATAGTAATGTGTTAGAACTAATTAGTATAATTTTCAAACAAAAAACAATATTAACCATTTGATATGATAATTGTATAAATTTTGTGATTAATCAGAGCAAGTTTTTTTGTAGAGACTCTGCAAGCAAAGTCTTGCTATGGGTCTTTTGCGGTTTTTCACTCTTTTTAACCAAATTAATGTCCAATAAAATTGGAGTTAATTTAAGTTGATATTAATGTGTTAGACTAGTCTTCAACGAGTTAATTATATTTCGGATTGAGTTGGGTTAGAAACATTGTGGTCTTGTTAATTAGTGTCCTAACTCGGCTTTATTTGAGTTGTGGGTTAGGTTAAGTTGATCTGTCGACTTACATTATATATATATATATATATATATATATATATATATATATAGTTTTTTTAGTATTTAATACTTAAAAATCTTATTTTTTGTTTTAACATTTTTTTTCTTTTTATAGTTTAAATCCTATCAAATATTAAATAAAATTATTTTTGTGATAAAAATATTAATTTATATTAAAAAATAAGAACAAAATCTTTATATATCATATAAATTATATAATATCTTAATTAAAAATTAAACATTAAACTTGTGGGCCGACCTAGGCCACTGCGAGTTGGCCTAGTTGGGATAAAATTTATTTTTGCATAAATTTTTTAAACTCAGCTTGTCTATTTTATTGGATCGACCTATTCTAACACCCTTATAAGTTAATAATGGTAACTACAAGGAACAAAAAAATTGATTTAGTTTACAATTAAGGTGATGTTTGGTTTGTTTTTAATTTTTATTTTTAGTTGATATGTTTTAATTAATAATTAAAAAATGTCACATTTCTTTCACTTTTTTTCTTGTTTTCAAGATTATGCGAAGGAAAAAGTGAAAACAACAAATTTTTTTCACAATTTTCTTCACAAAATCTTAAAAATAATAAACAAAGTGAAAATAATGTGACATTTTTGTAAATAATAACATATCAACTAAAAATGAAAACAGAAAACAAACTAAAAATCAATTGTCACTTTTCAAGATTAGTAGGTATGGCAATTGAATACATTAATTTACCTCCCATCCAACATATTCATATATAAATTTAGAGAAATTCTTGTATGCACCTTGTATAGACAATTGTGTGCTTTAAATCAATCAACAAGTAATGTAATATTACTTTAAGAGTTTTACTAAAGACACTTATTAATAAATTAAAAATATGAAATATTAAATAAAAAATAAGCTTTTTGAATTTCCAATAAATTAAATGTTTTAATTTTTATTTAATATTTTTTATTTTTAATTCCTTAACCAATATTTTTAAGACAATTGTTAACAAAACTTACTTTAAAATATAAAATATGTGGCACAAATATTTATGTAATCATTTAATTGTGATTTGCCTAATTTACATAATTTATTATGTGTATTAAGTTTATACAAAAAATTCTCTATAATGGATCAAATTTGGTTAGTTTTTATTTATGGATCTTAATGGGTCATCGAGCATGTGTCTTGATCCATTGGACCAAAAAAGGACCCATTTGTAATCAATGTATAAAAGATGAAGTCCTAAACCAAAATTAACCAAAACGCACTATAATTATAAACCCTATTTTGCTATGCCTACGGCCTACCTTCCCTGTACACGCCACACGCCTCTCTCTCATTGAATTTCGATCTATGGAACGCCCCTCAAATTCATTCATTCAATGGATGAGTACCGAGCCAAAATTATTGCGATTTATAATTATATCCCATGATTTCAGTTCAAAGATCAACTATTCAAGTATGACGAAAACGCATGTTACCAAAGTGAGTTCTAAATTATGCACACACAGATCAATTTAGTTTGGAATCCAAACGCAACATTGGCATTGAGGATGAATTTTAGAGAGAAGATTTGAGAATGAAAACTAGAGAAAGAATTTTAAAGAGAGAATGGATTTAGAGAAAAAAGTAGGAACCAATTTTAAAGAGACAAGTATTAGATAAGAGTGGTGTTAATATAGATTCAAGTTTACATTAAACTCTATACGTGACAACATATTTATTATTAAAAATATAGTTTAAAATTATATATATATTCATGAAATCTAATGATGAATACACTGTCACATATAAAATTTATTGTCAATTCAAATCTATATTAATATTACTCATCAGATAAAAAAAATAAAAAGTCAAAATAAATTTTTAAAATATAATATTATTTTAAATAAATGAGTTAAATATTCATGTGTACAAAGTACTTAACAAATGGATTGAATATTCATTTATTCAAAAAGTCATTGATGAATTAAATTAATTTTTTCAATTTTTTTTAATGGATCATAAATGAATATTATTTTTCGCCTATGGTCCAACCCAAAATCCATCAAATTCATCTATTTTCCACCTCTAATTAGTTGACAAGTGATGCATTTGATAGAGAGAAATTCATTATAATGCAAGCGTAGCATCACGAACTTGCAAGCATGAACTTCTCATCAGAAAATCTTTAATCATAATTGAGCTGAAAATACCTTTTACTTACAACCAGCCAACGTTATGCCGCATGCTGCTACATATTTACTCTATTACTAGTCTTTTTTTTTTCCTCCTTGATTTCTGTTCGCACTGGACACAAACATTGCATATGTGCCGGCACAAAGGAGAAAATGATGGTTTTGTCAAAAGATGTTCAAAGGGGAAAACTGAATCCTCAATTTACAGACTTTTCTCTCTTCAATTTCTATCCTAAAAAAGCAAGCGGGCCACATCTGAAGGTGCCCATCCAACCAAAGACTGAAAAATAAGCAGGTCACGATGGCAGGGGCATAGCTCAGAGATAACTAGTGTTCATAGAACAAGAGTCGTTTCCAAAGCTACCACTGCAATTCCCTTCGTGTAAGATGGTGGCCAAATATCCCAACTAGCCTAGCAAGAATCTGAACACATCACTTAAAGAAATGATCCCTTCCACGCGCTTGCTGCCAGCCTCCACAACCACAAGTCGTCTAACCCCTGTAAAGTGAAGAAATTGGTGACCAAAGAAAATATTTATTTGTTTTTTTTTTCTTTTTCTCCCCCTCCTCTCTTTAAGAAAGGGGAAGGAGCTTGCTAGTAAAGAAGATAATACCAGGATTAGCCAACCGCTCCATCACTTTGTGCAATGAATCAGACCTCAAACAGATATGACATCTCTGGCCATTGTGAAGCCCGTAAGGAGAATTTGCATCTTGTCCCAAAAGCAATGCCTACAACCATAAAGTGCAACTATGTAGATTAAAATTTTGCTGACAAATGAAACCAAACAAAATTGCAATTAATCTCAAAAGTGTCAAGAAGAAAAGCAACAGTTATAGGGGAGGTGCTTACTCACCAACTTTAAACAAAATATGGTTCGCCCTCACACATTCAAAATAAATAATGTGCCCTTTTCTTTTAGACATAACTCTTTCAAGCATATTTAGAACATAAGTCTAAACCTAAACTACTCCAGTTTGCTTGTGCTATAAAATAGAAGAGTAAACTAACAACAACAACCAAGCATTTTCTCACTAGGTGGGGTCGGCTACATAGATTAAACGACACTATTGTATCTTATGATAAACTAAGTCTTCAGAAATGTCATTCAAATCTAAATCTTTTTTAATCGTTTCATCTATAGTCTTTCTTGATCTC
Organism: Ormosia emarginata; assembly: GCA_029884605.1. Classification (NCBI taxonomy): domain Eukaryota; kingdom Viridiplantae; phylum Streptophyta; class Magnoliopsida; order Fabales; family Fabaceae; genus Ormosia; species Ormosia emarginata. The sequence continues at coordinate 412,173 of JAQQTP010000070.1, read as the reverse complement.
CCTCTATCTCTAACTATTGGGCTATCCTCTACTTGATCTACTCTTCTTACACGGGCTTCTAAGGGTTTTCTCTTTACATGTCCAAACCACCTAAGGCAAGATTCTCTCATCTTTTTCACAATAGATACTACCACTGCTTTCTCTCTACTGCATTCATTCCTAATTATATCTCAAGTATCAAGAAGAAAATCAACAGTTATAGGGGAGGTGCTTACTCACCAACTTTAAACAAAATATGGTTCGCCCTCACACATTCAAAATAAATAATGTGCCCCTTTCTTTTAGACATAACTCTTTCAAGCATATTTAGAACATAAGTCTAAACCCAAACTACTCCAGTTTGCTTGTGCTATAAAATAGAAGAGTAAACTAACAACAATAGCCAAGCATTTTCTCACTAGGTGGGGTCGGCTACATGGATTAAACGACACCATTGTGTCTTATCATAAACCAAGTCTTCAGAAATGTCATTCAAATCTAAATCTTTTTTAATCGTTTCACCTATAGTCTTTCTTGGTCTCCCTCTATCTCTAATTATTGGGCTATCCTCCACTTGATCTACTCTTCTTACACGGGCTTCTAAGGGTTTTCTCTTTACATGTCCAAACCACCTAAGGCGAGATTCTCTCATCTTTTTCACAATAGATGCTACCACTGCTTTCTCTCTACTGCATTCATTCCTAATTATATCTTGTCTTGTATGACCACACATCCAACGCAACATCCTCATCTCAGCGACACTAATCTTATGCTCTTGCTGGCTTTTTACCGCCCAACATTCAGTACCATACAACATCGCGGGCCTTATAGTTGTGTGGTAAAATTTACCCTTAAGCTTGAGAGGCACTTTACTATCACAAATCACTCCTGAAGCATTCCTCCATTTCATTCATCTAGCTTGAATCATATGATTTACATTTTCCTTTATCTCTCCGTCATTTTTTATGATAGATCCAAATAAAAAAAATTCTCATACCAACCAATGTAAATATGTACTAATGCGAGACAAAGGAGGTCAATTATAAATATGTTTGGTTGTTTAAAAGAGTACTGTAGATGGGTACTATCCAAACTACTATAACAAGGATAAAAAAGCAGAGTTATTTATATTTTATTTGTCTTTCACTTTCTTTTGATTCACGTTACCATGGATGACTAGGATTACACTTATTATATGGGCTAAGATTTTTTAGTGAGGGTTTCTATCCTATATAAAGTGGTTTAATCGCTAGTAAAAGAAATATATCAGTTTTTTTTTTTTTAAATAACAAGTTTTATTCTATCATCCCTGGTTGTTGAGCAGTAGAACAGCCCTCTTTTGGATATCTTTTGCCCACTCTTTTCTACCCCAGTATGTCTTGAGTGCTAAATATTTAATCCAAGGGCTTTTATCCTACATCACATACATAACTCTTCCAAATATTATAGCATGCTCCCCAACATAAGCCAATTTTACACAAATAAAAATCTGCGTCTGCACAAGACTAGAAGATGCTGCAGTGAAGGTATAATTGCAAGCCTCTACATATGAGCCTGCAAGACTAAATCTATTATCTCAGACAAGAATCTGGATCTACCAGAAAAAAGGGAGGGAAGAATAGTAAAAAGTAATGAGCAATTTGAAATAAAAGAAAGCTCTATATGCCTTTCACGTGTATAAGTATTGTATGGGTGAGCTCAACTTGTTTAAATAAGGGTATATGCTTGGTAGAAGTGAAAATGGGAGAAATAGAAAAAGAGTGAAATTTACAAATATGCAGACCTTATAATTTTCATCACCAAACAAGCACACCCTAAGCGAGCCAAAGCTCGAGTCCACACATGTTCAAGCTAAAAGCCTAAACCTCAATAGATATATTTTCAATTGAAGAATACTGAGTTAATCAATATTCATGTTGACTCAGGTTCAAGTAACATTAGAAACGGCATACTGCTATTATCTAGTTCAGGTTCAAATACCACAAAACAATATATGCAACTGAAGATTAGGAGAATAAAAAAGGAACAAATAAGAGCATACATCTCACTGGAATATGACAATTGCTAGGGAGCTAGGAATGATTTACTTGTAGTTGCAGAAGACTATAAAGGGTACAGTGACCTTTACATCTGAACAGTTGTAGCATCAAAACAGAAACTACATCATTAATTAGCTTTTTCAGTCGCTATCTGCATAATACTCTCCCCCCTCTCTTAGAAGCTTCCTCTAATCAGCCCAATATTTCAGGATAAGTAACCGAAACAGCCCCATAATAGTAGAGAGGAAGAGAGACAAATTACCTGACGGATACTAAATTCACCGAGACTTATCCCAGCATATGCTTTATCTTTAACCAATGCAGTAATATCACTGAGAAGAAAATAGCAAGCACATATCATATATGCTCGAGGAATACCAGCTTCCCTTTCTAGGTATAAATATGAGATTCACATATAAATGGACGCAGAGGAGAAAGAGTTTCTACCTTCTTGAATATATGCCAAGCAATGAATCATTATCATCCACAATTGGTATTGAGCTAACTTCAGCTGCAAAAGGATAGTAAACAAAGGATAACAAAAAATGTAAAATAATTAATATGAGAATATTTTGCTTCTAGCATGAATACCACTACTATATAATAAATCAAGAATTACAAAGTTTTCAGTTCCCATCCAGGGGGGGGGGCATTATTTGCCACATATGTATTGAAGAAAGGACACTTAAATTTGGTAAATTCTTAGGCAGACATGGTGTACCACTTTGTTTGTATGCTGCATCAATAAAAACATACAACTGATCTCACATTTTCAAATTTGAGTCCCATCATGCAGTATTTGTCAAACTAATTGCTTGTTTCTATAAGTTCAGTGCACAAATGAATGGTATACCATGTGTACCTATCAAAGAATCTCTCCTTCAATTTTCTGTTCTCTTTCTTAAGTGATACACATTTTTTATATACAAATAAGGCATTGAAAGAATCCTTTTCATGGGGAAGAAAAACTGCAACTTACAGCAACAAACATGAGTCCCATTTGATGTCTAACCAGAACAAAAAACTTGACCGCTACTTTGAAAGAGAAGAATGATCACCTTGAATCAACAGAGAGAGAGCAGCACCAAGAGAAGCATTTGGCCTTAGCATAACAAGTGGCTGTTTATTGGATTCCCCAGCTTTTGGCACCCATGTACCCAAAGGTATTGAACCAATCGGTAGTTGAAGAATGGGCAAGGAACTAGAGGAGTGCTTAAAATGCCTGCATATACCTGAAAATTAAGTCCATACATTAGTTCCAAACCATTTACACATAGCCAATAGATCTAGAAGCTTACATTTTAGTATTCCTGAGAGGGAAGCAAGATGTAGCAGCTGAGGAAATGAACCATCCTCTGAAGAAGAATGGATAATAGGAACTGTTGCCACCTTGTTTTGCAAAATTTTCAAAGTGACATCTTTTAGACACTCATTGGGTCTAGCCTGCAGATTAAATGTAAACATAGCATGAAATACAATACAATCATAAAAGATAAACATAGCATGAAATCACAATCAGCAGGAAGTGCAAGGCTAACAAGCAATGTCTTCAACGTATGATGTTAAAATCACCGTTAACAATATGAGTACCAAAGTACTAACAGAACTGGGAGAAGGAATGAAGAAGAATCCTGACCAAATTGATAAGACAAAACCACATGGAAATTACTGCTGGGAATTCATCATTACAGACAAAGACATAAGGATGACGGCAGCCTAAAAGTTCAATTAAAAATAGGGGGCTTCTCTTATTGAGAATACTGGAGGAGACAAAACACCTTATAGGATCCATAGAAGACTCAGAGAACAAGAATAAGCTGCCTAAAATGTACATGAACTACTAAGAGCCAGATTGGGTAAGCTTTATTTTTAGGGAAACATGCTTTTTCCACAATAAACAAGCACTTTAGATAAGCTAAAAGCCTAAAATCATTGGTAAATACCTGCATCTAACTTTTTTCAACACATTCATATTGACTAGAACAAAATATTCATCAATCATGTTGTGGAATACCTGATTAATTCCCAAAAGATAACAACCCTGAAAATGTATGAAATTGGAAAATAAACTTGATACATGAATACTCAGGAGCACTTACATGAACAAAACGCCGAGGATATGTTCTCCCATTACTATCAGTTCCACATTGCTGTAATTTTCCCTCTTTCCACGCTGCTATAGTATGTGTCTCAAGTTGTTCTTCAGTCAAGTTTGATCCATGATTCCCCATCTGAAATTAAGCATGTTAGATAACTCACAGAATTTACGGAAATATGCACCATGCATTTCTCTATAAGAGTAGGCTACGAATCATAGATGTTGAAACAGGGAGTATTTTGGAGAAAATTGTGTGTATGGGCTGCACACTTGATCTCTTATTTATAGCTTGATTACAATCAATCAATGAAGTAATTGAGGACTTGTTACAAATAAACCCAGCCAAACACAGACAAACCTAGCCAAACAAACCAAGAATTAAGCAACACATGCAGGAACAAGATCAAACAGGTCCAATCCAAGCCAAACAGCAGCAAAACATGTTGAACAGAATCAAACAGCAGAAGATCCAAAACAGAGGATAAGCCACGGTCGATACATGGCTGTTTCCAAATAGCCACTTGAAGCGGTGGAACCAAGGTATAAGGGATGGACCAGACCAGAAAAGGGCCAGCGACCATCTCTGTCTAAGTTGCTTCCGGAAAAGGTGGGACACAGACCTTCACTGCCAGCAAGGTGAGACATGACAGCTTCCATTGATCAGCTCATCGCGGCTCAGACAGGTGCATGCTTCTGGTGGAAGGCCAGTCAGGGGATGGAGAATTGTCTGGGGAGGTACGCACTCCAATAAGAGAGATCTAGCACTGAGCAGCTCTGGGGAGAATAGCATAACAGGAGAAGGTTTTGCTGGAGAAAGTAGGGCTTTCTTAGCCATCAACAGCAGCAAATGGGACAGAACAGCTGCGAGAATGGAGGCCAAAAAGATCTAAGGGGGTGAAAGTGCTGCTGGAACAAGGACATAGCAGAGGACGGGGAAAAGAGACTAAAGGGTTGAATGCGGCCATGAGTAGTGACAGGAAAAAATGGACACAGCCACCGGAAACTAGAGAGAGGACACCAAACAAAGGAGTTCCATTGGGAACTCTGCAGAAGAAACAATGACAGGACCCAGTCATGAAGGATGGCACGGCTCTGAATTCTGATGCCATGTTGAAACAAAGAGTATTTGGAAAAAAATGTGTGTATGGGCTGCTCACTTGATCTCTTATATATAGCTTGATTACAATCAATCAATGGAGTAATCAAGGCTCTGATTAGGATCTAATCAGTAGCCTAATCACTAGCTAACAATCAGTAATCATCGTAATTACAGTTGACCATATATTCTAACACCAATGCTAATATTCTAACAATAGATACTGAAGGATAGCAATTGAGCAATCTGTTAGCAGGCCTATCATTAAAAGGGTGTACACAAGGAAGAGTAAATAAGTAGTAGTGGATCAGAACCACTTGTAGGGTAGTTATTCTGTTTTGAGCAGTTATTCTGTTGGAATAATAGTTAGTTGGTTATTCTGTTAGAATAATAGTTGGTTATAAATAGAGAGGGGGTCCTTTGGGGGAGGGCATTCTGTTCTGAGTAGAAAGGAAGGTTTAGGAGAGGAAGGGACCTCTCGAATTGTCCTTGGGGCTGTGGATATTCACAGTTTGGTTTGTGTTTACCATTTCTTGATAGTTTCTTGTAATTCTTTCTGTTTCTACTTCTCTGGTTCTAACACAGAGAGGGAAATTCATCAATAAAATTCTATCTTTTCTTTAATTTCTGGTCCAGTTCTATCACAATCATGACAATATGCATGTTCATGAACCCAGGTAAACCATATACATATCTAAAATGGAAGAACTAGAAGAGATTTTGCCTGAAGACCAAAGCATCAAGGGGATTCCAAAAAAGGTATTTTCAAGGCCCTTCCCAAATAAATTTGTCTTTAAAATATTTTATATAAGCCAAAATAATCTTACTTATACCAGTTCCATAAATGATAGATAATTAGTCTAAAATGATGATAACAGGATTCACTAGTGATGACAAAAATCCATTTAAAATTTGCAACATTAATGTATGCGATAAGTAATACATATACAAAAAAATTCAGGATAAATCAAGTATTGTCATCTGCCTCATAATTTCTTCAAACTTCACAAGGATTTAGGCCTCAATGAAGCTACTACATATTACAAATTCCATTTTTCATCATTTTTTACCATTTGTTGAATTTTCATTTTTCATTAATTTTACCAAAAGCTGGCACAGGAGATTTTCATAAACATCTTATTCCCCACAAACCTCTTTCAGTATTAGAATGAAGTCCATTGCGCTAAGCACTCCAACAAACTGGCTCTTGCAAAAATCCCATAGAGGAGCCACAGATACTCCCTGAAAGCAGATCAAGTTACAATATAAATATATATGAGGTAAGAATCAGCCATGCAGTTAAACATGCATTGCATGGACATGGGTGTGTGCTCTGATGTGAAGAGAAAGAAAAATACATGTTCATAAATGTTGTAAAGGGGGGGGGGATACCTGTTCATAAAGAACATGGAATGCTTCCTTAACTGGTAAATTTATATCCAAGGCAATAACCTGAAATTATAATAAATCAAATCTGAAGCAAGTGAGCTTCGCCAAATAACAGTTAAATTCCTATTGAATGGCAACATAAACAAAAAGGAGAGAAAAAGTATTCAAACCTTGCCTGACTCGGGAAGCAACTCATAAGCAGTATGTGTTGACAAGAATATAGATATACGGTGGCGAGAGACCTGCAGATCAGACTCTGATATCCTTGGATTAACTTCCTGAAAAAATTCCCAAGTCAATGAAGCTTCTTTTGTGTAGCATAAATTTCAAGACTAATTACTAAAGGATTATGGGATCAAATTTGATACTATCTGAGAGAAGAGGATATAGAATACAAAGGAAGATCTTTTTTTCAAAGCAAATATAAATGTTTATAAGATTCAAGAATTTCCAGCATCATTTTCTTTTTTGGTATAAAAAAAGAAATATTATTAGAGGAAAGAATGAAAGTTTACACACACACACACCTAAAACAAAAAACAAAAAAGAGGAGGATAAGATAATGTCCTAAGCAAGGCACAAAGAAGAAAGAAAGAAAAGACAAACAAAATTGTCCATCGAATAAGGCTCTCCAATCCCTTTGACAGAAGAGAGGCTAGAAAAATGATTTTGTCCCATATTAGATCTAAGGGCTGAGAAGAGTTCTTGAAGACACAAGCATTTCTCTCAAGCCAAAAACACTAAAAAGCAGCATAGACAGTGTATCACCATAGAGCCTTTCCCTCCTTAGTTCTATCAAAGCCCTTGAAGCTAATCAAAAGAAATTGTTCCACAAAATGGACAAGAAGGGAATGTCCACAAAAATGCTCTCTCACTAAGACAAAGGAGATGAAGTCCTTAAGGGAATCAAGCAGACGCATTAGGCCTTGCAAGTTATTCAAATAATCTAGTAAGAATCAATTTTGTTTCTTCTGATGATTTTCTTTTTCTATGCCACTATGGCAAAAGGAATAAGGCTGTCAAATACCAACTATCCCAAAGCTTAAGCTGTTAGTTGAAGGCCCAAGATTGGTTTTATATCTCTAACATGCACCCTCACGCAAGAGTCTTTTAGGGTTGAAGCGTGGACAATCGGGCCCACTCTACCTTGTGCAGAAATTCAACATTTTATTTAGAAAAATGGGGGTGGCAAGGATTGAACTCCTAATCACTTAGTAATAAGAGGCTTTGATACCATGTCAAATACCAACTATCCCAAAAGCATACCATGTCAAATACCAACTACCCCAAAAGCTTAAGATGATAGGTGAAGGCTCAAGATTGCTTTTATCTCTAAAAAAGGCAAACAAGTCATCTTAAAGTAAATAGGCCATAATTATTTCTTCTACCTAGTTGATAACTACTCTCACCTTAAGATAAACTCTAACTTCAGTAATTTAATAAACTGGGATTTACTGTCACATATATTGTTGTTTTGGGAGTGCGTCCATATTCCTATCAACTTCTAGGCAAAGAAGGGCTCACATTTTTTTGGGTGGATCCGCAGCACAGCAATTAGGGAGAATTGTCACCAATTTGTAATTTTAAAATGTTACTCTGTATTTTTCTTCCCTTCCATCAGATTCAGAAACTCCCACTATATCTTTTTTTTTTTTTAAAGTTCACTGAAACTTTAAAGGCAGTTTCGAAGATGACAAAAGTATACAAGTAGGACTACAAATGCATGCATGTATGCTCCCAAAAGGAAATAAAGCCCCACTTTGAGGATAATGATAATCATAACTGAAGTCATTGGCCTATAACATAGAATACTATCTCAGCACTAAAATATATGCAACAGTGCAAGGGGACAAAGATGGGGAAGTAGAAGAAACTTACCACATGCCCAAAGCCATCATTATCAACCTCCATGTGGGATCTACCAGGTCTTTCAGCACTTAAGATGGCAGGTGAAATGTCTGGTTCTCTCACTAAATAAATAGTATTCACTACCCCGTAGTTCCCACTTACAAATGGCTGCTGCTCATCGTGCCGCCACTCACCATCCACATTAAATTTGTACTGCACATAATTGGAAAAGATATTATCCCCATCAGCATGAATCAAATATCCTTTCCATATTATGTAATGTTTAGAAGTATTTCAGTTTTTCCCTAAAATATCTGATATTGTGCCAAACAGGTGGATTGTATTTAAAATACCAACACATTAGTGACTGTGACAGGCCAGAATGTAAAATACATCATAAATAAATTCAATAACAAATAAGCTACAAAAAGTAATCTATTTAATGATGACTCTTTTTTCGTCATACGGAATGAACGTCTCGTCAAAAGTTAGCATAACGGAATCTATACATACCAAAAATGTGGTATAAGATCAGTTTAATCCTATTGAATGCTTGTTACGGGAAAGGAAGAACCAATCTACCAAATGTCCTAAATCTAACTATCCAAAATTTTAGACCTCCCAAAATAAGAAAATTAGTTCCCAAGAAAAGATGGAATACAAATAGAAATATGACAAATGAGTTATATAAAAGTATGAAAATCAGCATAACTAACCAAGAGTATCATATTGTATATATCATGATAGAAAATCTCTCCCCTGCATTTTTTCTTTTTTCGCTATACAAGGGATTGAACCTATAACCTCTACCCAAATCCCACCTCACCCCAGCAGCAACTCTCAACCTAAAATTGATAATCTTGTTTTCTCATATCATTATATAGAAAAGAGGGGGGAGAAGTGGACAGGCCAAACAAAATTTTACAAAAATCAATATAACTAGAAATTGCTCCTCCAAATCTAATAATAAAAACAGGCTTGATTGCCAACGAGATTGCAGCTCAACTGGCACTGGCTCCGATCTATAAGATTGGGGTGTGATGAAGATGACAGAGGTTCAATCCTCCACTAGGCCTACTGGGTACTTGTACCTTAAATGTACCACAAAAGAATGCTTGATTATATATGTGGGTTCTTCTTTTCGTTGGATTAACTAAAGTGTCAATCACCAACTTCCAAAAGCTTAAGCTCGGTGAAGGCTTATGAATGGTTTTATATTGAACACACCCCCTCACCCAAGAGCCCTTTGGGCTCAAAGCGTGGACAATGCACAGGCCCACCCTACCTTGTGCTAAAATTCAAGTTTTATTTAGAAGAATAGGGGCGGTAATGATCAAACTCAAACACTTGATCATACAGGCTCTAATGCCATGTCAAACACCAACTCTACCAAAAGCTTAAGCTATTGGGTGAAGGCTTATGAATGGTTTTATATCTAACATAAAGAATAAAAATTAATAAGGGCTTTCAATTTTAAGAATTGGAAAAAGATGCAAGCCAAAATGAGATGATGAAAATTTTTTAAAGTGTGGCAGCTTGAGCACTATGACATTCTCCAAATTCATACATAAAAAGTGAAGATAAAAGGTATCCTAATCTGTCATCTAGATTAAGCTCAAGACACAAGAGTTACAGCATTGAACGGTAACATTGAAGACATCTTAACTCTAACTTACAATCTAATTGGCCATGCTGTTTGAGAGAAAACATTCTTGCTTACATGACTTCCTTCATAGTCTGAATATTGCAAATTACCCAAATGTTTTCTCTTTTAAAATTCAACCATTAACGTTTACTTGTTCACTCATCTTGATCACTCCAAGAGGGGATGAGACAACTCTTATGCCACACAAGTTTTTTACGCATAAATATGGTTATAAAGTGATACAAACTCCTAAGAAAGATGAAAATCATAATGAAGTTATTTACTTGTTTCTGACTATTCTAACATATCACAATCAATGAAGTTTGAAATAATTCATTTACAAGCACACTCCTCCTTTTTCCTTTCTATTTTTTCTGGTAACATGAGCAAACAAACTCGATGATCTCATCCCGTACTCTGATTTGTCATTGACCATATAAAAAGTACATGATATAAAAGTTTCAATCATAAGTAGTTTTTTCCTCAGGTTTGCCAAATTCATAGGGGGCAAACAACCTGATGATATCCTGGCGTTAAGCTGCAAATAACTTGAAATACATTGGGGCATCCTTCCACCGGAGACATAGGTATAGGTGCTGACCATCTGTGCATAACCCATATACAAGTTAACATAAATTAATTCTAGCATGTAATTAAAAAATTGAAAATTGAAAAAACTAGAAAAAATAGAAAACTGCAAAATAAATAAATAAGAATCAGACTGACAGTTACATGCATCATGTTCAATAACAAATAACTAAGATCGAAACAGCTACTACAGAACCACTGTTGTAATAAATAATTGAATAATTCAAGTTGTTACCTCGTGAAAGAACCACTTAGAAACACCCTTCTCCCCCCGTGAGGCCAAACGAATCGCTTTGGAATCAAAACGGGTCTTCCTACTCCACTGCTCCCGTGTCCTCTACCCGCTACTGAACCAAACATTTTCCCCCCGCAATTTAACACCCAAAATACAGAGCAGCTCACCAACTAGAACACCCGCTAAAAGCCACAAACATCAACAACAATCAGAACAATTTACCACGCCATGGGGATCCTCCACAGCAGAGCAGAGGTCCCCTCAACACTCACACATGCATGCAGTGTGTGTAACTTCACAGTTCACAATCAAACAACACAAATCCCACACTCTAATTGCAATACCCGAAATGAAATTCAACCACTATACACTGTAATTAAGCAAAGTTTCCGATCAATAATTCACCACCTGAAATCAACGAATTACAGTGTCGTCAAATAAGCAACACAAAGTTCCACCATTAAGTGAGTGGATACACTACAGTTCTCACAGCTACGTAGAATTTTCGGTAAAAAAAAAAAAAGCAACGAGAATTTGAATTACCAGTAGATTCGAAGTAGAAAGAACTCAAATGGCTTACAATCAGAGTCGCCATGGCGAATTCGTTGAAGGGAATTTAGTTTAGGTTAGAAGGTGTTCCGAGAAAGAGAAAGAAAATAGAAGAAAATGGAGGAAACATAGAGAGCATGTTGCATTGTGAATTCTGTTGCCGTTTCCGGGTACAGAATCAAATGGAGGAAGAAGAGAACAAAGGAAGAGAGAAGAAAAAATTTGAAAAAAAAAAAAATAAGAATAATTACAATGGGAGCCACCATAAAACGGGGAGAGAATAAAGGGAAACAAAGTGCAAAAAAACACAGTGCGCAGTAAGTTTTTAAGATTTATGTGCCACTGCCAGACAAGGGTTCTAAAACGGGTTAACAACAATCCAAATATAAAACAAAAACGCCTAACCGTCTTTGGCTATTACCTCGTGAGGCATCAAGTCTATTTGGAAATACAACAAAATTTTTAATTTTTAAGATTATTGAAATTTCCTTCTATTTATTATTTAATATTTTTTTACTGGTTATTTATTATTTAATATTAAATGCATATATCAATTAAAAAATACATTAAAATTATTTATTATTTATTTAATTTTTTTATTAAGTATTAAAAAGATTATTAAATATATTTTTTATAAAAATATAACAAAACTCTAATATAAATTATTAAAAAAATTATAATAGAACCAAGGTATTTTTCAATGAAAAGATCTTTTTAAAATAAGTTTGTCTTTAAAAAAACAAATAAAAATATATTTATCATTAAATTTTAATAAATTAAAATTATGTATTTTAGAAGAAATTAAGAATTAATATACTCTAACTTATAGATTTTGTAAATAATCTTACTTTAAAAAAAAATTCTCATTGTTCAATGGAATGCATTGAAGTATGTAACGAATAGATAAGTACAAATTTGTGTCAATATTATTACAAGTTATATACATTAGTTAATTGACTGTGAGTACTCTTAAAGTTAGGGCATTAAGGTGCTATGCAGAATAAAAAAGTGACTATGAGTTCATCTAGCTAGTAAGTTATGATTAAGAAGTACTAACTACAAAAAATATTATATGATATTTATTAGTGCTAACTACTAGGGGAAGTTTCTTTTTTTAAAAGGGGCACCAGCCCCTATGCCATGTAAAAGCTCTGCCATTATATATAACACAATTTTTTTAGAGATAAAAAATATTTTTAACATGAGATTGTATATTTTAGATTAGTATAATTTTTAGTACAATAATATACTAAGATTTAAACTTATGATATCATATAAACTATTCAAATTCTTTGTCATTAGTCAAATCCTATATAAATAATTCACCTAAGAGATCAAAGAAAATAAAATCAAAATGTACAAACAGTAGTTAACTTTCACCAAATGTACAAATACTTCTAAAAGAAAAGGCTTTTCTTATCAAATTATTTTTATACAAAATAAATTAATATTAGAGTTATCAAAAGTGAACTAACTTACTTCGTCACATTATCTTACCACAAGTTAAAAGGAAAAATAAATCATGCCTTGATTCTTTATTTATACAAATAAGGAAAATATAAATCCATGTTCATTTGTAAGTTGGTTAAAAAGATTAATTTATCATATTTTTTAAAAAATAAATTTGATACATATTACAAAATCATAAAATTTTAATTAAGGAAATACCAATTGTAATTCATAGTTGTCACAAATATCATTAAAATACAACTTAAAATATATAAATTTTAAGTAAAAGAAAATACATGTTATTTATAATAATAAATGCCTTAAATGGTGAGTAAATTTGAATTCAATAATTAAAGAATCTTTGTAATATTAGAGATTTGAAGCCCATTTAAAAATACTTGTGAAAAGAAATAACCTAATACACTAAGTAATTATTGTGAAAAAAAAAAACCTCCTAACCAAAATTATGCTTAATTTGTTCACTTGCGACTCATGAGTGTTAACTCACTTTAACAACTAATGATACTAGATAATTTTGACTACATTTTTTTTTATCTACATATATTTTGCTTGCATTTTACATTATTAGGAGGTCCTATCAATTATTTTTATTTTTATTTTCTGTTGGTAATGTCGTATCAGTTCTAATGAAATCTAGCTTAGTATGGTATGCTCTATTGCTATATTTTCATAGCCCATTATTTGTTGTTTTTGGTACAGTATGTTATACAAAAAGAGTTAGAATGATCATGAATTCATGTCATATATGAGCATAACTTACTTAAAATCTCAATTGCCTTTTGAGTCAAAAATAAAACGATATCACCTTCTTTCCACAAAGTTTACAAACTTACGTTCATTTCCTGTAAGGCGCAACTTGCTTCACTGCAACACTCCGTGCGGTTATAGCCCATTGATTTAACTGCCCACCAAAAACACAAGAATCTCCAATTTGCTTTTCTATTGTTTACAACGAAAGGGAAATACAAACTAGAAAGCATAATGGGATATCATGGTGGGACCCGAACATTACATTAGTAGACTAATAAGGGACTTTTAGGTATGGTAAGTGGGGAAGTGTATAATTTATGATGTGATGGGTCAGGGTCTATTGAATAGACGGTGATGAAGTCCTTACCAAGTGGGCCCATGGAATCAAAGGGCATTGACGGGTGGGACAGTAGTGGCCTACCCGTGACCGTGATTCTCGGGCAGCTACCCCCACTGGAATTCATTGCTGTTGAAATTTGGGTTTTTGCGTTTTTTCCTTGTGGAATAATAATAATAATAATAATAATAATAATAAAAGTTAATATTTATTTTAGTCTCTAAAATTATATATATCAATTATATTAATTTTTTAATTTTAAAAATTGATAACTTGATTTTTGAAATCTCAAAATGTCAATCACATTAGTTCTTGTGTCATTTTTTGTCAGTTAAATTTGATGGACACACACACGTGACAAGTTAAGTATCAAGTTGGATGCTGATGTGGAGTCTTATCTCTCCTAAAATGATGCAGTTTCACTATTGTACCAAAAAATAAAAGTCCCAACAATGAAATGACGTCATTTGGGCCCAAAACCATCTGATGACTAACTTTCCTCCAACCCTTAAACGTTGTCGTATTTCACGTGAAGGGAAAAATTTCATTTTTCCCCCAGTTGGCCTATGTTTCCCAAACCCTGACATTCCCAATTCATTTTCTAATCTCAAATTCCCCAAATTCCACTTGATTTCTTTCTACAATCAACCTTATTTTGCTCTTAAGATTTCTTAGCAATGTTGAATTCATCGTCTTCCCGGTGAGATTCGAGCTTCAGAAAGGTATGTTCCCTAAACTCCAAACATTCCCTTTGTTGAACAGTCATTGTGGTCCATATTTTCCATTTTTAGTGTTGTGGTCCTGCTTGTCTTTCCTTTTTGTTATGTGTGGTTCTACCTTGCATCTTTGTATTGTGACAGCACAGCACAGCACAACGTTGTTTCCTACAATTGCTATGTGTGGTCCTTGGTTACACAACGTTGATTATTTTTTTTGTTTGTGTTTGTGTTCGATTTTTTTTATTTGAATTAGTTGGACTCACTTGCATATGCTTTTGATTTCGAGTTATAGGTGTGGAATTTTGATTCTTTTTTTTTCATGCGGAAAAGTCAAGCTTATTTTCCAATTTCAGACCTAAACCTAAACAGGCTAATCAATGAAGGGGACCTTTTTTGGAAAGCTAATATCACAGTGTTGTCTCATATTCCATGTTACTAGAGTCAACTTTGATCCTTTTTTCTAATGTGGTAGGTCTATGCAATAATTAGGTGGGAGAGAGAAAGACGTGAATAGAGATTAGAGAAGGAATTTAACATTTGCATTTTCCATTGCTTTTAAGGTAATATAGGTTGATACAAGGTCCTTTGCTTGTTGACTTGTTGTCAACCTTAGGTGTCAAGGGAGCTGGTGTTTAGTTGCAAAACAGTTAGATTTTGGGCTGATAAAATGATTGTACATTAGTGTGTTCACTTACATACAGGTTTATTCTTGTTAACTTATACATTTTTGCTATTTATAATTTACACACAGCACAATGTTGTTCCCTTGCATGTTTTTGAACTTTTACATTTATACATCTTTTTGAACTTATACACACAACACAACATTGTTCCCTTGTAACACTTTCACATTTTTTATAGTATATATATATATGAAGTGTATCTAGTGAGAGGAATGTTTATTATAAAAGGTGAGAGAAATGAATCTTGACCATTAGATTTTATATGAATGGTCTAAGTGTTTAATAAGTTGTTTAAGTGTTATATATATATATATATATATATATATATATATATATATATATATATATATATATATAGCCCACATGTATAAGTGTTTAATAAGTTGTGTTGTGTGTATATGTGTAGATGGTTAAACTTGTGTTTCATCATAGTAGTACTTTTGTTCAAGAAATTAGAAGTAAAGTTTCTTATCGAGGGGGTGGAGAAGAGTGGTGGCCTGAAGTTGATGAGGATATGTTAGATGTCTTTAGTTTAATCAATTTTTCTAAACAGATTAGTTATCATAAGGTGAATAACTGTTATTGATTGATGCTTGGTAAATAACTAAAAAATGATTTAATGGACATGGAGACAGATTCTCATCTCCTACAGATGGTTGAGGCTTCAAGGTTGAACAATGGGGTTGTTCCCATCGTGGATGTGGAGAACAAAGCTAATTGAAAATGGTTCTTGACACTGTTACATGACGACCTAGGGGACTGCAAAAAACATGGCTGGAACTTCATTTCAAGCATGCAGAAGGTAACCTCATTCGCAGGGACTAATATGAATTAGTTGTTTATGTGTTAGGGACTAATATAAAGTACTTTGTTTTTAGGGCTTGATACTAGTAATGCAAGAGGTGATGCTTGGAATGTCTTACAGGTTCTGTGTTTGGCATCTGTGGAGGAATTTCACTAAGATATAGAAAGACAAGGAGTTAAGGGGTATGATATGAAAATGTGCACAATCAACCACTGCCAGTGAGTTTAATACAAACATGGAGAGAGTGAAAAGGGTAAATGAGAAAGCATAAGAGTATCTGGCCAAGTGGCTTAAAGAAACATAGACAAAGGCTTACTTCTTCGAGTATCTGGCAGCAGCAAGTGAGGGTACTGCAACAAGGTTCATGAGGTTCATACCAACCCCTGGTCTCAGAGATGCTCCACCAAAGAAGATGAATGGAAGTTTTGTCCATGTTGGATGATGTATAGGGCTTATAATGTAAATGATGATATGATTTGGTCTTTTTTTGAAATATGCTTTGTAAAGGATGGTGATCCAGTTGGGAATTGAGAATATTTTTTTTTTTGGAATAATTGTATTTAGTTTACAATTAGAGGGATACTTGGTTGTTATGTAGTTGTGGTGCTTTTTGTAATGCATATGTGGGGCTTTTTGAATTGCACGTGTGCTTAGCTCTACCTGGTTATACACTTTTGGTGCTTCTTGTAATAGGGAACAACTTTATATTAATAAATATGCATTTTGGTTTCCAATGTCTCCACTTTCATTACCTTTATAGTGATTTTTTGCTCCCTTCCCAGGTTGTTTTTTTTTGCTGTATTATTTACTTGGAGTTTTTGACAAATTTTGCAATGTAGGTTGCACCAAAACTATTGTCCAAATTGATGTAGTGGGGGACAAATTTGTGAATTAGGAGAGATATATAATTTACCTGGAAAGATATCAAAATTATAAGAAAAATAATCTCTTATCAGTTGTAAAGTAATATGTTAAGATATTTCAATTTTCTAGATTTTTGCCTCCGCATACTTTATAGAGTAATATGTTAAGCTATTTCAATTTTCTATAATATACATAAGCATTGATTTGAAATGTACTGACTATATCAACACTTGTTTAAATGTGGTTTACATTATGGACTTATTAACATCTTGTATATGTTCTTTTCAAAAGGTCCACAACTTTCAGATGTAACATCTTTTATGTTCTTATAACATAAAAACATTAAACATAAGGTTGCCTGTTTGCTGTTTAAAATCTTACGAAATGAAAAATTAGTTCTTTAAGTTAAGCTTTTGATTTCTAATACAGAAAATGTTTAATATGGTGCAATCGTATTATATATCAGAACTGGTAACCTTTGAAAGTTAAATATTTCATTCTGCAGTTTCATGTACAATCATATTAAGATTTGTTTTCAGCTTGATCCATAGAATGATGCTCAATGCAATTTATCTTGCAGATACTATTTATAAGTTAAAGCAAAGAAAATGAAAAGCTTCAGAAAGTTGGGTTCTCCAAGGGGAGAGGTTGGAGAGATTGACACAAGGGCACCATTCCAATCTGTCAAAGCTGCTGTTAGTTTATTTGGTGAAGTGGACGTCTCTAGGGACAGACATGCTGTCAAGAGAAGATCATCAAAGGTAAACATCAAATGTGATGATGCAAATTGGGATGGGTTTCCACCACCCATCATCTCCTAGCCTTGCCAACTTAAGTTACGAATTTGAGGTTGTTCTTTCTAGGTTTGTAGAAGGGAATTAGGTGCCCTAAGTTACTGTAATGGAATTCAATTTGGGGGGAGGGGGAGAAGGTTTATGGTTTGGGAGCTTTGTATTTTGGTGCAAAAACGAAACTGCATCGTTTTGGGAGAGGTAATTCACGTGAGCATCCAACTTGACACTTAATGTGCCACGTGTGTATGTTTGTCAAGTTTAACTTACGAAAAATAACGTAGGGACTAACGTGACTGACATTTTGAAGTTTCAGATATTAAGTTGTCAATTTTTAAAATTCAAGGACTAATGTGACCGATGCATGTAATTTCAGATACTAAAGTGAGGATTTACTCTAATAATAATAATTTTGTTAAAAATTATTTTAAAGGTAATTATTAAGAAAATTATAATATATTTTTTATAAAAATAAAGTATTTAATATATAAAAAATTTAAAAAAATATTTATTTTTTTATCAAAAAAATTTATTTTGCTTTCTTTAACAAAGTGCCCTTAACTCTAAGGACACTTGTGAACACCCAATTTTGTCCGGGCCAAAAATAAAAAATAATAAAATTAATAATTGTTCACATTCTTGACTAAATCCTCTAAACATCTCTTAGCCCATTTATTTTATCACTTTGTCTTATTTTATGTTAAAATAATAATAATAAATAAAAGTAAAAAAAAAGTATGTTAATCTCAGTTTACCCAAAAAAAAAAAGAAGTTTGATTCCATTCTCGGTTGGTTTTCAACTATTAGTTGAAATGCAACCAGCACCCATTAGTCACATTTGCTACAAACCCAAGGCTTAAGAAGCTCAAAAATGGAAATTTTGCAGAGGAGATGGTGACAATCTCAGGGAAAATACATGAAAATAACAACTGAGCTATTGCTGCAATCAGCCACTCTATCTAAGCTACTTTCTTGGGGGTTGCAGAGTTTATCTGCTTACAAGAGAAGAAATGGAGAATCATTTGAGGAGAGGAGGGATAAAAAAAGAGCAACAGAAGGAGATCCATTTTTTGGGGGAGAACCACTGCATTTTCGGAGGATTTTTATCAACAGAGACCAACCAAGCAACTTTCACCTTCATTCACTATTCATCATCTTCTCCAACTTCCTATTTTACTATTCATCACCCATCTTCTTTAACCTCCATTCACACCTCACTTCCCCCACACCACCTCACTTCAAACTCAACAAACACTCACCACTCCAAGCCGCACGACCATTAACCTCCACTGTCAACCACCGTGCTTGAAGACCACCGTCCTCTCTCCTCCGTTTCTGCCAGAACCGCGAGCTCCGCCTTGCCACGCCCTTAACCAGATCTCATCCCATCGTCGGCGCCCAGCAGCTTCGCACGGACCATCGACTCGCTGACTCGCAACCAGCACCGCGTGCTGCTGCCCTCTCGAACCAGATCCAGATCCCGTCACCCCCGTCCAGTTCAGCCGTGACCAGTGACCTACTGTTCCGCACCTCACCGTCAACACCGCTGTTCGAACCATCCAGCCGCACCCACGCTTAGCTGTTCGTCCACCGAAAGCCGCCGTCGTGAACTAACCCTGCGACGCCAGTGAAGTACGCTACCTCAGCCCCCAGCATCATGGTTCTGTTCCTATTTTTTTCTTGTCTTTAGATTATATGTTTTAATGTTTCTCTGTTTATATATATATATATATATATATATATATATATATATATATATATATATATATATATATATATATATATATATATAAATATTGAAAGAAAAAAAACAAAAAAAAAGAAATAAAAATAGAAATAGGAAAAGTGAAAGAATTTGTGCTGCTAATTTTATTTATTTTGGGGCCAAGTTTGTTTTTATGTATTGTTTGGGCTTTAATTATTAGCCTTCTAAGAAAGGGGATTTTCTAAAATTTGTGTTTGAGCTTTTTGAAGTAAAACAAGAAAATGAATAAAAATTTTGAAAATATATAAAAGAATAATAAGAGAATGATGAAAAAAAATCATAAAATAATAATTGGGCCTTTTTTTAAAAAAATAAAATAGGATTAGTTGAGCTGCGACAACTTGTTAATCTTGTAATTTTTAGAATCATCTGAGTTGTGACAGTTTGATAATTCATTTTTTTTAAAATAAAAAATAAAATAAAATAAGATAATTGAACTTTGTTGAGAAGAATAAAACTAGATTAGCTGAGTTGCGACAACTTGTTAATCTTGTAGACAACTTGATGATTCGAATCTTTTTCTAAATATATATAAAAAATTCAAATGAATTTTCAAAACAAAAATATTTTTTAAAATTAAAAATAACCAACCCACAATCGATTGCATAAGAGGATACGTAAGAGCAGAATCGCAATTTTGTCAAGCCAAAATTAAATTTTATAATTTATTTGTTAGTTTATCTTTTAATGAATGGGTAAAATAAATATTTTTCAAAGTTATAAAAATTGCACAATTGATTTAAGGTAACTATCTTAGGGCGGATGTATTAGGGGTGCTGTGGGGTTAAGTCTCTACCCTTCCTTGTGCATAATTAGACTCCCGAATCTGAATCTGTGAACGTAGACAATCTTTTTTAGGTTTTTCAATTTGTCCTAATAAAAATAAAATTGGTGGCGACTCCCTAAATTTTTGTAATTTAAGTCATTATCCCACCACGATCCCGATCGCGACAGTTGGCGACTCCACTGGAGATGCTTGAGAGTCAAGCCTTTGTAAGTTGGTTGTGTAAATTTTGTGACATTTAAATGTTTATTTTATCCTTTTTGTTTTTATTTTGTTTTTATATTTTGTTTAAATTGTTTATTGTTTAATTTAACTATGTTTTTATTTTGTTATGTAAACCTTAAGATAGAGAATTTCTTTTGGAATTTTGTTTTACGTTTGTTTTATTTTACAGGATGTGGGTAGTCTTTAAAATTATGAAGGTTTATATGCTCCTTACACACACTACACTTACATGTTTCTCACACACATTTGAGTGAAGTCCTATACCTGGGTCTGCGTGAAGCCTAAGTTAGGTAAAGGTTGCATAGTGGTAGTCATTTTTGATGTACATCATATTTGATTATCACGAAAACCTCATCTAGAATGTGTCTTTTTCATGAATGTCCCACACCAAGTAGTTTACCCGCTGTTTGTGGTAACATTCTAAAATGAGACTTAGCTCTAGACGCCTTTAGAATAGTAAAGTCACCCAATGAAAGTTTCTCACGAATCAGAAAGACTCATATATCCTTATAATAGAAATCCCCAAGTTTAAGGCAATCTCATTAGGACACAAAGGGAGCGTATTTTTTCTTTATCTTCTCCTCACATCTTTCATTTTTGCATTAAAAAAAATAGTTTTTTAACAAAAAAATAAATTTTCATCATGTATTCTTGTATATATTCACTTTTTGTTTAAAAAAAAGAATTTTTTTTATCCTATTTAATGTTCTTTTTTTTTAATAATAAAACTTGGATCATTGCTCATCCTCAAAAAATACAAATCGCACAAACTCGGTCCTACGAGACGAGGTCACAAACTAGGTTGCAATAAATGTTAAACTCAGAGAGAAATTTGGGTTGAGAAATGGATGAAATGAGGGAAAGAATTGATGCAATAGCAGAAGGACAATCAAGGGTCGAGAATTTACTGAGACAGTTAATCGAGACCCTTAGAACAACAAATGAAACCACTGCCGACACTGGAATAGATGCAAATAAGGGGGATAGTTCTATGAATAGAAGTCATGAAGGGAAGAATAATAAAGCAAAAGCTGCTCATGAGCAGCCAGTGAATATATTCTTGAACAACAACTCGGAAAATAAAAAATTAAGAGATGAATTGATCGGAAAAATGCAAGCACAAATTAAAACCATTCAAGGCCCTAACCTATATGATTCGGTGGGAATCGATGAACTGTGCCTGGAAACCAAAGTAAATATCCCTAAGGACTTTGAAATTCCAGATTTCTCAAAGTATGATAGAAGCACCAATCCAAAGTTTCATATAAAGACTTATATTACCAAAATGGTCATTTGGTCACAGGATCAAAAATTCCTAATCAATTTCTTTCATGAAAGCCTAACTGGGTCGGCTTTAGAATGGTATATGCAACTTGATCATTCAAAGGTTTCTTGCTGGGATGATTTGACAAATCTATTCTTGGGGCAATATCGATTCAACATCAACACTGCACCTACCCGAGAACAGCTATGAGCAATGCAAAAGAAGAGTGATGAGACTTTCAAGCAATATGCTCAAAGATGGAGAATGTTGGCAGCCCAGGTTCAACCACCATTGACTTCGTCAAAGATGAGTTCGTACTTTATGGGGACCTTAGGAGCACTGATAATTATGATTTTTAACGTATTAATTATCCACATAATTACCTTATTAATAATGTCCAGGTTATAATTAAGTGATCTTAGCACCTATTTTAATCATTGGGTTGAATTGGGCTTTAAAGCAATTTAATCATTAATTTTTGGATTTTAATGCATATTTACATTAGTTTAGTATTTTGGTCATAACTTGAGTTATAGATCTCTAATTTTGATGTTCTTTATATCTTAAGAAAGATGAGAAAAAGATCTACCAATTTTGTGAAATGTCAAATTGGAAGATTCGAACATTTAAGTGGTCAAAAACATCATTGAAGTTGGTCCAGCGGTGCTGTTACGAATTTCTGGACATACCTTCACTATTTTGGACATATCTCACTCATTTCAAGCCCAAATTAAGCATATGAGCACTCCTTGGAAAGCTTATTTCAAAGGCTATCTGATGCGATTGACCTTAATTCAAAACTATGGCAGAAATCTAGACTAAAGAGAAGGCAGAAAAGTGAAAATTAGGTGGACATAATGGAGAAGGTGGTTGAACTACTTTTATGATAGAGTAGGTGGACATAATGGAGAAGGTGGTTGAACTACTTTCATAATGGAGTATGGAGTAGGTGAACATAATGGAGAAGGTGGGAGACATGCTTTAATGATGGAGTTGGTGGACATAATGGAGTAGGTGGAGGATGACAATATGTATTGTATTATAGGAGCTTTGCATTCATATATTTAAGGAGGGGGTTAGTCTTAGTTTGGAGACTTGGCTTCTCCTCCTCTCCTTCCTCCTTCAGTTTTTCTTCCTTTTGTTCATAGTTTTTCATATTTCTTGTATATTTTGATAGTTTCCTTCATTGTAATGGAGGGCTAAGTTACTTTCAGTCAATTCGAGACTCTTTTAACTTACTAACTTTCTAACTTATTAACTTCCTAACTCACTAACTTACTAACTTTTTAATTTCTGTCATTTATTTATGCTTTCTAACATAGTAACATAATATTTCTTCTTCTCTCCTCTTTTCGCTGAGAAAAAAAAATCAGCTTGTCGATTCTCTCGATTTTCATCTTTTAAATTTATTTTTTGCACTTTATTTTTTGTATTTAATTTTATGTATTTAATTTTATGTAATTTAATTTTTTGTATTTACTTTTTGCACTTTATTTTCTGTAATTTACTTTCTATTTTTTTTACACTTTATTTTATGCAATTTACTTTTTGTTTCTAACTTACTAACTTTTTAATTTATCAGCTTGCTAACTTTTTAATATTCAGTTTACTAACCTTTTTAGCTTACTAACTTTTTACTGTTAATATTTACTTGGTGGTTGGTTTCTACCACATCTTTGCTAATATTTAATGGTCGGTTCATACCGCCAACTTGTACATTATTTTTATCATTTATTTTAAGTCATTTATTTATGCTTAAACAATTAATTAAATTTATTTTTGTATATTTTTAGAGTTGTCTAGTGTATTTTGCTTGTTTGTTAATTTTTGTGTTTTATGTGCTTTAGATGATGCATGACTAGGTCTAATCTTGATAACCTGCTTGATATTGATCCTGAAATTGATAGGACCTTGCATAGATTGATTAGAACTCGTATGTTAAGTGCAAGTGTTGCTTATGAAACTAATTTTGATCTTGAAATTGAACGTGAACCTGAAATAATTGAATGTGAACCTGAAATAATTGAACGTGAACCTAAAATAATTGAACGTGAACCTGAGATACTTGAAATTGAACTCGAGATCTTGCGTAATTCTGAACCCATGACTGATAACATACAAAATAGGACCCTTAAAGAACTTGCTGCTCCTGATGTTACTTATCAATGTTTGTATATTCAATACCCTGATCTTAATGTTGATTTTGAATTGAAATCTGGATTGATACACTTGTTGCCCAAGTTTCATGGTCATGCAGGTGAAGACCCTCATAAACACCTAAAGGAGTTCCATGTCGTGTGCTCAACCATGAGACCATAAGGCATCCCTGAGGAACACATCAAGCTGAGGGCATTCCCTTTTTCACTTGCCGATGCTGCTAAGGATTAGTTGTTCTATCTTTCACCAGGTTCAGTTACAAGTTGGAACAACATGAAAAGGTTGTTCTTGGAGAGATTCTTTCTTGCCTTCAGAGCTGCCGCAATCAGGAAGGACATATGTGGCATCAGACAGATGTCAGGCGAGACTTTGCATGAGTACTAGGAGAGATTCAAGAAGTTGTGTTCAAGTTGTCCCCACCACCAATGAACAACTCTTAATTTAATATTTTTATAAAGGCTTTCTGTCAAATGACAGAAGCATGATAGATGCTGCTTCTAGAAGAGCCTTAATAGACAAGACTCTTGCTACAGCAAGAGATCTGATAGCGAACATGGCAGCCAATACTCAACAATTTGGCTCACGGATCATTACCTCAACTAGAGGAGTTAATGAGGTTCAAGTGTCTCATGTAGACCAACAGAGAATGGAACACAGATTGGATGAATTGACGACTTTGGTGAGACAAATAACAGTAGGTTAACAACCACCTATGCAGATGACTGCTACGATGTATAGAATTTGCTCTTATTCATCTCATCCTACTGATGCATGCCCCACACTTCAGGATGATGGATCTATTTATCCAGATCAATATGTTGCAGCAACTAGTATTTTTCCTGGTAGACCCTAATATCAGCAGTCACAGTAGCAGCCAAGATATGATCCATTTTCTAGTATTTATAACCCTAGCTAGAAGGACCATCTTAACCTGAGATATGGGAATTTTGGTCAGCAACAACAGCCCCACCACCACCAGCAACAACAATTTAGATACCAAGCTGCAGGTCCAAGCAACAAATACCAACCACCTGCATTCAGACAGCAATAACCTGTGCAGGAGTCCATTCAAGCCATTCCAACCGAGTCATCATTCGAAGATTTGATGAAATAGATGGCCACAAACAACATTTAGTTTTAGCAGAATGTCACTGCCACCATTCAGAATTTGCAGACTCAGATTAGGCAGTTGGTAACTACTGTGAGTGAGCTGAAAAGTCAAAGGTCAAGACAATTGCCTTCTCAAACAATCAATAACCCAAGAGGCAATGTAAGTATCATTTCTTTGAGAAGTGGCAGAGAAGTTGATGGCCCTAAATCTCCACAACCAGAGTCACTAATGCAACAACCAGAGAGTGACCAGAAACAACAAGAAGTGGATAACTTAGTCCATAATTCTGTGACACAGAAGAAAATTACAGAAAATTCAGATGTGACCATTCCACTACCTTTTCCAAATAGGGTCACACAGTCCAAGCAGACAATGCAAGCAGAAATGAAAAAAGAAGTCGTAGAGACATTCAGAAAAGTGGAAATCAATATTCCCCTCCTAGATGCAATCAAGCAAATTCCTAAGTATGCCAAATTTCTCAAGGAGCTATGCACTCATAAGAAAAGGTCGAAGGGAAATAAGAAGATTAGCATGGGCAGTAATGTTTCTGCAATGATTCTGCCAAGCATGCTGCAGAAATGCAAAGATCCTGGAACTTTCACAATTCCTTGCACGATAGGCAACTCCAGATTTGAACATACAATGCTAGATTTGGGTGCTTCAATCAATGTCATGCCTATGTCAGTTTATAAGTCCTTGAACATTGGCACTTTGCAACCCACTAATATCGTGATTCAGTTGACGAATAGGACCACTGCTCATCCTGCAAGATTGCTGGAAGATGTGTTAGTTCAGGTGAATGAGTTAATTTTTCCGGCAGACTTCTACGTCTTAGACAAGGAAGATGAGTCTTCAGTAAACCATGCTCCTTTGATTCTAGGCAGACCATTCCTCAAGACCGCCAAGACCAAGATAGATGTGCATGCTTGTACCCTTTCTATGAAGTTTGGCGACGATTTCGTACAATTTAACATTTTTGATGCCATGAGACATCCTCTTGAGGAGCATTCTGTTTTCCATGTTGATGTGATTGAGATGCTGGTTGATGATGTTTATACTGATTTATATGTTGAATTCCCTGATATTGCTGACTTTTTGGATTATGTTTCTTGTGATACATGTATTGCTTGTGATGTTGAGTCATGTGCTGCATGTGCTGAGATTTATGCTGTTATGAGTGATGATGCAGCTGCTGACTTGAATGATACTGCATATGAAAATGGAAGTCAGAACTGTGCTGAATTTAATGCTACTGAATTAGTTGTTTCAAATAGCTTGCTGTCTTCCATTGTGCAGCCCTCATCCTTAGAGTTGAAGACTTTGCCAGACCATCTTAAATATGCATATTTAGGAGATGATGAGAAGTTACCGGTGATTGTTGCTAAGAATCTGCAACCTAAACAAAAAGAAAAATTGTTACAGGTTTTGAAGCAGAATAAGCAAGCCATCGGATGGACACTTACAGATCTTCCTAGTATTAGTCCCTTCACATGCATGCATAGGATTTTATTAGAGGAGGATACGAAACCAATAAGGCAACCAAAGGAGACTAAACCCCTTGATTCTAGATGTGGTGAAGAAGGAAGTGACCAAGCTACTTTAAGCTGACATTAGTTATCCCATATCAGACAGTAAATGGGTGAGCCCCGTGCAGGTTATTCCCAAGAAATTTGGAGTCATAGTAGTTGAGAATAAGAATAATGAACTTATACCTACAAGAGTTCAGAACAGTTGGCGGGTTTGCAATGATTATAGGCGGCTTAACCAGGCTACCAGAAAAGATCATTTTTCGCTACTTTTCATTGATCTGATGTTGGAGAGGCTAGCTGACAAGTCGCATTATTGTTTCTTGGATGGATATTTGGGCTATTTTCAGATTCATATAGCCCCAGAAGACCAAGAGAAGACTACTTTCACTTGTCCATTTGGCACATTTGCATACAGGAGGATGTCCTTTGGTCTGTGCAATGCTCCGGGCACTTTTCAAATATGTATAGGAAGTATCTTTTTTAACTTTTTAGAGAATTGCATGGATGTGTTTATAGATGATTTTACTATCTATGGCTCTTTCTTTGATGCATGTCTGGATAGCCTGGCTCATGTTTTACATAGATGCATTGAAACTAACCTTGTTCTGAATTTTGAGAAATATCATTTCATGGTAGAGCAAGGTATAGTTTTAGGACATGTAATATCTAGCAAGGGTATTGAGGTAGATCCTGCGAAAATAGATGTTATTTCATGCCTATCTTAACCCACATGTGTGCGGGAGGTTCGCTCTTTCCTTGGTCATGCAGGTTTCTATAGGCGGTTCATAAAGGATTTCAGCAAAATTGCCCTTCCACTATCCAACTTACTGCAAAAAGATGTGGAGTTCCATTTTGACCAGAAGTGCCAGGATGCCTTCAATCACCTGAAGCAAGCATTGACCAGTACACCTATCATCCAGCCACCGAATTGGACACTCCCATTTGAGCTCATGTGTGATACCTCTAATTATACATTAGGAGCTGTCCTTGCACCGAGAGTCGGCAAAGTACCTCATGTCATCTCCTATGCTTCGAGGACTTTAGATGCTGCACAAACTAACTACATCACAACCAAAAAAGAACTTTTAGCAATTGTTTTTCCTTTAGATAAATTTTGTGCATATCTGCTTGGTTCTACAGTGGTTGTGTTTTTAGATCATGCAGCTTTGAAGTTTCTCCTGAAGAAGCCCGATGCAAAGCCCCAGTTGATTAGGTGGATGTTGTTATTCCAAGAGTTTGATATTGAGATTCATGATAAGAGTGGAGTGGAGAACCTGGTGGCTGATCACCTGAGTCGAATTGTGAGAGAGGCAGATTCTCCTCCCATCCACGATGTTTTCCCTGATGAGCAGCTTTTCAAGCTGCAAGGTAACATCCTTTGGTTTGCAGACTTGGTTAATTTCTTGGTTGCTAGAACACTACCTGCACATTTTACTAAGGCACAAATTGATAAACTGAAAAGTGGAGTCAAAATATTATGTGTGGGATGACCCTTATTTGTGGAGATTTTGTACTGACCAAGTCATTAGGAGATGTGCACCTAATAATGAGTTTCATTCTATTCTTAGCTTTTGTCATACACTTTTATGTGGCAGCCATTTTGGACCCCAACAGACTGCTAGGAAAATTTTGGACTCTGGATTATATTGGCCCACTTTATTTCATGATGCCTATGTGTTTTGTAAATCTTGTGAACAATGCCAAAGAATAGGAAATATTTCTCATAGGAATGAGATGCCCCAGCAACCCTTGTTGTTCTGTGAGATATTTGATGTATAGGATATTGATTTTATGGGTCCTTTTCCTGTATCATTTGGTTTTGTTTACATTCTACTTACTGTGGATTATGTATCTAAATGGGTGGAGGCTAAGGCCACTCGGACTGATGATTCTAAAGTTGTTGTGAATTTTGTTAGATCACAGATTTTCTGCAGGTTTGGAGTCCCGAGGGCCATTATTAGTGATCAGGGTTCACATTTTTGTAATCGGAGCATGGAAGCTTTGATGAAAAAGTATGGAGTCCTGCACAAGGTTTCAACACCTTACCACCCCCAAACCAATGGGCAAGTTGAAGTCTCTAACAGAGAAATCAATCAGATCCTTCAGAAGACAGTCCAGTCAAATAGAAAGGACTATAGCAAGAGGCTTGAGGATGCTTTATGGGCTTACTGGACTGCCTATAAGACACCAATTGAGATGTCTCCTTATCGGATTGTTTTGGGCAAAGCATGCCATCTTCCGGTGGAAATCGAGCATCACGCCTTTTGGGCGGTGAAGAGATGTAACATGGATCTAGACCAAGCGGGCATGGAGAGAAAGTTACAATTGCAAGAATTGGAGGAGATCCGGCTGGAGGCTTATGAGAGCTCCAAGATTTATAAAGAAAAGACCAAAGTCTTCCATGATAGAATGATTTTAAGAAAAACATTTGAGATTGGTCAAAAAGTTCTCCTCTGTAACTTCCGCCTCAGACTCATGTCCGGCAAATTAAGGTCTAGATGGGATGGACCATTTATTGTTATTAAGATTTTCCCTTCTAGTGCTGTGTAGGTTATTGGTCAGAGTGCTACTAAAGCTTTCATTGTCAATGGACACCGTCTCAAACCGTATCATGAACTTCCAGAGAATGCAGAAGTAGAGGAAATGAACCTTCTCCATCCGTATTATGAATAACACAAGAGAATCACAATGTCAGGCTGAGGACATTAAACCAAGCGCTCATTTGGAGGCAATCCAACCATATCTGCATTCATGTTACAATTTGAGGATGGTTTCTACAAACTGAGAAGATAAAAACATACTTCACTTTGAATGGCTGAGTAAGGAGCTAGTAGGTTATACCTTATTGACTCTTGACACGCATTCTTGTGGCCTGGTACATCATGAACTTCTTAATTGTGGAATCTCTTCAGAGATGAACAGAAGTGTTACAGTCTTGGGAATCTGACTCTAAAAGATCCTCATTTTTCTTCTTTTAGTTATTTTTGTTATGCTACTCAAGTGTTGGGATTTTTCAAGGTCTGATGCGGCATTGACTGTGTGTTTCTTTTCTGCTTGGCATTGACTCACTCCTTATCAGGTTGTGTTGCTCTTTTCTTTACCCTTATTTATCTCTCTTTCACATTGAGAACAATGTTTATTTTAAGTGTGGAGGAGTGGTAATGTACTCTGTTACTCTGTTTAAAAAAAAACCAAAAAAAAAATCACAACTGATGAACACTTGAGTAATGCTGAAAATTGAGCTGGAATTATGTGTTAATTGCTTGATTTATTCTGAGCTAATAGAGATATGTTTGACAGGGGAATTCATTGATCATTAGACTATTTTGTGTGAAGCAATCTTGTTCAATTAAGCAAAGTGAAATTCAGCATCTTTGTTGGAAATTAGCTCTGCTTGTTTCTGTTTTCTTTATCAACTTAACCAAAAAGTGAGTTTTGAGCTTTACTGATTCTATTTCCTTCTGGAGTGAATTTTCTCTTGATTGATGTGCGCTAGAACTTGCTTTGATACCTTGTTGAAACTTTAATGATTCACATACATACTTGAATATGATTGAGACAATTAGGCTTTATTCTTTCTTGACTTTTAGAGTTGTATTGATAAATTTAGCATCTTAGTTGCCCCATTTGAGCCATTAAACAAATTATTGCAATTTGATTTCTTTGAATATCCAATTGAATAATCAGGAAAGCTGAATTCTTTGGAGCATCGGATGTGTTGATCAAAATCAGTCTTGAAAGTTGTTGTTTTATCTTCAAATATATATATATATATACATATATATATATATATATATATATATATATATATATATATATAGAATCAGGAAAACATCAACTTTCCTCTTTCTTTTTCTTTTACTTACCAATGTAAATCTTTTTGACGATTTTATGACTTACACTTATTTTTAACTTTTAGATCCACTTTCATCTAATGGTTACTTTTAATAAAATAATCTCAACCATTAGATGAAAGTGGATCTCATGGTTAAAAAATGAGTGTAAGTCAAAAAACCATAATATGATTACTTATAAACAAAATAATCTTATTCTTAATTTATTATCAAGAATCTGATAACCGAAATCCCCTTATATATATATATATATATATATATATATATATATATATATATATATATATATATATATATATATAATGAAAAAAAAAAAAGAAACCGAAAAAAATTATACAAAAAAATGAAAAAAAAAGAGAAAAGAATTATTGGTGAAAAATAATGAAAATATTAGGTTGAAATTAAAAATTGTTTAAATCTTAGAGCATCAT
Organism: Ormosia emarginata; assembly: GCA_029884605.1. Taxonomy (NCBI): domain Eukaryota; kingdom Viridiplantae; phylum Streptophyta; class Magnoliopsida; order Fabales; family Fabaceae; genus Ormosia; species Ormosia emarginata. Next base: position 381,168 of record JAQQTP010000070.1, on the reverse strand, counting down.
GAGTTATCTTTTCAACCTGATTCTGCTTTGTATTGATAATTCTTTACCTTATTCACCTTTTTTCCTACCTTTCATTGTTACCCTTGGCCCTATTACAACTAGATGAAATCCTTTTGATTCTTGCTATGTATGTGAACTTGAAAGTGGAGATGAGATTGATTGGCAAGCCTATGGTTTTGCATTTTTCATGAGAAATTTGAGTGATCTATTTGTCCTTAAACACTTGAGAGATGGAAAGTTGAGTGATCTCATATGTTTGGTGAAGATAATAATTGCAAGCTAGGCTAAAGCATTTTATTGTTTAAATTGTTGAATGATCCTGATTGATTGGATTTGATTACTGAACTTGAACTTTTTAATTTTGAAATTTCCCTTGATTCATGTTTCTGGAAGTTGAGTTTGATCTTGTTGTTGATTCCTATTCTTTGCTTGAGGATAAACAAAAGTTCAAGTGTGAGGGTGTTGATAATTACGATTTTTAACATTTTAATTATCCATGTAATTACCTTATTAATAATATCTAGGTTGTAATTAAGTGATCTTAGCACCTATTTTAATCATTGGGTTGAATTGGGCTTTAAAGCAATTCAATCATTAATTTTCAGATTTTAATGCATATTTACATTGGTTTAGTATTTTGGTCATAACTTGAGTTGTAGATCTCTGATTTTGATGTTCTTTATATCTTAAGAAAGATGAGAAAAAGATCTACCAATTTTGTGAAATGTCAAATTGGAAGATTCGAACATTTAAGTGGTCAAAAACATCATTGAAGTTGGTCCAGCGGTGCTGTTACGAATTTCTGGACATACCTTCACTATTTTGGACATATCTCACTCATTTCAAGCCCAAATTAAGCATATGAGCACTCCTTGGAAAGCTTATTTCAAAGGCTATCTGATGGGATTGAGCTTAATTCAAAATTATGCAGAAATCTATACTAAAGAGAAGGCAAAAAAGTGGAAATTAGGTGGACATAATGGAGAAGGTGGTTGAACTACTTTCATAATGGAGTATGGAGTAGGTGAACATAATGGAGAAGGTGGTTGAACCACTTTCATAATGGAGTAGGTGAACATAATGGAGAAGGTGGGACACATGCTTTAATGATGGAGTTGGTGGACATAATGGAGTAGATGGAGGATGACAATATGTATTGTATTATAGGAGCTTTGCATTCATATATTTAAGGAGGGGGTTAGTCTTAGTTTGGAGACTTGGCTTCTCCTCCTCTCCTCATCTCCTTCCTCCTTCAGTTTTTCTTCCTTTTCTTCATAGTTTTTCATATTTCTTGTATATTTTGATGGTTTCCTTCATTGTAATGGAGGGCTAAGTTACTTTCAGTCAATTCAGGACTCTTGAAGAGATTGTGGTTTGGATTCTTAAGACCTTGGTTCTGTAATGTATTTGATTTGTAGTTGAATTCCTCTTCTCTTTTTCTTCTTCTTCTTCTTCTTCTTCTTCTTCTTCTTCTTCTTCTTCTTCTTCTTCTTCTTCTTGATCTTGAATGCATGAATGGTGATTCTATTTATGTTTGATCTGATTTGATCTTGATTTAAGATTGAAATTTGTGATGAAACTTAGAACTGATTGATCTAAACTAATCACATAACTGAAGATTGAGATTTGTGATGAAACTTAGAACTGATTGATCTAAATTAATCACGTAATTAAAGAGATTAGGTTACTAATTTGTGCCTAGGTTAATTGAATTTGGTACTTAAATTAACATATATCCATATGAATGGTGCGATTGTAGATTTGTCTTTATCACTTGTTAATTAAATTCTAGATGATTGTCTAGTATGAATTCTGGATTTGATACAGAGATCTCGGTTAGATCCAAGTTAACCATTCAAATATGCTTCAAGTGTTTGTTGGAAGGTCTATGATTGATTCCACCCAATTTCAGATATGTTTCTGAATTGACTGCTCTTTTAATTGTTATTTCTTCTTTTAATTTTGTTAAGTACAACCTTGAACTGTCAAACCCCCTCTTCTAACTTTAACTTGATTTGATTAAATTACATTTACGATCCTTAAGGAGATGATCCAGTGTTGTTCACTATGCTACAAGTTTAGGTAATAACTTCGGTTATAATTTTGACTGAGTTCGGCGGTCGTCAAACACCTTTTATTGGGTTGATGGCAGGGGTGACCTATGAGGATTTTTCTGACTTAATTTCGGCTGGAGAAAGGATTGAGAACCTTGCAAGATCAGATAAGTTACCTGTTGGACATATATAAAATAATTTTCTTAAGACGGTGGAACCGACAAGGGAGGAAGAGTCAGAAGTCAGTGCTTACCAAACTTCATATCAAGGCAATTATGTTCCCTCGCCGCGTTCATATGTCCTAACTCGTCCTGTCTATGCCAATCACCTTCCAGTAACTCAGAACCTTTGAACAATTGGAGATTTGAGGCATTAACTGATGTGATTGTCATCTTAGACTTTTGTGATGCTTGAACTTATGTAAACTCTCTTGAAGCATTAATGTAATAGATTTGCGTGGATCTTAGTGTTCTTGGCACTCATATTATTGTCATGTCTTTCTTATCATTTCTTTCTTTCCTTTACTTGCTTTCTTTTAGATTGGATCCCATGAAACTCTCATTTTAAAAAAACTTTTAGTGGTCATCAAGGCCATGTGTGCAGGTGTCTTTTGCAAAAAAAAAAAAAGAATTGGTGTGTATTCATAAAGAGAGCAATTAAGTAATCACTTGGTGTCATTATCCATTTGTCTCTAAAATAATTTTTTTGAAAATGAGCAATTAAGATTTGAAATGAAGATTGACCATCTTTCTCTCTCCTTCACAAAAATTCATAATTTCATTATCCCTCGTTATTCCATTTTGAGCTTGAATGTTTTCTTCAATAAACCCTGGATAAGGATTACCCTTACATTAGGGGACAACATAAAACAAAGGTTGATTACCATGGTATTTTTTTTAAGATAATAAAAAAAGGGAAATAAATGTGAAAAAGGCATGAAGTAAAAAAAATGATGAAAAACCAAAAATAAAATGAAAAGAGAAAAAGGAAAGAAAGAAGAAATAAAATGAAATGAAATGATTCATAACAAAGATGAATGATTAAATTGAAAAGAAAACGAAAGGAATGGAGAACAATAAGAGAAAAGTGTGCTTGAAAACGCAAAAGCAGTTGACAAAGTTTAATTTTGAACAAGGATCCTTGGTCTCATCTAATCCTTAAATACTTGTTTGAGTCTTATATCTTTCATTTCATAACCATTAACCTTGGCCACGTTACAATATTTAAAAAGTCCATTTTGATCAATGAATGATTGCTTTTGTTTTCATAAGTTTTAATTTTGAGACAAAAGGTTATGCTCATCCAAGTATCTAGTTTATTACTTCTTTAAAAAAAAGAGAAAAAAAAGAAAAAAAAATGGGACTTACCCAGGGGCAAGTTTCTACCCTGTTTGAGCTGGCTCTACACTAGGACATTTTTCTCTAGTTCGATTTAGCCTACACTGGGATAAATCTTTTGGTTCAACTTGGCCTTACATTAGGACAAGTTTCCACCATGTTCAATTCGATTCTAAACTAGGGCAAATTTCTCTTCGGTTCAATTTGACCTACACTAGAGCAAATTTCTCTTTGGTTTAATTTAGCTTGATGTAGATGCTCAGTAGAAGGAAATCATTAGCCATAATGTCTCGTGGGCAACTAAAGATCATTTTCATAAAGGTCAAACTAATTCATATTGGGGCCACACCACTTTGAATCTAACATCATTGTTTGTATCTTTTTTCTATATATTCATCCTTTGTAAATACTCATTCTGTAGTCAAACTTCCAAGGTCAATCTGGAAGTTGTTCTTTTTTTTTTCTTGTTGTACCTTTGAATTCATGCATGTCTGTTACGTAATGCTTCAGGTAAGGTGAACATGAGTACAACACTATGATTTAACCATCTAATGGTAACTCTCTAATGAATAATTCAGACTGAAAAGAAATCGTAAGTTCCAATTGAAGGGGAAATGTTATCCCAAAGGATAACCCAGAAATAAGAGGTATTAAAAAAAGGGGGGTGTAAGTAATGATTATGAAGAAAGCCAGGAAGAAGAGAGGGATTGTGTGCCTGATGATCAAACTTGAAAGGAAAGATACTCAATGTTTGAAGATCCAAAGGAATTTGAAACAAATTGATAAGCCCTAGTTTGCGAGAGCCTAGACCTGAGTTTAATGGATCAAAATTTTTCGAGGAAGCAATTAGTATCGGGAATGCAAGTGAAAGATTTTGACATGATGTTTTCAGTCTATTGACATGATCTTTAGATTTTGAGTTGCAGGAATGAACAGTCCAATATCTTTTCGTGAACTAAAGACAACGAACTGCAACAGCTTTGAAAGTGACGTCTTTGGCTTTCACGCCAAGCTTCACTATAGAAGAACAAACAAAAGCTTAAAAAAAAATCAGGTCCATGACCTGGTGAAGTGTCACAAAAAATTTTAAGTCCTTGGCTTGGTGGCTTTCACAAAAAATTTAGGTCTATGGCCTAATGATCTCTTAAAAAAATCCAAAAAAATAATCTCAAGTCCTTGACTTGATAACCATGTTTTTACAAAATTTAGGTCCATGACCCGATGATCTTTCCTAAAAAAAAGAAGAAGAAGGAAAAAAAGGAGAAGAAAGAAAAAGAATGAAAAGAAAAAAAATCTTTTGGGTCAAGCCCATTATCTTTTTAAATTTTAGGACACAAAAGTCCATTATCATTTAAATTTCGGGACACAGAAGCTCATTGTCATTTAAATTTCGAGACACAGAAGCTCATTATCATTTAAATTTTGAGACACAGAAGCCTACTGTCTTTTAAATTTCAGGACACAGAAGCCCACTATATTTTAAATTCTGGGCCAAGCCCATTGCCTTTTACAATTCCAGGTCACAAGGTCACCCAGCATTATTTCCAAAAAAAAACAAAAAAAAATAAAAAAATAAAAAAAGACTTTTTTTAGTTAATAAACGTCAATTGAGCTGCGACAGCTTATTGACAACATGATGACGTCTCTAGCTTTACGCTGAGTTTCACCTTAGTAGGATTGACGACGTTGCGACAACTCATAAATCCACATTTGAGCTCGTTTGTTTTCAATCAGCATCTTTGCTTTGTCCATTTACATTATCCTATGCATTGTCGGACAAAATTTAAGTTCACGTCTTTACTCGTTTCTTATGATGATAATAAGAAAAACTATGGTTATACATATTCTCTTGTAAGAAACAAATAAAGAGGGACAACTGTAAACACCCAATTTTGTCTGGACCAAAAATAAAAAATAATAAAATTAATAATTGTTCACATTCTTGACTAAATCCTCTAAACATCTCTTAGCTCATTTATTTTATCACTTTATCTTATTTTATGTTAAAATAATAATAATAATAAATAAAAGTAAAAAATAATAATAAATAAAAGTAAAAAAATAATAATAAAAGTAAAAAATAATAATAAGGATGTTAATCTCGGTTTATCCCAAAAAAAAAAAAGAAGTTTGATTCCATTCTCGGTTGGTTTTCAACTATTAGTTGAAATGCAACCAACACCCATCAGTCACATTTGATGCAAACCCAAGGCTCAAGAAGCTCAAAAATGGAAATTTTGCAGAGGAGATGGTGACAATCTCAGGGAAAATACATGAAAATAGAAACTGAGCTACTGCTGCAATCAGCCACTCTATCTAAGCTACTTTCTTGGGGGTTGCAGAATTTATCTGCTTACAAGAGAGGAAACAGAGAAACATCTGAGGAGAGGAGGGATAAAAAAAACGCAACAGAAAGAGATCTATTTTTTGGGGGAGAACCACTGTATGTTTGGAGGATTTTTATCAATAGAGACCAACCAAGCAACTTTCACCTTCATTCACTATTCATCATCTTCTCCAACTTCCCATTTTACTATTCATCACCCATCTTCTTTAACCTCCATTCACACCTCACTTCACCCCGCACCACCTCACTTCAAACTCAACAAACACTTAACACTCCAAATCGCACGACCACCAACCTCCACTGTCAACCACCGTGCTTGAAGACCACAGTCCTCTCTCCTCCGTTTCCACTAGAACTGCGAGCTCCGCCATGCCACGCCCCTAACCAGATCTCGTCCCATCGTCGGCGCCCAGCAGCTCCGCACGGACCATCGACTCCCCAGCTTGCAACCAGCACTGCGCGCCGTTGCCATTTTGAACCAGATCCAGATCCGGTCACCCCCGTCCAATTCAGCCGTGACCCACGACTCGTTGTTTCGCACCTTGCCATCAACACCGCCGTTTGAACCATCCAGCCGCACCCACGCCCAGTTGTTTGTCCATCGGAAGCCACTGTCATGAACCACCCTTGCGACGCTAGCGAAGTACGCTGCCTCAGCCCCCAGCATCGTGGTTCTATTCCTGTTTGTTTCGACTCTTTGGATTATATGTTTTAATGTTTCTGTTGCTTTAAGTTTATATATATATATATATATATATATATATATATATATATATATATATATAGAGGATCGGTTTACATCAGTGTAAGTCTTTTTTGACTTACACTTATTTTCAATCATTAGATCCACTTTCATCTAATGATTGAGATTATTTCGTTAAAAGTAACCATTAGATGAAAGTGAATCTAACAGCTAAAAATGAGTATAAGTCAAAAAAAATTTACACTGGTGTAAGTTGATTCTCTCTATATATATATATATATATATATATATATATATATATATATATATATATATATATATATATATATATAACAGGAAAAGTGATGGAAATTGTGCTAGTGATTTTATTTATTTTGGGGCCAAGTTTGTTTTTATGTATTGTTTGGGCTTTAATTATTAGCCTTCTAAGAAAGTGGGTTTTCTAAAATTTGTGTTTGAGCTTTTTGAAGTGAAACAAGAAAAGGAATAAAAGTTTTGAAAATATATAAAAGAATAATAAGAGAATGATGAAAAAAAATCATAAAATAATAATTGGGCCTTTAAAAAAAATAAAATAGGATTAGCTGAGTTGCAACAACTTGTTAATCTTGTAACTTTTAGAATCATCTGAGTTGTGACAGCTTGATGATTCGTTTTGTTTTCAAATAAAATAAGATAATTGAACTTTGTTGAGAAGAATAAAACAGGATTAGTTGAAATTACATGACAACTTGTTAATCTTGTAGACAACTGGATTATTCGAATCTTTTTCTATATATATATATATATATATATATATTCAAATGAATTTTGAAAACAAAAATCTTTTTCAAAATTTAAAATAACCAATCCACAATCATTTTTTCTAAAGAACAACGTGACTTTGAATTCTCATTGCATCGGAGGATACGTAGGAGCAAAATCGCAATTCTGTTAAGTCAAAATTAATTTTTTTTAATTTATTTGTTTGTTAGCTTATCTTTTAATGAATGGGTAAAATAATTATTTTTAAAAGTTATAAAAATTGCACAACTGATTTAAGGTAATTGTCTTAAGGCGGATGTATTAGGGGTACTGTGGGGTTAAGCCTCCACCCTTTCCTATGCATAATTAGGCTCCTGAATCTGAATCTTTGAACGTAAACTATCTTTTTTAGGTTTTTCAATTTTTCTTAATAAAAATAAAATTGATGGCGACTCCTTTAAATTTTTGTAATTTAAGTCATTATCCCATGCGATTCCTATTCGCACAACACTTGTTAGTAAAATCTTAATAATAATAATAATAATAATAATAATAATAAATTTAATTTAAATGTATTGTTAGTGCAAAAAAAATTTACATTGTTATTCAATTATACATCATTACATACGTCATTAAAAATATTTGACTCTTTTAATAACTACTTCAAAAGTCACACATGTAATAATATATATTTGATTGATGATGTAAAATTTTTTATACTGATAGTATATAAAATTTAAACTCTAATAATAATTGTTATTATTACCAGGGCAAATAACAAGGACCTCCTTTAAGTTTTAAGAATATTACAACTAACCCCGTTATTGTCTCAATATTACACTCCACCCCATTTAATGGATGACACTAATAGATGTTTGATAATATTTTGTTAGAATATTCTTTGTTAACTAAGGTCAACCCAAAATTTTAAAAAAATGAATTGTGACCCTGCTTTATGATCTTCTTCCTCTTCTGCACTCGAATGCGTTGTTCACTAACATGGAGTCCAAGCTCCTGCTGAAGCGTTACAAGGATCACGACCTTGTGGCTTACGACTGAGCCCACCTAATTCACCAGAAGCAGTGTTGGACGAGTCTGAACATCGACATGTTCCTGATTAAGAACAATGTAGTCTTCGATTCACAACTAGGCCTACTAGATTCACTAGAAGCAGAGCTGGACGAGCTTGAACATCGACGTGTTTCTAATCAAGAACACTGTAGTCTTCGTGTAGAGTGAACCCCATGTTACTTTAGTCATTCAGTATCTCTGCATACTCATCAAGGTATCTTTCTTTCACTCGCTAGTCCATCCATCAAATTAGGAATTGTAACATCCTATTTTTCATAAAATATTTTGTGAAGAATAAATTTTTAATATTTTCAACTTGAATATTCTATTTAGTTTTACAATGATTTTTACTAATAAGAAGTTATTAAAAAAATTAATAGATATATTTATAAGCAAATATTTATGAGAAGATATTTATAAGAATATATTTAGAATTAATTATTATTTTAATATAAAAATCTACGTGTCATTATTACTAAAGATAAAAATCTAAAAATTAATCATTATTTTATAATTTTTTTAAAAAAAGAGAGTGCAATGTTGCACTTAAAATATGGTGCAACGTGCACCCTGTAATTATAACTCAAGCCATCAATTTGGCTATAAAAAGTGAGATGGAGGTAGAAGCAGAAGTGTAGAGAAATAGAGAGAGAAAGGAAAGTTTGAAATTGATAGAGAGAGAGAGAAAAGGAAGAAAAAAAAGGGAAGTAAAAAGTAAGAAAGAAAGAAGTGATATTTTGCATGAGGCAGGATCTGAACTCTCTTTTAAAAAATAAAATCATGACTTCCAAAGATATTTATATATTTTATTAATTAATTTATTATTTTAATATTTTGTCCATATTGTTATTATTGTTAAATTTATTATGCATACGTAATATTATGAAAACTTGATATTTACTTAGATTTGAAATATTTATCATATTTAACAAAATTTAGAATTATTATAATTTGAATGTTGACTATTTCACAAGCCCAATATAATAAATTAAAATATCATTCAAGGCTTAAGTTAAATAAATATTTTAATTATATTAGGTAATAAATATATGTATTTGTTTTACATGGACTCTCTTATATTTACCTTAGCTTTGGAGTAATTTTATGACATTTATTCTGATTTATATTTACATTGGCTTGTGAGTTATTTTTATAACCTTTATTTTTACATTTGCAACAAAATGACTTTTGTGCAATGAAAGCACTATCAAAACCATGATAAACTATGGATCACGATGATGACTTGACAAAATATGGACTATGATGAGGACCTAACAAACTATGAATTGTGATATGGACTATTAAAAAAAATTATTAACTTAATTTTAAATTATAGTTGGTCTATTAAAGAATTGATATTTAAATTTAATGATTCTAAGTTTTGTAAATTTTATTTTATTGCCATGATTTATTTATAGACTTGTATATGATAAATATATTTGTGATACATTGTGGTTTGTATTGCTTATGTTTGTGTGTGATGACAAGTAAGGGATTCTTGGAAAAGTTTACACATAGCTGTTGATAGGTAGAAGGATAAAATTCATTTTATGCATGTTACCTGCTTGGTTAGTGTGGTTATGTCTGACTTTATTGTCATAATGTTAAAGTAACACCAGAGATATGATGGATTCCCTATGGGAGTAAAGCCCTTCTAGTAAAATGTGAGACAAACATGACCTTTATCTTTTGCACCTTATAGAATGTCTTCTTTGGAACTAAGTGAACTTAAGAAACAAATAGAGGAACTATTAGCCGAAGGTTTTATCAGACCCAGTGTATCATCGTGGGGTGCACATGTACTATTAGTCAAGAAAAAAGAGGGGAGTATGAGGTTATATATAGATTATTGGCAATTGAATAAAGTCACAATTGAAAACAAGTATCTACTTCCTAGGATAGATGACCTGTTAGATCAACTATTAGGAGTCACAGTCTTCTCAAAGATAGACTTGATATCAGGGTATCATCAGATAAGAGTAAAACCAGAAGATATACCCAAGACAGCCTTTAGGACTAGATATGGGCATTATGAATACTTTGTGATGCCTTTTGGACTTACTAATGCTCTTGCAATATTCATGGATTACGTGAATAAAATTTTTAGACTTTACCTTGACCAGTTTGTAGTAATCTTTATAGATGATATACTCATCTATTATAAGACTAAGAAAGAGCATGAACAACACCGTAGAATAGTGCTACAAATCCTAAAAGAGAAGCAATTGTATGCCAAGTTAGAAAAATGTGAATTTTGGTTAAGTGAAATAAAATTCTTAGGTCATGTGATTACTCATGGAGGTGTAACTGTGGATCATAGTAAAGTTAAAGTAGTAGTTCACTGGGAGAGGCCAAAGATGATTACTGAGATTACAAGTTTTCTGGGATTTGTCGGATATTATAGAAAATTCATTAAGGGATTCTCCCAGCTAGTTTTATCTTTGACTAGGTTAACAAGAAAGAATCACCCTTTTGAGTGGGATTCAGCTTGTGAAACAAGTTGTCAGGAGTTAAAGAATAGACTTACGTCCACTCCAGTCTTAATAATTCATGATCTTAGACAAAGCTTTGTAGTGTATTGTGATGCATCTAAGAAGGGTTTGGGATATGTTTTGATGCAACACAGTAGAGTTGTAGCCTAAGCATCTAGACAACTTAAATCATATAGAGAAAATTACCCAACCCATGACTTAGAGTTAGCTGCAGTATGTCGCGATTGGGATCGCGGCGGGATAACAACTTAAATTACAAAAATTTAGGAAGTCGCCACCAATTTTATTTTTATTGGAAAAAACTGGAAAACCCAAAAAAGATGATTTGCGTTCAAAAACTCAGGTTCGGAAGTCGAATTATGCATAGGGAAGGGTGAAGGCTAAACCCCACAGTACCCCTAATACATTCGTCCTAAGACGGTTAGCTTAAATCACTTGCGCAAATTTTTATGACTCTTAAAAATATTTACTTTACCTATTTATTAAAAGATGAACTAAACAAACACATAAATTATGAAAATTTAATTTTGGCTTGATAGAATTGAGATTCTGCTCCTACGTATCCTCGGATGCAATGAGGAATTCAAAGCCACATCGTTCTTTAGAAAACGATTGTGAGTTGGTTATTTTTAATTTTGAAAAGATTTTTGTTTTGAAAATTCATTTGATTTTTTTTTATTTTAGAAAAGAAAGAATCATCAAGCTGTCGCAACTCAGACGATTCTAAAAGTTACAAGATTAACAAGTTGTCGCAGCTCAGCTAATCTAGTTTTATTCTTCTCAACAAAATTCAAACATTTTATTATTATTTATTATTAAAAAAAATCATCAAGCTGTCACAACTTAGATGATTTTTAAAACTACAAGATTAACAAACTATCACAGCTCAATTAATCTCATTTTATAAAAAAAAACTTTCATTTTTAAAATTAGTACAAGATCACCATTTAATACACAAATCAATAATATAATGAATACACTAACTCAATAAGTCAATAAAGAAAGTAAAACACTTTTTTTATCACTCTAATCTTGGCCCAAATTATGTGACATCTCGTTAAATCCAAACTCATCTTGGATCAAACCTTTAACTTATAGCCTATTAACAAAGTCAGATTTTTTACCAAAATAAAGAAAACCCCAAACACATTTCAAAACCAAAAAAAAAAAAAAAGTTTCAGAAACTACACCAAGAATGATGAAAGAGAGAAACATAAGCTCTGGATCTGAGGATGGGGAACGTGCAGATCCGGATAGAGCTCAATGGTGGGGATGGTTGGGACAGGCAACGTGCACGCAGGATTCATTCTTCACAGTGCTGAATGGATCTTCGAGCGGCGAGATGCAGTTGGAGGCTTGCATAACAGCTGCGGGGAGGACGACTGGGCGTGAGGAGCGAGATACGATGGCAGCGGCTGGACGTCAGGATTCTGGTGCGGCATAGGTGGAGCGAACGACTGTGCTGGATTTGGTGCTTCCGAATATGGCTAATTGCGACGGGCTCAATAGTGTAGTTTTGGTTCGGCTGCAAGGCGGTCCGTGCTCGGCGGTTGAAGCTCGATCTGGGTCCAGTTCAGTGGAGCGCAGTTCGACAACGTGTTGAGTGGTGCTGTGCGGGTCACAACATACGAACAGAGAGGCAGTGCGTGATGGGATCTGGTCCGAGTCTTGAGCGGCGATGCGTAGTACTGACGAGGTGGTGCTGTTGACAGACGTGATTCGCGGATTGCGTTTGACTGGTCCAGACGACACGACTCACAACTAGGTTGGTGGAAGCCGGTGGTTCTGCTACAGTGAGGCTATGGGTGTCTATATGGTTTTGATGAAGGATGGCTGGATATGATGATCTGGTTGGATTGTTTGTGATATGGCTTGGTAGTTTGGTTTAGTTTTTTATGATGGTGATGAAAGGTTGATGAAGATGGTGGTAATGAAGGTGGTGGTGATGGGTTAATAATGGAGGTTAATGGTGGTGGTTATGGAGGTTTGAATGTGCTGCTAGATGGTTTTAGGTGAAGTTTGATGGTGAGATGGAGGTGAAGGTGATTGTGGAAGTCTAAAGATAAAGGCTATGTGAAGTGGTTTTTTTTTTAGGTTGTTGCCGTAGGATGGAAAATAAGGATTGCTAGAGTGATCTCTGGTTTATGTGTTGCTTCGCACTTTATAGACCCAAAGATAAAAACTTACAGGCTGGGGTCTGGACACCAGATGTGTGGTCATTTTCCTCTCCGTTTTTAGCTTTCAAGCTTTCTTCTTTTTTCTTACTTCTCACAGGTTTTCCTTCTTTGTGTGTCATCCATTTTGGCTCAGTTTTTTTTCATAGCATACTGGCATGGTTTTGTATTTTCTTTTTGTTTTGTTCATTTCTCTGCAACGTTAGCTTCTTCTTTTTTCTTTTAAGAAACTTAAGACAAATGGGCTTAATGGTTAAATGGATCTGAGTATATATTTTATTGGGTTAGGCTTGATTTGGGTCAAAAATTAAGAAAATGAGCCAAAGGAAAAAGGAACACTTAATAATGTTATTATTCTTTTTATTTATTCTTTTTTTTCAAAATTATAAATATATTCGGACAAAATTGGGTGTTTACATAATAGTTTTTATTTTAAAAATTTAGAGGCGTTACTTATATGGAATCAAGTTTGAGGTATATAATGATCATAAGAGTTTAAAGTATCTTTTTTACCAAAAGGAGTCAAATATGAGACAATGTAAATGAATTGAATTCTTAAAGGACTATGATTTTGAATTGAAATATCATGTTGTTAAAGTCAATGTAGTGGCCGATGCCTTGAGTAGGAAGTCCTTGCACATGTCCTCAATGATAATAAAGGAACAAAAGTTGTTAGAAGAATTTAGGGATTTGAAGATTTCAGTGTCCTTGCAATCTCATTGCTTGTATGCTAATGAACTAAGAATAAAGTGTGATTTAAGAGACCAAGTCAGACAAGCACAAGAAAATAATGAGTTTTTACAGTCTTTCAAAAGGAGAATTCTAGTAGAACAACTTGAATATTTTAATGTTGATGAAAAAGGGGCTATGATGTACAAAGAAAGATTATGCATGCCCAATGATGAAGAATTGAGAAAGAAAATTTTATCAGAGGTGTATTGCCATAAGTATACTATGCATCATGGTACAACCAAAATGTATCAGAATCTCAGGAAATTGTTTTGGTAGAATGGGATGAAAAAGAGACATAGCTAGTTTTGTAGCTAAATGTCTAGTTTGTCAAAAGGTTAAAATAGAATATCAGAAGCCTGCTAGATTACTGCAACCTTTGAATATCCCTGAATGGAAATGAGATAACATATCAATGGATTTTGTGTTAGGATTACTTAGGACTCTATCAGGTTATGATGCAACATGGGTAATTGTTGACAGGTTAACTAAGTCAGCTCACTTTTTGCCTATTAGGATCAATTGTCCATTGTACAAGTTGGCTTAAGATTACATTTGAGAAATTATAAGGTTGCATGGTGTACCAACTAGCATAGTTTTAAACAGAGATATAAGATTTATCTCAAAATTTTGGGTAGCCTTACAAGAAGCTTTAGGTACTACGCTCTGTTTTAGTACATCTTACCACCCTCAGACAGATAGTTAAACTAAAAGAACCATTTAGACCTTAGAAAATATGCTTAGAGCCTGTGTGTTAGAATTTCAAGAAAGTTAGAATATCTATCTGCCATTAATATAGTTTGCTATAACAACAGTTACCATTCTAGTATAAGAATGACATCATTTGAAGCTCTGTATGGTAGAAAATGTATATAACCTTTGTGTTGGTTAGAAACAGGGGAAAAAGTTTATTAAGACCTGATATCGTGCAGCAAACCACAGAAAAAATCAAATTGATCAAAGAAATATTACTTGCGACTCAAAGTAGACAGAAAAGTAATGCTAATCAAAGAAGAAGACATTTGGAATTTGAAGAAGAAGAACATGTTTTCTTCAGAGTTACTCCTATTACTGGGATTAACAAAACTCTTAAAACTAAAAAGTTGAATTCCAGATTCATTGGTCCATTCCAAATTCTTAAAAAGATAAGACCTATTGCATATCAAATTGCACTTCCCCCAAATCTTCCAAATTTTCATGATATCTTTCATATATCCCAACTCAAAAAATACTATTTTGACCTTTCACACATCATAGAGCATGAAACAATGCAGGTAAGAGATGATTTGACTTATGACACAAAATATGTACGAATCATAGATAGATCTGTTAAACACTTGAGAGGAAAAGAAATTTCTTAAGTGAAAGTGATTTGGGAAGGACTACCACCAGAAGAGGCAATATGAGAATTAGAATATGACATCTAAAAGTCTTATCCAGAATTATTTCAATTAAGTTTGTGAATTTTAGGGACAAAATTCTTAAAAGGAGGGGAGAAATGTAACATCCTATTTTTCATAAAATATTTTGTGAAGAATAAATTTTTAATTTCTTTAACTTAAATATTCTATTTAGTTTTACAATAATTGTTATTAATAAGAGGTGATTAAAAAATTTAATAGATATATTTATAAGCAGATATTTATGAGAAGATATTTATAAGAAAATATTTATGAATTAGTTATTATTTTAATATAAAAATCTACGCGTCATTATTACTAAAGATAAAAATCTAAAAAGTAATCATTATTTTATAATTTTTTTTAGAAAAAGGTGCAACATTGCACTAGAAATGTGGTGCAATGTGCACCCTGTAATTATAACCCAAGCCAAGAATTTGGCTATAAAAAGAAGGATGAAGGTAGAAGCGTATGCAGAGAAATAGAGAAAGAAAGGAAAGTTTGAAAGTTTGAAATTGAGAGAGACAGAAAGGAAAAAAAGGGAAGTATGGTGAAACAACAAGAAAGAGAGAAAGAAAGAAAAAAAAAGGAGAGAAGAAAGAGAAAAAGTAAGAAAGAAATAAATGAGATTTTGCATGAGATAGGATTTGAACTCTCTTTTACAAAATAAAACCATGACTTCTAGTATATTTATATATTTTATTAGTTAATTTATTATTTTAATATTTTGTATATATTATTATTCTTGTTAAATTTATTATGCTCATGCAATATTATAAAAACTTGATATTTACTTAGATTTGAAATATTTATGATATTTGACAATATTTAGAATTATTATAATTTGAATGTTGACTCTTTCATGGGACCAATATAATAAATTAAAATATCACCTAAGGTTTAAGTTAAATAAATATTTTAATTATATTGGGTAATAAAAATATGTACTTATTTTACATAGACTCTCTTATATTTACCTTGGCTTTGGAGTAATTTTATGACATTTATTCTGACTTATATTTACCTTGGTTTGAGAGTAATTTTTATGACATTTATTTTGAACTTTGCAACAAAAGGACTTTTGTGAAATGAATGCACTATCGGGACCAAGACAAACTATGGACCACGATGAGGACTTGACAAAATATGGATTATGATGAAGACTTGACAAACTATGGACTGTGATATAGACTATTAAAAATATTATTGACTTAATTTTAAATCTTAGTTGATCTCTTGAAGAATTGACATTTAAATTTAATGATTCTAAATTTTGTGAATTTTATTCATTGCTATGATTTATTTATAGACTTATATATGATGAATATATTTGTGTTACATTGGTGGTTTGTATTGTTTATGTTTGTGTGTGATGACAAGCAAATGATTCACGAAAAAGTTTGCACCTAACCATTGAGAGGCAGATGGATATAATTCTTTTTATGTTACCTGTCTGGTTAGTGTGAGTATGTCTGACTTTATTGTTATGATGTTAAAGTAATACCAGAAATAGGGTGGATTCCTTATGGAAGTAAAAACCTTCTAGTAAAATATGAGATAAGCAAACATGAAAAGAAAAAGTAAAGTAAATGGTGAATTCCTTGTGATGAGGAACTTACTTGCTGATATTGTTGATGATTGGTACTTATTTGTTGATATTTGAGGAACTTATTGATGTTAATGCATAAAGTTGTATTGCGTGATTTATTTAACATTCGTTCTGCTATATTGGAATTGTGTTGTTCTTGTCATACTTTGGTTGCCATGCAATTTTTTGTGTTTTTTTTTTGTACAAATAAATAAGTGTTTATAACTACTTTTCTTGCCTTCTATTGTGATGATTAGTTTTCATACTCTTTTGGATTCTCTCCATACAATTGGTGTCATGTCAATCACATTCAACTCTTAAATGTTTCCCCTTTATTTTCTTTCTTTACTATTTTAGTTTATAATATATTAGTTGTAAAGTTCTGCTTTGAACAATGAGTCACGACAATCCAATGAAGCACATTCTTGCTTAATCATTCCCTATATTATGAGGTGTATCATAAAACTCTTTGCCTATTCCAAGTTTAAAAGAGCATTTAAACAAATGCAAAGAGTTTTTTCTTGGTGAAGAAAAATGTAAAGAATTGTACATGGTTGCCATGGCGTGTAGATTCTTTTGAGAATTTGGATAAAGTATGATTTTCCCTTGATCTAGTTGCATAATTACATTGTGACAATGCTCTAGTTTTGTTTCAGGAAAAGCTTAAGAGCAGGGGATTGGAGTGGGTGTTTGTGCTGAGCAAGCTCTCATGGTAATTAACATGGAAAGTTGTGTGGAGATATGCAAGGAAAAAATTGGAAGGAGGAATGATCCTTGAAGCTGCACCATATGCCCTGTTTCATGCTTTGATTGGTGGGTTGTGTTTATGAACACTTATGCCGTTGAAATACAAAGAGCATGATGGTGGGTTAGTTATGGGATTTGTCCAAACTCAACTATGATTAACAGATATCCATCACCTTAACAACAGAGTTAATATTTGTTACTCTAGTCAAGTGGTGTAATATTGAGGCAATAATGGGTTAGCTGAAATATTTCTAAACTTCAATGAGGTCAATGTTATTTACCCTTATTATTAATTATTATTTGTTGATAAATAAAAACATTATATTATAATATTTTTATATTAATAAAAAAATATTTTTAATCATATGATATCGTATAATTAAATGATGTATTAATTTTTCTAATATATTAATAGATAAAAATTGAATTCATTTGAGTAAATTATTTTTTTTACTTGAGTGAATTATTAGTCTTTGGAATTATAAGACAATGGCAAATTACATTTTTTAATTGATATTCTTATTTTAATATTTTTTTTATTTTTAGTAATTGTTCATGCAATTTCGATACGAGATGGTAGTTAGGTAAAATTATCCTCTAAGTGACAATTTTGAAGATTTAAACTTTTAACATTGCATGTAAGATTTGTCAAGGGTCGTTATTTTATTATGTATAGTGATTAATGACCAAGGACTAAAAAAATGAATTTATGATTAGAATAAATAACCCAAATTATCATATCTATTGATCTATCTATATCTATATTATTATCTTTATCTATAGTAAAATTGACTTGAGTCTGATAAATGCATTAATAACTTGAATTTAATAAATATAATTTAAAATTGTTTAAGTAATTAATATATATATAAACTTGAATTTAATAAATGTTTTAATGATCTTAAAGTAGTTGTTTTATGTTATTTAGTTAAATAAAAAATAATTTTATCATTTATCTCTTGAATCACACATTTTGTATGAATTAAAAATAAATTTGAAAATTATATTATAATGAGTTAAAAATTGTGTTAGACTCTTAAAATGTGCAACCATTTTTTGTATGTTTTGGAAAGATTATCTATAGAGAAATAATCACTTATTTTTCAAAAGTTTTCTTAGGAAGCTTTTGATTATAAAATGTTTGTCGCAACCAAGATCGCGGCGGAATAATGACTTAAATTACAAAATATAAGGAGTCGCCACTAATTTAATTTTTCTTAAGAAAAATTAGAAAAACCAAAAAAAGATTATCTACGTTCAAAAACTCATGTTCGGGAGTCTAATTATGCATAGGAAAGGGTGGATACTAAACCCCACAGCACCCTTAATACATCTGTCCTAAGACGATTACCTTAAATCAGTTGCACAAATTTTTATGACTCTTAAAAATATTTACTTTACCCATTTATTAAAAGATAAACTAAACAAACAAAAAAAATTATGAAAATTTAGTTTTGTCTTGACAGAATAAAAATCCTGCTCTTATGTATCCCCAAATAAATAGGAACTCAAAGTCACGTAGTTCTATAGCAAAACGATTATGGGTTGATCATTTTTAATTTTGAAAAGATTTTTATTTTGAAAACTCATTTTATTTTTTATATTTAGAAAAAGGTTCGAATCATATAACTGTCACAACTTAAATGATTCTAAAATCTGCAAGATTAACAAGCTGTCACAGCTCAGTTAATCCCATTTTATTTTATTTTTCAACAAGACTCAAACATTTGATTCTTTTTTTTTTAGAAAACGAATCTTCAAACTGTCAAACCTCAGATGCCTCTAAAAGTACAAGATTAATAAGCTGTCACAGCTCAGCTAATCCTATTTTATTCTTTCTTAGCATGATTCAATTATTTCATTTTTATGAAATCAACAACTGAGAAAAGATAGAATTAGCAACATGATTAAAATAAGCATAAACACACAATAAGATAAATAAATTCCCAATGAAATCAACAAGAAGGAACTTAAGATGATTTTTTTTTATATGTATATTTTTTTGTAGTTTTGTATTTAAAAAAAAAAACTAATGCCCAGCCCAATAAAATTATAAAAGCTCTAAAAAGGAAATTGGACTACTCTACTTAGCCCAACTAAAGGGCTGCTAAACCCCCCCAAAAAAAGATTAATCCAAAAAGAGAATAACTCACCAGAATCCTTTTTTATTATTTTAGATATTTTTAAACTAGCAAGTTATTTTAACAAAAACGAAATAGGTTTTTAGCCTCTGAAACATAGGGAATCGAAACAGAGAAAATAAGTGGTGTTACGCTGGAGCTTGGAACGGTGGTGTGGAGGAGCTGGGTCGCGTTGGCTTGGCGGCGTTAGTTCGCAGCGGTGCGCGGTGGGATATAGCATTGCGCAGATGGAGGGGCACGGGCTTAGATCCGATTTTTCAGGACGGTGGACTGCAAATCTGTTGGGTTCATGGGCGACCGGCATTCTAATCGTATACTGGGTTGGATGGCCTGTGGTGGCGCGACTGGTCATGGTTGGGGGGAGGAGGACCTGCGTGGAGTATCGGTTGGGTGGAGGACCTGGTTGTTTGAGAGGGAGTAGGTGGTTTCGGGTTGAAAGCTATGGAGGTTGGAGTTAAACGTGGGTTCTTTGGAAGGTAGTTGGTTATGGTGAGGGGTGGTGAAGATGCTTGGTAGCTTGGTTGAGAGTGTGGCGGTAGTTGTTTGGGTGGTTTGAAGGCGATTGGTGATGATTGAAGGGTGGTTATAGTGAACACGGTGGTGGTCACAGTGTGGGGGTGGCTGTTTGTTTGGTGGATAACGGTGTTGGTTGAAGGATATTTCCATGGCTCAAGGTTTTCTATGAATGGGAACAGAGGTACGAGGTCCCATTTCTTGTGCTTGGGTAATTGAGATTGAAAAGGGTAATGGAATTTTTCTTGTTTTTGGTCACTGAACTGGAATGAGGAAATGGAAACTGTGCAGTTTACATGTTTGAATTCAAATAAGTGAGAAAATAGCTTTTACCTTCAACAGGAGATTGAGAGATGACTAATGAGAAAAAAAAAGGTTTAATTTTCCAGGAAGATTTTCTCTTTACTTCAATTTCTCTCTAGTCCCCACAGACTCCAACTCTTGCTAACGAACGTCTCACCCTCTATGTTTTTCTCTAATCTCTTTCAGAATTTTCCAACCTATTCAAATCCTCATCATTTTTCTTATATAGATCACTTCTTTGTGGATGCAGACAAATCAATCTTGGGGGGACAAAAACTGTGCAATGGAGCAGTTGCAGCCATCAAATGGGGAGCACACAACATTGTTGGTGCTGCTGAGATTATTGTGTGTGTAGGGAAGAAAAGGCCAAGGGGTAATAGGACGTTTTGTTTTGTGTGTGTGCATGGTGCCTGGTGGAAAAAGGAAAGAAAAGCAGAAAGCAAAGAAAACAAAAGAAGGCAAAATAAGCTCATACTCAAAATGGAGAAAAAGCCAAAGGGGAAGGAAGAGGAGGACTCGCTATGACAAGACCTCCCTCCTCCTTTTATTATTGTTTTTTTTATCACAATACCTACTGGGCTAAAACAAAGTTTTAGGAAAAAAAAGAATAAACAAATTTTTGCTCAAACAAAAAATAAATGGGCCAAATAAACAAAAAACACTTATTGGCATAATTAATTTTTATTTTCTTTTTTTATTCTACATTAAAATGTTTTAATAATCCGGACAAAATTGAGTGTTCACAGTTGCTCATTGTCTACTTGTTTCTTACTAGATATTAGGAATAACCATAGTTTTTCATATTATCGTCATAAGAAACGAGTAAAGACGTGAACTTAAATTTTATCCGGTCAATGCATGGTATAATGTGAATGGACAAAGCAAAGATGCTGATTGAAAGCTAGTGAGCTCAAATGCGGATTTACGAGTTGTCGTAGCATCGTTAATCCTATCAGGGTGAAGTTCAGTGTAAAGCTAGAGACGTCACCGTATTGTCAATAAGCTGTCGCAGCTTAATTGACGTTTATTGACTAAAAAGAATTATTTTTTATTTATTTTTTAAAATTAAAACACGTTGGGTGACCTTGTAACCCGGAATTATAAAAGGTAATGGGCTTGACCAGGAATTTAAAAGACACTTGGTATCAGATGTCCTGAAATTTAAAAAAACAGTAGGTTTGACCCAAAATTTAAAAGCTATTGGGTATCTATTGTTCCCAAAAATTTAAAAAATAGTGGGTATCTAATGTCTCGAAAATTAAAAAGTAATGGGTATTTGGTGTTGCAAAAATTAAAAATAATGGGTATCTGGCGTCACAAAAATTAAAAACAGTGGGTATCTGGTGTCCCAAAAATTAAAAAGCAGTGAGTATCTGATGTCCCAAAAAATTAAAAAGCAATGGGTATTTGGTGTCCCGAAATTAAAAAACAATGGGTATCTGGCATCCCGAAATTTAAAAAGTATTGGGTATCTGGTGTCTCAAAATTTAAAAGGCCATGGATTTGACCCGAAATTAAAAAGGCAATGGGCTTGACCTGAAATTTAAAAGGCAGTGGACTTGGCCTGAAATTTAAAAGATAATGGGCTTGACCCAAAAGATTTTTTTCTTTTTTTTTTCTTCTTTTTTTTTAGGAAAGATCATTAGGTCATGGACTTAAATTTTGTAAAAACATGGTTATCAAGTCAAGGACTTAAGATTATTATTTTGTTTTATTTTTTTAAAAAAGAGATCATTAGGTCATGGACCTAAATTTTTTGTGAAAGCTACCAAGTCAAGGATTTGGAATTTTTTTTGACACTTCACCAGGTCATGGACCTGATTTTTTTTTAAAGCTTTTTTCTGTTATTTTATAGTGAAGCTTGGCGTAAAAGCCAAAGACGTCACATTCAAAGTTGTTGCAACTCATTGTCTTTTGATCACAAAAAGAATGTTGCAATGTTCACTCCTACAACTCAAAATCTAAAGATTATGCCAATAGATTGAAAACATCATGTCAAAAACCTTTCACTTGTATACTTGATGCTAATTGCTTCCTCGAAAAACTTTGATCCACCAAACCCGAGTACAAGCTCTAGCAAACTAGGCCTTATCAACTTGTTTCAAATTCCTCGGGATCTTTGAACATTGAAACATTGAGTATCTTTCCTTTCAAGTTTGCTTATCAGGCACACAGTCCCTTTTTTCTTCCTAACTTTCTTCAAAAATCTTCACTTCCATTTCTTTTTTTTTTCGAGTACCTCTTGTTTCTGAGTCATCCATTGAGATAACATTTCCCTTTCAATTGAAACTTATAAGTTCTTTTCAGTCTGAATTGTTCATCAGAGAGTTATCATTAGATGGTCAAATCATAGTGTTGTATTCATATTCACCTTACCTGAAGCATTACGTAACAGACAAACATGAATTCAAAAGTACAACAAGAAAGAAATGAACAACTTTCATATTGGTCTTATAAGTTTGACTACACAAAAGGATTATTTATAAAGAATAAATATATAGACAAATACACAAACAATGACATGGAATTCAAATAGGTATTGCCCCAATATGGATTGGTTCGACCTTTATGAAAGTCATCTTTAGTTGCTCACTGGGCATTATGGCCAATGATTTCTTTCTACTGAGCATGTACATCAAGCCAAATTGAATCAAAAAGAAATTTGTCCCAGTATAGGTCAAATTGAACCAAAGAGAAATTTGCTCAAGTCTAGGACTGATTGAATAGGGTAAACACCCTAATGACCATAAGATTTGCCCTAGCGTAGGTCAAATTGAACCAAGGAAAAGAAAAAAATTGCCCCAGTTTAGAGTTGAATTGGACAAAGTAGAAAGTTGTGCTAGTGCAAGGCCAAATTGAACCAAGGAAAAGAAAAATTGCTCCAGTTTGGAATCGAATTGAATAGGGTGGAAACTTGTCTTAATGTAAGGCCAAGTTGAACCAAAAGATTTTTCTTAGTGTAGACTAAACCGAGCTAGAGAAAAATACCCTAGTGTAAAGCCAGCTCGAACAGGGTAAAAACTTGCCCCTGGGTAAGTCTCATTTTTTTTAAGAAGCAATGAACTAGATACTTGGATTAGCATAACCTTTTGTCTCAAAATTAAAACTTATGAAAACAAAAGCAATCATTCATTGATCTAAATGAATTTTTTGAATATTATAACGTGGTCAAAGTTAGTAGTTATGAAATGAAAGATATAAGGCTCAAACAAGCATTTAAGGGTTGGATGAGACCAAAGATCCTTGTTCAAAATTGAACCTTGTCAACTGCTTTTGTGTTTTCAAGCACACTTGTATCTTATTGTTCTTCATTCCTTCATATCATGTAACTCTTCCCGGATAAATCCTGATGCTTGAATCTTAAGGCATGCTAAATCAATACGTCAAGAATTCTTTAATTAAATACAAAGGATAATTTCTTTTTACTTCAATCATTCACTTTTGTCATGAATCATTTCATTTCATTTTCTTTTTTCTTTCTTTCATTTCTATTCATTTATATGTTTTTTTTTTAGTTTTTTCCTCAAAAGAAATTTTTCACTTCCTGCCCCTTTAACCTTTTCTTTCTTTTCTTTATGCTTCAAAATAGTCACCATGATACTCAATCTTTGTTTTATGCTATCCTCTAGTGTAGGGGTGATCCTTGTCCAGGGTTTATTGAAGAAAACTTTCAATCTTAAAAAGGGATAACAATGGATAATGAAATTATGAATTTTTGTGAAGAAAAGAGAAAGATGGTCAATCTTCATTTCAAATCTTGATTGCTCATTTTAAAAAAAAATTAATTTAGAGACAAAAGGATAATGACACCAAGTGATTACTTAATTGCTCCCTTTATGAATGCACACTAATTCTTTTTTTTTTTTTTACAAAAGACACCTACACATGTAGACTTGATGACCACAAAAAGTTTCCTAGAATAAGAGTCTCATGGGATCTGAACTAAAAGAAAGCAAGTAAAGGAAAGAAAAGAATGACAAGAAAGACATGACAATAACATGAGTGTTAAGAACATTGAGATCCACACAAATCTATTACATTAATGCTTCAAGAGAGTTTACATAAATTCAAATATCACAAAAGTCTAAGATGACAATCACATCACTTAACGCCTCAAATCTCCAATTGTTTAGAGGTTTCGAGTTGCTGGAGGGTGATTGACATAGACAGGACGAGTTAGGACATATGAATGCGGCGATGGAACATAATTGCCTTGATACGAAGTTTGGTAAGCACTGACTTCTGACTCTTCCTCCTTTTTCAGTACCATCATCTTAGGAATACTGCTCTCCATATTTCCAGCAAGTAACTTACCTGATCTTGTGAGATTCTCAATCCTTTCTCCAGCCAAAATTAGGTCAGAAAAATCCCTATAGACAATCCCTGCCATCAGCCCAATAAAAGGTGCTCCTAAGGTCCCCATAAAGTATGAGCTCAATTTTGACGAAGTCAATGGTGGTTGAACCTGGGCTGCCAACATTCTCCATCTTTGAGCGTATTGCTTAAAAGTCTCATCATTCTTCTGTTGCATTATCCCTAGCAGTTCTCGGGTAGGTGCAACATAGATGTTGAATCGATATTGCCCTAAGAATAGATTTGTCAAATCATCCCAGTAAGAAACTTTTGAATGGTTAAGTTGCACGTACCATTCTAAAGTCGGCTCGGTCAGACTTTCATGAAAGAAATTGGTTAGGAATTTCTGATCTCGTGACCAAATAACCATTTTAGTGATGTAAGTCTTTAAATGAAACTTGGGATTTGTGCTTCCATCGTACTTTGAGAAATATGGAATTTTGAAGTCTTTAGGGATATTGACTTCAACCTCCAGACTCAGTTCATCGATTCCCACCGAATCATACAAGTTAGGGCCTTGATTGACTTTAATTTGTGCTTGTATCTTTCTGATCAATTTATCTCTTAATTTTTCTTTTTTGAGTTGTTGTTCAGGAATATCTTCACTTACTGCTCATGAGTGGCTTCTGCATTGTTATTATCCCATTTAGGACTTCTATTCATGGAACTATCCCATTCATTTGCATCTATTCCAGTGTCGGCAGGGGTTCCAGTTGTTGTTCTAAGGGTCTCGACTAACTATCTCAGTAAATTCTCGACCCTTGATTGTCCTTCTGTCATTGCATCAATTCTTTCCCTCATTTCATCCATCTCTCGACCTAAATTTCTATTTGAGTTTGACATCTGTTGCAGCTTAGTTTGTGACCTCATCTGGTAGGATCGAGTTTGTGCGATCTATGTTTTCTGAGGACGAGCAATAGTTCAAGTTTTTTTTTCATTTTTTTAAAGAAAGAACATTAAATGGAATTTAAAACAAAATCCTATTTCTTTCTTTTAAAAAAAAATTGAACATATACAAAAATACATGATGAAATTTTTTTTCTTTTATTTCAAAAAATAAGATGAATGCAATAGGTGTCATTTAATAGTGACTTGTCTACCCTCTTTTTTGTAAAGAATTTTTTCGGCCAAAATTTTTTTTTAGGGGTACGATTATGACTTATCACATTAACGGACCATACTACTTATAATGTATATGTATAATAGAGATTATGATATAGATAAATTTAAAGACAACGAAAAGGTAAGCTCCCTTTGTGCCCTAAGGGATTGCCTTAAATTCGAGAAGTTCTATCTTAAGGATCTATGAGTCTTTCTAATTTGTGAGGACTTTCATTGGATGACTCTACTATTCTAAATGTCTCTATAGCTAAGTCCCATTTTAGAATGTTGATCATAACAGCGGGTAAACTACTAGGTGCGGAGCATTCATGAAAAATGTACACTCTAGATGATGTTTTTGCGATAACCAAACATGATGTACATCCAAAATGGCTACCACTATGCAATCTTTACCTAACTTAGGCTTCACTCAGACCTGGGTATAGGGCCCCACTCGAATGTGTGTGAGAAACGTGTAAGTGCGGTGTGTGTAAGGAGCATACAAACCTTTATAATCCTAAAAATTACCCACATTCTGCAAAACAAAGCAAATGCAACACAAATTCCCAAAGGTTCTCTACCCTAAGGTTTGCATAACAAACAAAGATTACAACTAAAATAATCAATAAACAAACTAAACAAAGTAGAAAAACAAGACAAAACAGAAAGGGTAAAACAAACATAGAAATGTCACAAAATTTGCACAACTAATTTACAAAGGCTTGACTCTTAAAGTTTCCCAGTGGAGTTACTAACTGTCGCAACCGGAATCACGGCGGAATAACGACTTAAATTACAAAATTTAAGGAGTTGCCACCAATTTTATTTTTCTTAGGAAAAATTGAAAAAACCAAAAAAAGATGATCTACATTCAAAAACTCAGGTTCGGGAGTCTAATTATACATAGATAATGGTGAAGACTAAACCTCACAGCACTCCTAATACATCCGTCCTAATATGGTTACCTTAAATCAGTTGCGCAAATTTTTATGGCTCTTAAAAATATTTACTTTACTCATTTATTAAAAGATAAACTAAACAAACAAAAAAAATTATGAAAATTTAGTTTTACCTTGACAAAATAAAAATCCTGCTCCTACGTATCCCCATGTGTAATGAGAAACTCAAAGTCACGTAGTTTTATAGAAAAAACGATTATGGGTTGGTCATTTTTAATTTTAAAAAGATTTTTATTTTGAAAACTCATTTATTTTTTTATATTTAGAAAAAAGTTTGAATCATCTAGCTGTCACAACTTAAATAATTCTAAAATCTGTAAGATGTTAACTAACACAGCTCAGTTAATCCCATTTTTTTTTCAACAAGACTTAAACATTTGATTCTTTTCTTTTTTAGAAAACGAATTATCAAGCTGTCACAACTCAAATGCTTCTAAAAGTACAAGATTAATAAGCTGTCACAACTCAGCTAATCCTATTTTATTCTTTCTTAACATGATTCAATTATTTCATTTTTATAAAATTAACAACTGAGAAAAGACAGAATTAGCAACATGATTAAAATAAGCATAAACACACAATAAGGTAAATAAATTCCCAATGAAATCAACAAGAAGGAACTGCAGATGATTTTTTATTTTTATTTTTATTTTTTTTATATGTATTTTTTTTGTAGTTTTGTATTTAAAAAAAAAAACTAATGCCTAGCCCAATAAAATTATAAAAGCTCTAAAAAGGAAATTGGACTACTCTACTTAGCCCAACTAAAGGGCTGCTAAACCCCCCCCCAAAAAAAAGATTAACCCAAAAGGAGAATAACTCATCAAAATCCTTTTTTTTTATTTTAGATATTTTTAAACCATCAAGTTATTTTAACAAAAACGAAATAGGCTTTTAGCCTCTGAAACACAGGGAATCGAAACAAAGAAAATAGGTGGTGTTACGCTGGAGCTTGGAACGGTGGTGCAGAGGAGCTAGGTCATGGTGGCTCGACGACGTCGGTTCGCAGCGGTGCGTGGAGGGACGCAGCGTTGCGTGGACGGAGGGGCACGAGCTCGAATCCGATTTTCCGGGATGGTGGACGGCAGATCTGTTGGGTTCGTGGGTGGCTGACGTTCTAACCGTGGACTGGGTTGGATGGCCTGTGGTGGCGCGACTGGTCACGGTTGGGGGGAGGAGGACCTGCGTGGAGTCTCGGTTGGGTGAAGGACCTAGTTGTTTGAGAGGGAGTGGGTGGTTTCGGGTTAAAAGCTATGGAGGTTGGAGTTAAAGGTGGGTTCTTTGGAAGGTGGTTGGTTATGGTGAGGGGTGGTGAAGATGAGGGTTGCTTGGTTGAAGCTTGGTTGAGAGCGTGGCGGTAGTTGTTTGGGTGGTTTGAAGGCGGTTGATGATGATTGAAGGGTGGCTATGGTGAACACGGTGGTGGTCACGGTGTGGGGGTGGCTATTTGTTTGGTGGACAACAGTGCTGGTTGAAGGATATTTCCATGGCTTAAGGTTCTCTGTGAATGGGAACAGAGGTACGAGGTCCCATTTCTTGTGCTTGGGTAATTGAGATTGAAAAGGGGTAATGGAATTTTTCTTGTTTTTGGTCACTATACTGGAATGAGAAAATGGAAACTATGCAGTTTACATGTTTGAATTCAAATCAGTGAGAAAATGGCTTTTACCTTCAACAGGCGATTGAGAGATGACTGATGAGAAAAAAAAAGGGGTTTAATTTTCCAGGAAGATTTTCTCTTTGCTTCAATTTCTCTATAGTCCCCACAGACTCCGTCTCTTGCTAAAGAACGTCTCACCCTCTCTGTTTTTCTCTAATCTCTTTCAGAAATTTCCAACCCCTTCAAATCCTCTTCATTTTTCTTATATAGATCACTTCTTTGTGGATGCAGACAAATCAAGCCCTAGGGGACAAAAACTGTGCAATGGAGCACCTGTAGCCATCAAATGGGGAGCACACAACATTGTTGTTGCTGCTGAGATTATTGTATGTGCAGGGAAGAAAAGGCCAAGGGGTAGTGGGACGTTTTGCTTTGTGTGTGTGCATGGTGCCTGGTGGAAAAAGGAAAGAAAAGCATAAAGCAAAGAAAGTAAAAGAAGGCAAAATAAGCTCATACTCAAAATGGAGAAAAAGCCAAAGGGGAAGGAAGAGGACTACAACAGCAGCCTCCCCTCCTTTTTATTATTGTTTTTTTTTTATCACAATACCTATTGGGTTAAAACAAAGTTTTGGGCAAAAAAAAAAGAATAAACAAATTTTGGGTCAAATAAAAAATAAATGGGTCA
Source organism: Ormosia emarginata (assembly GCA_029884605.1). Lineage (NCBI taxonomy): Eukaryota > Viridiplantae > Streptophyta > Magnoliopsida > Fabales > Fabaceae > Ormosia > Ormosia emarginata. The sequence goes on along the minus strand of JAQQTP010000070.1, from coordinate 352,127 downwards.
AACAAACAAAAAATACTTATTGGCATAATTAATTTTTATTTTTTTATTCTACATTAAAATGTTTTAATAATTCGGATAAAATTGAGTATTCATAATTTTTTAAATACAAAATAAATTAATCCAAATACAGACTTTGTCTATTTATATAAAACATGGGAGAAAACATGAGAAAAACTATATTCATTTAATGTGAGTATATAAAATTATAACAAATTTTGTTGGGTTTACTTTTTATTGGCCATTAACACAAATTTGTAACACAGATTATGACTTAATTATTTTGTGAAAGTAAGCAAAAGTAATTTTTTTGTTATTTTTACATGTTTAAGGTTTTTTGTTTTCATTATTTCAATATATTGATGTTATTAACCTTATAAAAAACTTATATATAGGAATTTTTTTATAAAATTAAATTGTAACGGTTTAATATTTTCTTAGTAAATTTAGATATTTTATTTATTGATATAAATATAATATTATAAATAAAATCAGTCAATTTAATACTATTATTTATAAATATTGAATGATTAACACTATAAATATAGGATATACTATATGGATAATTTTTGTGCATATCACTAAGAAACACATCAAACAATAAAATCTTGTATAAATATGAAGTTACATGTGAATAAATATATGTAAGTAATATTATTCACGCTATATATATTACAAACTCATGCATCGCACAAATGTAAAAATTAATATAAAATTAATTACTTTATCATTTAATTATTTATTTCTATATAATTGAAAGAGTTTGAATTTTCATGTTGTTGACATAATAATTAAATTATATTAATAAGTAATGATGTGTCATAACTCGTAAATGGATGGTAGTAGAAAATAAATCATTTGTGTAAAAAAGAAAAAGCAAATAACTCATTGCCAAATGTTTATATATACTTTAAATCAAGAAAAATATATAAAAATTGAAGTTTGAATTTGTTGTACAATCCGTATAATTTTTTTATACTATTATTTAATTTATGTTGACATTATTTAATGAATCAAAACAATTATATAAAATGCTAAACTAATTAAATAATATGACAATACATTATTAAATTATAATGTCAAACTTTTTTACTAAGTATAAAAGAAAACTAAAAGAGCACGAAGTTTTACAGAATAAAACAGTTCATACTTTGAAACAAAAATCAAAATGATCATAACTTACATAGAGAGTAAAAAAAAACAAAATCACATCTAGTTGTCTCCGCGCTCCATTATTATTATAGGTGTTTATTGAGCGGGGTTGGTTGAATTTAACTTAGTTTAATTTTTCAATTAAACCAATTTTTAGACCCAAACCCAATTTTAAACTTAATCGGGTTATGATTGGTCCAACCCAAAATTTAGAAAAAAAAACAAATGTATTGATTTAAAATATTATGTACATTTAAATCATAAAATTTTAGAAATAAAAAACTTAGAAATTAAAGCCATTTTTTTTTCAATGTTTAAGCAATAATGCATCTGGTGTATATAATTCATATCTTTGACTACTTAATGGTCCTTATTAAATATATAAAATCAATCATGATCAAAATATAATTTTATTAGCTTGAATTATATTATTAGACTAAGCTGAAGTGTGGTCCGTCCTACTGTAAAAATTCACCAATCTAATTTTCATAATTAGAGTTTGTCATGATTAGCTCTAAACTAGACTGACGATTGAGTTATCTATCAAGCCAGGTTAAATTACTTGTAATTGTTACAATAAAGACCGTAGAACAATGGAGTAAAATGAATCGAAATTAACATCAGGATCTTCTTAATTTTTATTTTTTCTTAAGTGATTAATTATAAAAGAGAAAAAAATATAAAATTATAAAAAAAAATTCACAAATTTTAATTAAGTCTCACATTTATTTTTTTTTTAATATTTTTCTTTCTCCAACAATTGATTACTTAAGATAAAAAAAATTAAGAGTATTCTGATCCATCCAAACTAAAATATTGATGATGATTTTCAAATATCGCACAACATAATGAGATATAATGAGTCAGAATGCAATGAAAACAAAGATAGGGAGAATAAATTACTTTCTCTTAACTGTTAAAGTAAACCTTTCATTTTGAATCAAAATGAATTAAATCTTGGAAAGTAAGATTATTCAAATTTGAGCATGTCACTATCTTTAAGATGTTTGTTATTACAAAAATCTTTCTAACTACTTTTAAATTTCACTTCATTTTTATTCATTCAATGCTAAAATTTTTGCAAATAAAAATATTCAAAATCAAATCAAATCAATATGAACAAAATTAAAACATAAAACAAAAAATAGAAAATCAATTGAATTTAGTTTTATGTTTTTTTATATAAAAAATTGATAAGATCAATTTGATTTTAATTCTAAAAATCATGGATGAAACAATTGGACGATATCGGGTGGCTCAACTGATGAACCGGTCACCAATCCAATTAATCCATTGACCTTGCCATAACTGGTTTCAAAGTATAAAACCGGCAAAAACCGTGGCAGTTTCTTTATTTTATTTCCAGCTTTTGAAGCAAAAGGGCGTCGTTTTTTTTTCTGTTTTAAACAAAACGTGGTCGTTTGTTTGCTGGGTCAGGAGAGAATTTAGAGAAACGAAACCTTTCCAGTTCTTCGACATCAGAGAGCTTCTCAAACCCTTACTTTGCTTCTCACCATCTCTCCCTAGGAAACTGCTACAACGACCCCCCCCCCGGTCGCCCGCTGCTGCATCGCACAAGGCACAACACAGATTCCTGTTTGTTTGTTTTTTCAATATTTGAATGTAATGTTCATAGTTTATTTAATCTTTTAATATTTGTTTGAGACTCAGTGAAATTGAGCTTGGACCACCCGCCTGAGCCTGTGAGAAACCGCACTAATCTCTCCGAATCAATTTCTATGGAGTTGAATGGGTGGTGGGGAAGTTCTTCATGGCGTTGAGGCGCTCCACCCTGTCCTTCAGGTGCTTCTTATTGCTTCTGTCTGTTAACTGTGTGTGAAGCTATGTATTCTTGTTCTGACTTCTGTGAAGCTCCGTTTCTCTGTGTTGTTTTTGTTTTAAGGAGTGGATGCCCCGCTGTAAAAGTTTCGGCCTTTTATGCTGTTTCAATTCAATTTTAAAGTGATTTCTATGTTTGCCTCTCATTTCTCAACTGCCTTGCAATTTATGTAGCTGCTGCGGATAATTGTTCAATTCTTCTTAGATTAGCTCCTAATAACTGTTGAATTTTTTTCATTTTCTTGATTACTTGTTTTCCTTCTGATGATGTGCTTCACGGATGTCTGCTGCTGCTATGTTGTTTACTTAGGTGAAAATCAACAAATGAAATTGGCATAAGGAATGAACATGCTAGAATAAATTGATAAGAAATTTGGAGTTTTGGTGAAAAACCAAAGAACCGAACTAAACCGAACGGTTGATGAGAAGAGTGACCAATTGGTTTGGTTTGGTTGGGATTTCTCCTTTCGACTACAATCACAATCGGTTTATTCGTATATAGAAGTACTCTTCTACATAATTTCGATTTTATCATGCGTCTCTTTCTTATTCTCTTATTCTGCGTCATTTAGATTATAGATGGGATCCTTCTTCACAGTCACTAGTCACTACCGATAGAATTACCAGCGATGCACGTTATGGTACATATTTGTTCCTTAATTATGCGAATTGCACACCAGTTGATTGGGTTCAGCAAAGCAGAAGATTTTAGCAACATTAGATCTATGATAATTATAAATTTGGATTACTGTTCTTTTGATTGTTGCCCATGTTCTACTTGTCAGTATTATATACCAACTAAAATCCTTTTGTTTGATAATCTGAGTGCTTTTCAGCATGAGTGCTGCTACCTAAACAAGGGGCAGACCGCACTTCTCAATCTGACTTGCTCCCAGCTTGAAGCACTTTGAGCTTTCAATAAATCAGTCTACCCATTTTAATTTGTGGGTAAAATAACTTAGCAAAAAGCACCTGAGTTAGGATTTCTGATTGGCCATGGCTGATTTTCTGACCTCTACCCACCGAGCCAAGTGGATCTTCACTCCTCAACAACTGGTACTTGTTTCCTTTCCTTCTTCACTATTCATTTGTGTTTCTTGTTTGGCTGTAAGGTAAACCTAGAAGTCATGATTCATAGTCACTTTTGTTCTTCCACTAACGAAGGCTGATTCAATATTTCTGCATAAGTTCATATGGTTGCTTTTGAAGCAGAGAATTTTTAATATTTGTAAATTGTAAGCACAGCTATTTTGGAAATTGCAAAGTAGGTTGGGTAGATAATTTTAATTTCTTAGAAGTTTTAAATTACTATTTTTGTGCTATTGGTGCACAAGAGAGGCTTCACAGAAATTATATTTTCCCTTATATTATGTGTATATTATGGTTAAAGTATATCTGTTTCCATTTTAGGTTGAAAAATATGGAGCTGCTAATCAGAGAGCCCTACAAGTTTTAGAAAAGGTATGCAGACTTTCCTAATTTACTAGTCAGTCTGCCCCTTTCCCCTACCTTATAAATATCTTCGTAAACTGATGAGAGTTTCAACCAGCAAGCTCTAGGACCATAAAACTTTACATATTTGTTGTTGTATATTTTCTTACTGAAATGTTGGATGTTGTGGCCTTGTGGGAGACTGCTTTTCTTTTATTCCTTGCAGAAATAATATTTCATGGTATCAGTTGAAAGTTTATTATCTGGTTGCTGATGACTAATAATTTTTTTTAAAAGTGTGGAGCAACTCTAATGGAAGTAGATGTTGATGGGTCGTTGTCATATCCTGAACCCCAGATTACTGCAAAGGATAATGGTAAATGTTATTTCAGGAAATATGACTCCTTTTTTTCCCCTCAATATGTAGATAATATGTAGCCCAGAGGCTTATATAGCCTGGATGAGCTCAATGGTTAGAAAATAAAGGTAGGTCCAACGTCATGAGTGGGGTTTATTAAATTGGGATTCACCCATTACTATTGTCTGGTCAGTTTTCAATATGAATTCTTCCAAGCTCCCAAGTGTTTTTTTTTTTTAAAGAACTATTGAGTATTTTTTTTTAGGAGCTGCTAAGAAAACGCTGGACGTTTCTACACTATATTAGGTTTTTTTTTATTTGTTTTTTTTATTTTTTTTTTTAAGTTTTTAATTGCACTGAAAGTTTTTCATTAGGTTTTTGTTCCCCTTGATTGTTTATGTGAATTTCTAACTGTTCACAAGGGTAGTATTTTGTGTCAGCTGAAAAGCATTCTCGGACAAAACCTCTTAGTATTGAAGAAGAACAATGTATAAGGGTATTTTATGAAAACAAGCTACAAGAAGTATGTAACAATTTCCGCTTCCCTCATAAGATCCAGGTATGCAAGCTCCTCTCCAGATATTGTAAATGTAATTGTGAAGCAGTCCGTGTTAATGAATTAATTGTGGCAACATTGTTTTTCTATGGTCAACCTTTTGAAATGGTTTATGATATGCAGGCAACGGCCCTCATCTATTTTAAAAGGTTCTATCTGCAATGGTCGGTGATGGAACATCAACCAAAGCATATAATGTAAGTTTGCTTTAGCCATATGAGGACCTCTGGACTAAGGATGAAGCACACTCATTTTTTTGGCTATATTAAGTAGAAATTGGGACTCATTAGTCTTTATAGTGAATTCATACTTATTTTATTTGAAAATGTTGAAATTTGGTTAGGATGATTGCACCTGATGAACTGCTTGCTAGATGGATTAGTCATCAGTTTTCTCTTTTGATTAATCTCCCCTCCCCCCTTCCCTTTTTGCATCTTCCTAATGGCACAGCCAACTGATTACTTACTTTATATGTTATCATTTGATTGATTACGTGTGTGGCTGCCATGTACTTCATCAAAGTCAGTGTTGGATTTGTATTTTTTATTTTTTTGAAAGTTTTTTTTATTACTTGTTAGCTTCTCAGTAACTCAGATTGAACTTTTTGCACAGGTTGACCTGCATATATGCTGCTTGTAAGATAGAAGAAAATCATGTATCAGCTGAGGAGCTTGGTAAGGGGATTTCACAGGATCATCAAATGATTCTCAATAATGAGATGATAGTTTATCAGGCATGGATAGGCCTCACGTATAAATTTGATCTTTGTCATTTTTTGTTTTTATTAGTCTATGACATGAAACCCTTGTTTTGCAGAGTTTGGAATTTGATCTTATAGTTTATGCACCATATCGCTCAGTTGAAGGTTTTATAGATGATATGGAGGTTCGTCTGGTTGGTCTATGACTGGAATTTTTTAATATGTTTAATCTTTTTATTATTTTTGCATCTCAAAATAAATCTTCAACTTTCTCTCTCTTTTGTTGGCTTAATTTTTATGACTTGTCTGCAATTAACATTGCATTTTTTTAATGGTTTTATTTTATGCTGGAAATTGCGACCATCGGCATTGACAGGAATTTTGCAATGCTGGTAATGACCAGCTCCAAATGCTGAAGGTATTAGTCCTGCTGTCCAACATAATTGTTGTCTGGCTGAGCACATTGTTGTGGCCATGAGTAGATGATTTTTTTTTTCTTGGCATATTATTTTATATATAGGAGGTTTCTCCGGTACCCTTCCGTTTTTTGTGACGATTAGTGGTTACTATTTGTCCATATGTCCCACTTACTTGAAATATTTACGGTTATTTTTTTATATATATTGCACTAAAATGGAATACATCGCAAAATATTGACCACTAATTACTAGGGGTACCGGTGCCCTCATAAAAATAAAAGGTACTGAAGGAATCTCTCTTTCTCTCTCTCTGTGTTTGTTTGTGTGTACACGTATTGTGATTGTTTCTCCTATTCCCTTATCTGGTTAACTATTGTTCTTCCCTAGTTATAAAACATTTTGTGCATCCTCTTCACTGAGAAATGCTCACTGCCTTCCATGATGTTCAAGTAGCTTCTTGTCTCATGATAATGTTTCTCCTGATGTGTAGATTTTGCTAGACACAGCAAGATTGGAAGTTGATAAAATGATGCTTACAGATGCACCACTTTTATTTCCTCCTGGGCAGGTATTCTCAGGATAGTATGTTTTATCACTTTTATGTGACAAGACGCAGCCAAAAAGATCTCTGTGTTGCCTTATCTTTATGAAGGATTTTAAAATAGAAAATTTGACCTTTTCTAATTAATGAAATTCATTTTATCAGCCGAAAGCAAATAATCCATGTAACAGAGTCACAACCTAGGCTATATTTTATTTTTATCCATAAAAAAGGGAGAAATAGGATTTATGAAATCCTAGTGAAAACATTTATATTTATGGAGCAATGAACCAAATTTCGGAAAGAGTGGTTGACTATTAACTTCTGTACATTGATTAACCTTTATTTTTTATTTCACTTAGTTGTTTCGAAATTGGAAATTTTGCTAGGGTTTCCTAAATCGTAAGAAAAACATAAAACCTAGGCTATACTTTGTAATTATTGATTTGCAACAAAACATTTTCTAATCAATCTTATTTCAATCTTCTAGTTTAGCTTTGTTCTAAACCATTTTGCTTTAAAATCTTTCTAACTATCTGTTTGTGTCTTTTGATGCAGTTGGCTTTAGCTGCTTTGCGCAATTCAAATGCACTCCATAAAGTTCTTGACTTTGATGAGTACTTACCATTGCTTGACGTGTTTCTTTGCGATGATTGATTCTGACACCCTTCCCCCCTTTTTCCTTTTGTAGTTTATTGTTACTTGTTACGTAGTCTTGAAACAAAATGGTCTGCCTGGGGTGTGATCTTGTAGTATATTCTTTGACTAGAATTAATGTTTCTGCTTAGGCGTTCACTCTCATACTGTCACTTATTGCAGTTATCTGAGCAGCATTTTTCCCCGTCAGAAATCCATGCATACAATGTCCGAGCTAATGGAATCAATGAAAGCAATTGATTCTTGGGTAATTGTTTCTCATTCTAATATTTGTTATTGAACTGAATGACTGATGCGTAATTCCAAATTAACATTTTGCATTAGCTGGGAATGTGTCTTCTGTTTTACATGGACCATTGTGGCCTTCTTGGCTATGTATGCAGGTTAAGAAATACAAATTTCCTTCAGAGAAGGAATTGAAGCATATCAACCGGAAACTGAAGTCTTGTTGGGGTCTCAGCTCTCATGACGAGTACTTCCTTTATCCCTATGTAGAATTGCCTGCTGACCCTTCACATCCAGCCCCTCTCCCCAAAGAATGTTTAAGAGAGAAAATTTAATGTAATATAATAATTTTGGATTGCTTTACAGGGGCAAGAAGCGGGAGAAGAAATCAAAGCACAAGTCCAAAAAAAGTTCAAATGAAGCACAAAATGTGCCATCTTAGCTTTATATTCTTTTCAATTGAGTTACTCATCTTCTGAATTTTGGATGGGATTTTTTTTTTTTGTTTCTGTTTGGACATGAAGGATTGTCTTAAGCGATAGATAACATTTTCCTCACCCTAGGTGCAAGAGCGTTCCTTGGAAAACTGCTTGAGGCTGACTAGTGAGTCTGGTTCAGTCATGTTTGTTGCTCCACATATGTCCCTCGATTGCCGTTTGTATGACTTATTTATGCCCAAATGAACTTATTGCTTCAAATAATATGGTATTTAAAAATGCTTCAATCCCTATTCTATGCTTACGGTGTTTTAAGATGCTTCAATATTTTGCCGTTGCCACATTTCACTTCTAGAGATCAACAAATACTTCTGTTTAAACTGCAATTCCTTCTCTTGTGGTTCCAAGTTCTGCAACGAGTTATGATAGCCAATGTCGTATATTTATCTTCCTCAATGACATATTCTAACGAACTAAAAAATACAGTATAATCTTAATGTTTACCTCTACATCCTTCCCCTCTTTCTGATATATAGGTGTACTTGAGAGAATAAAGAAATGTAAGTGGTAGTCACTAATGGGAACATCAAAGGAGTAGGTTTTAATAAATCCCATTATCTGTTGATGTGTTTGTATTTGATCAAAATTTAAATGTTTTTTAAAGTACTAGTTTTTTATTACTATTTATCAACATTGCACTTTATAGGTGCAGTTTAGAGGTTCTGTTTCCCTTAAATGATATCCTAATAATACTAAAAACATGCATGTGTTGATTTTCTTTTTTTAATATATTTACTTATTTGAGTTATGTAAGCGTTTTATTAAATTTGACAACATTAAGGAAATGTTTCTTCTTTTTTTAAAATGACGTGTGTATTTTTACATTAAATCTTGGTCAAATAAAAAAACGTCGTGTATTTTTATGTTAAATCTTGATCGAATATAAATCGCCCTTTCTATAAAACTCTACTTACACAATTTGAATGTCCCAATACAACTGTTCAAGTGACTGTGTGTTAATGATAAGATATTAATGTTAAAAATAGATGATTGAAATTATTTAAGGAATTTTTTTCTGCAACAATCAGAAAATAAGCTCTTATTTTTCATATTCAAAGGTGGCGGTTGCGTCATTCTATGGTCAAGTTGTAAAGGTGTGCAATAAGTTTTGGTAAGGGTTTACAGTTCTTATAGTCTTATCTACTAATGAAGAATTAATTTTAGGATTTGAACCCAAAATCTTTAAGCCAAACAAATACTTGAACAATCCGCGAGCTCCCCCATGCTTGATCTGGTTCAGCCGTTACATTGTCATTTATAGGAATGACACTGAACTTGGGATCCCCATTGTGGCTCATGAGGAAAGGTGAACTGTTGGGGGGCATAGACTGGAGAACGCAGAACTAGTACAGAATTCTTATCTAGGGTTTGCTCTCTAACCTCAAAATCGGGTTATGAGAAATATATGTAGTATTGGGTTAACGGGTTGACCTGGCCTACCCGGCCCTCCCTATAGGTGCATAGGACAGGACTGGGCCATCAAATAGTTAACCTTACCTAATCTTGGCCCAGCTTAAAATCAGACTTGTATGAACTGACACCTTTCAGTAGGACTCAAAGTCGGGTCAGCCCGATCAAGGCTGAGCCAAAAATTGGGCCAACCTGATATCTTTGTAGCTGAAATTGGACCAGTTAAATCACATTTGAGATGAAAATTGGGCCAGCCCGTCACCTTCGCCTCTCTGCGAATGTCACTTCCGGCAGTGGCAGACCGAAACGGTCGAGGCTCCAAAGCTGAACCAGTGGAGGCTGCCTTCAAGAATCAAAATGGCGTGGTTAGTCTCCACAAGCTTAAGCTTCGCCGTTCCTCTGCGTGCTTCTTTACCAACACTAACCAAGGTACATGCATAACATAACATAACATACCTCTGCTTTTAAGTTTAAACCCTAACTTTGTGTTTTTCGTCTCCTCTCCATGCTCACAATTTGGTTCCTGGGAAGGAAGTACTAAGTAGCTTTGAGTCTTAAAATGCTTCTCGTTAGTATCTGAACTTCCAAACTTCATTTTCAACTTCCCATAACCATCAGAATTTGTGCACATCTCTGTTTGGCTTTTGTAATGCTCTTCTAATTTCAAAGGGGAATTATTTTTTCAATTTATCCTTGTGTATTTGTGTTGCATGCTTATTGCTTTTGATGACTTACGTCCAGGGAGTACATCAATTAGATTCTGCTCTGGCTAGACTTTCAAGCAAAGCAACAATTAGTACAGGTTTTTCTTTTTAATCTCTCACTCAATTTACCAATGTATTTCAAAGTTAGAAACATGATTTATAGAGCTGTAGCTGTTCACACTTTTTGCATTATAACTGTTTGATAATTTTGAAATATTCCTACCTCTGATTGGGATAAGGTCTTAATGTCTTAGTTGTTTAACTCTACAATGCTCATGGTTGCTTATTACATTAAAACGAGCTCACAGCCAAGATCTTGGAATTCTTGCCATAGTAATTAATATATCAAATTTAAACTTGCAGGCTGTAGCCTACGTCATAATTTTGTTAGGTCATGTTGGCTTCTTGGAAGTCAATTAGTCATTATTAGGGTGGAACTACTAAAGCCATTTACTGGTTAGGATGGATTAGAGTTTTGATTCTGCATCTTAATTTTGGCGCATACTTTTGGATGTTCACTGAAAATAAATGTCTTTAGAAGGTGTTTTTAATTTCCAGTATATTGAGGGAGATCTTCCTTGAGCAAGAAGGATGAAGAAAATAAGATGATAAAAAGAATAGCCAAATCTTGTGAAAAAAAGGTGAAGCTTACCAATCTCATGCTCCCTCACTCTTTAACTACAAAGTGGAGGATAGACATCTTGGATTTTAAAACCTGCTTATGATATATACATGGTTTTAGCTTAGCTCAGATTCTTTGAAATATACAGTATTACAATGTTCTAAGCTGCTGGCTGGGCGGGAAATTTTATCTGTTTGTGGGTATTTACAGATTTGTTAATTATATAGTAAAATTGTTCATGCCTTGGCTGGCTTGGATGGGAATTTACTCCAGAATTACCCGGGGTCCATTCTTGGTGGAGTTAATTTTCACTTCTAGATCTCTGTTATCTTCTGTCACCCCCTTCCGTTGGGATTTTATATGTATATCAGAAAACATGCATGGTGAGATGCGGTAATGAATATGAGAAATTCAAATTATAAAGCAAAAATGAAAGCTAAATAATCTTATCATGTTGGGTATTGTTGTCTACATACACAACCATGTATGTGAGCATGTGTGCATCAGTGCATGCATGTCTATCGTACATATATTTGTGCTAGCTTCAACTTCAACTTCAGGATTCAGACATAGGCAAATTTTGGAAGTTAAATGGAAGGCAGAATTTGTGGGAGTGTTTTGGAAAGTTGCATCATGTTTGTACTTAGCCTTTTTAATCTGACAGTATATATTATATTTGCAGCTCAAAAGGTCCTTGGCTCTTTCAGTTCAAATAAACAAATATTATCCGTGAAGGGAAGCTGTCAAAATTGCTTGATGTCATGCGCAAGATTTCTATATGAAACTTCCTCTTATAATTCGGATGTAGATTATTGCACTGAAATAGTTATATCTGGTTACTGGGTGGGACCCGATGCTGATGATGGGTGGGGGTTTGTTGAAGCTGTAATTAATCAAATGACTTGATTTTGTTTGTTTTAGATAAGAGCTGATTTTGTTTCATTTAAGTGGCGCTCGGTAAGCTGACCACAGTTTCTATTCTTCAAAGGCACAATAAACTAATCAGTCTTCTGGAAAATTGAGAATATCATGTATAAACGGATACTGGAGAGGCATATTTGATATTGAAACGGCTTGATATGGATGTCATTGTGCACGTTTTCATTTGTGAATTATTTTAGGCATCATGTCCGCATCTGTAGTTGACCAACCTTGAACTTGGTGAAAGCGTTGCCTTGTCATCCGGATAGGCTACTGAAGCTGAATGAACCTGAACCTGGTGAAGGTATTAATACTTCTTTACTCTTGTTCTTCTTGCTTCCTTATCACTGACTTTTAAATTTTTAATTAATCTGAGGTCTAGTTGAAGTCTAAATCCAAAGATTGCATCTTCCCATGATTGGATCTGGCATTCATTCTGTAAGCTTGATGAATGCTACATTGCGGATGTTATGCAGTACTTACAGAACAGAACTTGAGACTGGGTCGTTCACTTGGTTTCTATTAACTTGTGGAATTTGTATTTTATATCTCCTACCAAAATATCTTTTGAGAAGACTTTAACTCCTATTAGTACACATCAATTTTATACTTCCGTACATGACAGCATTAAAGTTTAACGTACTTAATAATTATTTTTAGGGTTTTGTTATAAAGTGTAGATGGAGCACTTGTTAAAAAAGTTAAAATAAAATATTTTAGATAAAAATATGATATTGAATATATTAAAAATTTAAAAAGTTTTATTTTTTCATTTAATTTTTTATCTTTAAATCCTGATTGCACAAAATTGTTTTTATAATAATGTTATTTATACATCTAAATCTCTACAATTATCTCTATTCTTTGGAAAATGAGAAAAGAAAAGAAAAAATAAAAAAATGATATTAGATTAATTTTTTCCAAAATAAGGTAAAAGGTAAATGTGATATTTGAGTGTAGGAATAACATTATTAATATTTTTATCACAAAATAATAAGTATTTTTTTTTTGGAGAAAGTTTAGGGAGGCACTAAAAATAGTATTTTATATTGAATTATTGGATTAGATAAAATGAGATAAAGTTAACAAAATATTTGATAAATTTTTTCTTTTATTTATTATATTATAAATATTAATTATTTTAAAATATTTTTAAAAGTTAGTTAATTCACATTCGATTACAGAAATTTAAAAGTGAATTTAATAATAAAAAATGCATAAATTTTTAAAAGAAAAGATTGTGTTGATAAAAAGACTGTTAAAATATGCACATGATACAAAAGTCTTCATTGGTAAAATTGCATTCAATGTTGTAATGATACATAAACAATCATATAATATTCTCATCAATAATATAAAAAATATATATATATGGTCTAAAATTTTATCATGTATCACCTCGTATTAAATTTTTTACTTAATAAATATATTACTTAATTTTTTGCTATCCTTATCACTGACTTTTATAATTTTATATTCATTAATCAATATAATTAATAATTTATAATTAATATAAAAAAATACATGACTTAAAATTTTTTCATCTTTTATCTAAGTTAATTAATAAATACATTAAATTTTTGACATATAGTAAATACATTATCATTTTCTGTTATATTGATGAATGCTATTAACCTAAAAAAAATTGTGGATGTTAAAATAGAAAATTACAAAGAGAAAAAAAAAAAAACTTATAAAGAAAAGAATTAAATTTATCTTGAGACTGGGTCGTTCGCTTGGTTTCTATTAATTTGTGGAATTTGTATTTTATATCTCCTACCAAAATATCTTTTGAGAAGACTTTAACTCCTATTAGTACACATCAATTTTATACTTCCGTACATGACAGCATTAAAGTTTAACCTACTTAATAATTATTTTTAGGGTTTTGTTATAAAGTGTAGATGGAGCACTTGTTAAAAAAGTTAAAAAAAATATTTTAGATAAAAATATGATATTGAATATATTAAAAATTTAAAAAGTTTTAATTTTTCATTTAAATTTTTTTATCTTTAAATCCTTAATAAGTGCGCAAAATTCTTATTTTTATAATAATGTTATTTATACATCTAAATCTCTACAATTATCTCTTACACTTGTTTTGGAAAATGAGAAAAGAAAAAAAAAAGAGAAAAATGATATTAGATTATTTTTTTTCCCAAAATAAGTAAGTATAATAGGTAAATGTAGATATTTGAGTGTAGCAATAACATTATTAATATTTTTATCACAAAATAATAAATATTTTTTTTTTGGCAAGTGAAAGTTTAGGGGAGGAAAAATTGTCTTTTTTCCGAAGTTAGTTTACAAAAGTACTTATTGATCACCAACCAAAATCTAATAGCAAGAATTAAATTCAAAACATTTTTGTTGATGTTGTTTTCTCGATCATACTAGTTGAGTTAACTTTCCTTGACACTAAAAATAGTATTTTATTATTGAGTGATTATTGCATTAGATAAAATGATATAAAGTTAACAAAATATTTGATAAATTGTTTTCTTTTAGTAATTATTATATTATAAATATTAATTATTTTAAAATATATTTTTAAAAATGTTAGTTAATTCACATTCGATTACAGAAATTAAAAAGTGAATTTAATAATAAAAAATGTATAAATTTTTAAAAGAAAAGGTTGTGTTGATAAAAAGACTAATTAAAATACGCACATGATACCAAAAGTTACTTCATTGGTAAAATTCTATTCATTCAACGTTGTAAGTGATACATAAACAATCATATAATATACTCATCAATATAATATAAAAAAAGAAAATATATGGTCTAAAATTTTATCATGTATCATTTAAATTAATTAATAAATGCATTAAATTTTTGATATACGATAAATATATTACTTATTTTTTTGTCATATGTCATCTTATGTATAACTTAAAAGAAATATTAATACGTGTAAAAAATTATCACATATACATCAATATAATCAATCAATCAATATATTTAATTAATCAATATAATTAATAATAATTATAATTAATATAAAAAAATACAGGACATAAAATTCTGTCATACTTCATCTAAGTTAATTAGTAAATGTATTAAACTTTTGACATGTGATAAATACATTATCTAATTTTTTATCATATGTCATACGATATATAAAGAACTTAAAAAAATATTGACATGTATGAAAAAAAAATTATCTCATATACATAAAAAGAAAAAAAAATTAAATTAGAAAATTACAAAGAGAAAGAAAAAACAAAAATTATAAAGAAAATGAATTAAAAAATTCAAAGAACCTAAGAAGTCAAATATAAAATGATTGATTTAATTAATCTATTATTTTTATTTAGTCTACTTAAATTGTATGAACTAAATATATATGTTATAGAGTGTTAAGGAATTAGAATGCATTGAGTATTACTTAACAATATTGTTATATATTATTATAATTTTTGACAAGTATATATTATTTTTTTAATTATCACTGTAATATCTATCAACTTAAATTTTTTTTTTTTGAAAGAATTTGACATTAGTGGTTAGTTTAATATAACTTTAATAATAGAAGTGAAAAATTAATGATTTAATTTGTAATATAATTTTATATGAAAATGTCATTAATAAACATTTTTTTAGATATTTAATATTTAATAATATTAAATAATAATAATAATAATAATATTATTATTATTATTATTATAAAAGAAGATAATTTTTTTTTTTGCATTAAGACTTAGTCTGGTATACTTTTTAAAAATAAGAATGAAAAGTTAAAGGAAGAATTTCAATATAATTTCATTTTTATTACATTTATGAATATTTTTATCCGATGATACACTGAAATGACTATAAATAATAATATAATTTTTACATTATGGATCATTTTAGTATAACTTTAAGAAATGAGTTCCAATTGTACTACTTAGAAATATTGATTAAGTAGTATAATTGTATAATGAGATAAATTAATTGTATATAAATGAGGGACTAATGTGATAGGAGCAAGAATAGTAACATAGTGGTGATAAGATTTATAATCCTATATTAAATTTAATGTGATATATAGGAGTAAGAATAGTAACATATAAGTATGTTAGTGACAAGATTTATATTCTTAAATTGAATTTAATATCATCAAGTTTTGAAAAATATAACAATCAATTTTTCATGAAAAAATATGAATTAATACCTTAATGAAGATAATCTATAGCATTAAAAACTTGAATGAGTAAAAAATATAAGAATTGATACCTTAATAGTATGAACTAAAAATGAGTAAAAATATAGAAAATATATAAAAAATATAAAAAAGTTATAGAGTCCAAAATTAAAATTAGTTGAATATAAACAAGTTATTTATTTTAAATTTTTCTTTCATTATTTCATACATTGTATGAGTACAAAATACTAGTATATAAAGAGATGATACATATTTTCATATTCTAACACGTGTCATTTTTACATAAAACATGTTTAAAAATTTGTCATGTGATAAATACATGATTTCAGTAACTTTCATGTGGCATCTCATGTAGCAATTTAAAAAAGAAGATACACATGTGTTGTCATGTTTAAATTAAATTTATTATATTGTCCACACATACAAATATCAAAAATTATAATTACATATTAATTACATTAACATATATACTTTTGCATATTAATTCATATTAAAAAAATCAAAAAATTCCTACATACCTTTAGTTGACCACGTTATTAATTATTTTCAATGGTAATTGATCTTAAAATGTCATAATTTTCTTATGTGTCTGATACTATCTCTGTTATATATGTACTATCACCCTAAACTTAAGACCTAATTTGCTTATAGATTACATGTAGGTTAACTCATTTTTCTTCCTTTATACTCATAGATCTTATATGATTAAATATTTTTATTAGTTGTTTAATTTATTAAATCATATTTTACGTTATTGCAAGTTATTGTCTACAAGTATTTTTTTTTACTTTTTAAATTTTAAATTAATATAAAAAATATAGATATAAATTAGTAAAAGGATCAAAGAATTATATATATATATAATCAATATAGATAATTTAATAATTCTCCATGAACGTGAACCCAGCGAGACGGAGAATACGATCCATGTCCTCGTCCTCGCATCTGTCTCAAGGGAATTTTTATTTATGTTCCTGTCTTTGTAGGGAAAATTCTCTAAATTCAAATCTTGGTGATGATTCTCAAATATAGAGAAATTTTGTTATCTCTATAGTTATTATCACTTGACTTATTTTTTTTAGTGATATAAACATAAATGGAAATAATTTATATGTAGTTTTCAATAAAGTTAATTTATTAAAATATTGTTTTAAAAAATTTATTGGATCAAATTGTATATTTAAAAGATAAAGATTTTTTTTTTTATATTATAAATATTTTTTTTTCAGGAATATAGGTTGTTATATAATATTTTATACTTAAATTCTTTAGTATTTATATTTATATTGGAGTGATATTCTTTCATGAAAATATAATAAAAAATTATATTTTATGTATTTTTAAATTAAACTTATAAACATTATTTTTCTTGTTGAATTATTACATATATTTTTTTAATAAAATAATTTTTTATAATTATATTTATTTTTATTATTTAATTTTAATTTATTCTGTAATTGCGCGAGTACAAAATTTAGTCAATATAATAATAATAATATTATTATTATTATGTAAAAATAGAGTCATGATTTGTAGAATTTTATCAAGTGACAACTTTAGGTTGTACCGTCAATGTTATTTGAATTTAAATTTTATTATTTTTCTATTAATTTGAATGTTATTTGAAAATGTATAAAATTTTTCAATTGTAATTTCTTGGTTATGCAACTAATTAAATTTTAATTTGAAATTTAATATTATATTTTTAAAGAAAAATTAAAAGAAAGTGTAAATTATTTCAGGATTCTTTCTTACAAATGTCATTTTTAAATTGTGTCACAATTGACTTATTACAAATTTAAACTTGAATTTCATTATTATTATTTTATTAATATAATAATAATTTTTATATATACATATGAAATTTTTTTAGATATTTTTTATAGAATAAAAATATTTTTATTATGGTATTAAACCATACTATAATATGCAAAGATGAAATCAAATGAGTTAGTAGTGACCGTAACCCTTAAAGTTAAAAGCACTTCTTCAATAATTTTTGAAAATTTAAAATATTTTCAAAATGTTATATATAATCCTGAAATTTGACATTTTTAAAAAACAAAATAAATATTTAAACTTCTAACGTAAAATTTTTATATCACTTATAATCATTTATAAAAATTATAAATATATTTTTATAATAATAAAATAAATATTATATATTATTTTTAAATTTTTTAATAATCTAACACATTGCAAAGGTGCTATTATAATTTTAACCATAATTAAGTTTAAGGGGATCCTATACGGTAATGTTACTTACAGTGAATTTGAGGGTTTGGAACACATACACAATGACTACCAACTTAGCGAAAAGATGAATCTTATGAATTCTGCTTATAATCCACATATTTATACAAATTGCACGTTTTTAGATCATGAGCTTTGTCATCCTGTGGCTGAGGAAGAACGCAAGCAGGTGAATCTTGTCCTAGTCTTCCTCCAGTTTATTAATTTAATCTTCTCTTTTTGTAAGTTTCAGTGATCCCTTTGCTCTTATTTACGTTTACATTGTTAAAATCGAGCTCTGGAGTGTAATCATGGCAGCACCTTAGAGTTCACGTTTTGTCCGATCAATTCATCTATTTTATTTCACGGTTCCAGTGCTCAATTAGGCTCCTCCTACGTATATGTTTCTTTAATGAATCTAGTATTTTAGGTTCAGATCAAAGAGTGAAAGTGAATCTAAGATTGCATTTCATCACGCTGTGTTTTTGAATTTTGATGAGAACCATATGAAGGTTGCACTACGATTAATTTCGGCTTGGATTTCCTGGCTAGGCAGGACTGGTTTTGACAAATGCAGTTGTTCTTCCTCAGTGTTCTCCTCTTATATAGAGTCTTGTATTGTATGCGATCAACAGTGGCTGAAGGGGTTACCAGTTTTGAACTCTTTGCTTCATTTTTTTATATTATTTGATCCGTAAAATATTTCTAAGCTAATAGTATACGTTACACAGAATTTCAAAAACCTAGCAAACAAGGGTTACCTTTTTCCTTTTTTAACTCTCAGTTTCTCACCCTAACATATATAGGCTAATTATGAGTTTAGAAACTTGAAGTTAAAATCCTCAAATGTGTTAATTATAGATTCAGAAACTTGAATCAACAACTCTTAAGAGAATTAAGCAATTAAATTCAATATATACTGCTGGCCTAATCCGTGAAGTAAAAAAAATTATTTATATAATTCACTAATTGGCTAATTTGTATGCCTTCTCTAAGTTTCTCTCTATATTCTATGTTTATATCGACCACTGCCTTTCTGTTAGCCATCTTTTCTGATCGTTAAAATCTGGTCTTCATGTGATCTTCTCTTCAATCTTTTGTTTTCGTTTGTCTAGGTAGAAGTGTTACACTTTGCAGCTTACTATTCTGCCGCAACTTAACAACAATGAATTATTTGAATTAAATAATTATTGTTATATTTGGTTTTCGCTTCCATTTCTTGACTATAATTCTTAATTTATAGTAATAATATGCATTTTGTGTCGAATGGTTCCATGCCATCGCCTATAAAAAAAATAGAAAAGAAAGAATACAAAATAATTGCTACTACATTCCATGCTGGTCAGAGTAGAATTTTGGGGGGAAGTTTAATAATTTGGGTGCTAAGCTTCTCTTCCTCTCTCTTTTTGCTTTTATACTCAACTTCCTTTATTTGGAAATTATTTTCTTTATTTTTTTCTCTTTTAATCTGACTGAACCTGGTTATGTGAGTAACATAATTATTACTGTTAACTTTGATTGGTTTTATGTGTTAGTTTGCAATTTGCAAACGAAAGGTTACTCAAGTTTACTTATGTCTAGCCTCAAACACAACAGACAGAAAGGTAGATGTTAAGATGCCAGCAGATAGATAATGATTACTTGGCAGTGATATGATACAAAATAAACAGAGAGAACAACACTGGGGGTAAGTTATCCCCTCTACGAAAAGCTCCTTAACTAATTCAAGAGATCATTATGCTAAACCAAAGCTTAAAGATATAGAAGTGAAATTTTATATGAGATTACCAGTTTGACTTATCCTCACTATTTAAAGTTATGAAACTTATATCTTAACTGAACTAATTACTAATCCAAGAACTCTAATTATAAAACGTATAACTGAACTTTAGTTAAACACTTGCTATATCTGATGATACTGAGATCACACTGGTTTCTCTGAACTTATATTGCCAAAAAAATACCTAACCAGCAAGCACGAATATGGATTTCAATTTGGTGGATTTGTAGTATATAATTAGCCTGTTGTGTGAATAGCTGAAAGACATCTTTTATTTAACTTCTAGACAATAATATGTTTGAGAATTAATTATTGTTCTTAAAAAAGTTTCAATCAGCATGAAAAATCATGACATGAAAAAGAGATTCGTCTAGAATTCATTTTCATATATGGGAGAAGATCAAGAGAACAGAAGGGACATTCCGAATTGTGCTTGAAATACTAATATTTTGGGGATAGATAAATATAAGCACTTTAACTGATCATATCAGTAAACAAGTTGGACCTCTTAATTATAGAAGCATAACTTGGGCATTTGAGAAGATTTCAGCTTGAAATTTTGGAGTGAAACTAACATGTGCTGAAGAAGTAATTATATGAAGTCATAGACTGATATATCATGTCATGTGCTATAACAATCTAATTTTCATAGTTCCTGCGTCGAACAGTGCTACCACAGCTACAGTTATTCACTAAATTCCATGGAATATTAAATTCGAAGATGAATATTTATCAATTAGAAGCAGATTGCAGTTTAGGGAGTGTGCACCAGGGCAAAGCGCTATTTGCATAGAATATGTACTCTAGTTTTTTGTTGAGGTTCTGCAACCTATATGGACCACAACTCATGATCCTTTTCCTACTGTCCTGAAAAAAAGGCACATCTGACGCGGCTTGCCATATTGATTGCTAATTGCCAGTCCCCACTCCCTAAAAAGGAATGCTGCATAGACAGGCAGGTTATGAATCTCGATACCGCAATTTCATGGTCGGAGCCAATGGGAACAGTGTTCATTTGAAAGTGTTCAACTGTGGAAATCATCCAATTGTGTGATTTATAACCGGTTACAAACTTTAATGTATGCAGTTATATATTCTATCAAGAAATTAAACCATAACTTAGTACTGCAATACTGGTAGTATATGTACCTAGTACTGAGATTTGTTGTTTTCAAAGTAATATGGTCGACGTCATTGCATTCGTATAGAATAGATGGTCCAAAAGTTTTGTGGTTTCTGGACCGTCATTAATATTAATTCAAAACTGGTGCAAATTCTTTGGTTTTGAGGTTTTGATCTCTCAGATGTAGTGTCAATTTTATATAATCAATATCACGATCTCCCTCTCTAAGATTAATTACTTCTACTTCTTACAGACGGAAATATCTCTCAATTAGTGGTGGAAGCTTGTTATTTACCAGACCTCAGAACTCATCTTTGCTATGCTACTGTATGCATATATATGTGTGTGTGTGTCACAGAGAGAGAGAGAGTATAAACCAATAAGGTAATAGTTGAGAAGTGGTCCCAAAGAGGTTGTGGAAATCCCAGGCTATCCATGCTGAAACCCTAATTCTGACACACAAGTTCAAATTGAGAAGGGCTTTGCTGTCAACTTTAATGGGAGGATGCTCTAATTAATAGTTCATTTCAAATATAGTAGAATGCAGGCATGCCTGAGATATGATTCGATTTTCACGGTTAATTATGCACATGTAAAGCAACGAGATAGTGGTCCCTGGTTCTAGGGTTAGAAAACCAAAACCCAGTACATGTATATGCCAGTTTATTTTATAGCCTTTCACTGTTACTGTCTAATAATTCACTTCTATTTTGGTTACAAACTGATGGTTATCTGCGGTTAAACCCTCAATGAGACAAAGGCTATCATATATTAACAGCATGATGTATAATTAGTTAAGGAGAAGTTGAGAGAGGTCGCAAACATAATTGAACTCTTCAACTTTTTCTTTCCGTACAATTAGATGTATGTTTCAGGGAATGGATATTTTGGGTAAAAACACTTTAAGAACTGCTGAACTTCTAAACTAAGTATGTTAGTTGGAACAGTGATCTTGACCGGCCCTGATATAAAATCTGCATGTTCTGTATAAAACAGTTAACGAATGATCTATATTAGGGACTTAACAGAAGATATTTTATATATATATATATATAGTAGGAAAATAAATTAACGTCACTGCAACACGCAGAAGGTTGTAAGTCTGGAGCAAAAGATATGGATTGAAGGCACCACCGGATCAATAAGCCAGCGGGGGATAAGTTTTGCAGTTAAATGGACTAAAAAAGATGAGAAGAGTTTCATTAATTATAACCTGCCTTTTTTATTCAGTTCAAAACTTTGCAAGATTTGGACTATATAAGCTGGATCTTGAAACTAAATTTAATAATCCGTATATCTTACTAAAATTTCCCTTTAGTCTTGCACATATGAAAATTATGTTTTGCTGAGTAAGGATCATAAGAAATCTGCTGTTCCATGGTGTTCCTAATAATCTAGTGGCAAATTAACCCAAGATTACGTTTGGATGTGAATATCTTCTGCAAAAATTGCCTTTGTACCGGCCTTGCCTAGCCCTTTTATCTTCTAGATATGCTTAGATGAGATGAGTCAGATCTATATTTGTAAATGAAGTACTGCTACTTATCATAGAAAATTAAGAGCTACGTATTAGCTAGTTCTTTAATACCCAAAATATACAATACAGAAGCCTAATACACTAGCTATGTAAGATAGAAGGGGAAGTCCCCTTATTTGACCAGATATATAGTTGCAAATTACCTTAGAATCTCCAACAAAATTAGAATTGTTCTTCTTCTTGGGTGTTGTGTGTCATCACCTTGTTCGATCTTCAGAAAGACAGATACTATATATTCATCCACCAGATTGATTTGCAGGAGGAGTTTGTAACCCTACACTCAAGTGGGGCAGGAATTTGAGTTTGCTTCCCATGTTGGCTGCTTGTTTTTGTTGCTTGCTGATCCTTCATTGGCGCTATCAAGTTTGTTCTGATTCACTTTCCCCCTTTCAGCCTGCCTGTATTTATGCAAGTACCTTCCAATGGCCTCAGCATAGTTATCAAAACCTAAGGAGCTTAGAGCCCAACAGATGTCATCCCCATTAACGGTCTTGCGATTCTCCTTGTGACACTTCTCAGATGCCTCACCAGTCACAAAACTTATGAACTCTGTCACACATTCTTGCATTAGTTGTTTGCCTTCTTTGGAGATCTTTGCACTAGGAGGAAGAATTTGCTTCATGATTCGACCCACATTTGCAATGGGCAACGTTCTATCTTGCTCATTGTCCATTTTCTAAAATCAGGGTAACAAACTATTTTCTTATATCTTGCTTTTGATTTAAGGACAAACTTGTTTTAAATAGATTATCTCTCTATAAATGTGCGTATAAGTAAATGCAATATTTTGTGAAACACGATACGAATGTCACATGTAAGGATGCTGGTATGTTCATCGTAACATTACTAACATGACATATTAATGGATTTATATCCTCTCCTTTTATAAAAGGATGACATTATTATCATATTATGAGAGTTATTCTTTGTACAATACGAATAAATTTTACCTAAGTAATTGTGAGTTTTTCCATAAAAAATGCTTTTTCTTTTTCTCTTAAAACATAACACCATTATATTTTTAAGGAAATGAAATGATCTAAATCCTAAATTAATAATATTAGTTATGGTTGAAGTATACAACAACAACAACAACTAAGTCTTTTCCCACTAGGTGGGGCCGGCTACATGGATCAAACGATGTCATTGTGTCTATCATGAACCAAGTTTTCAAAAAAATCATTCAAATCTAGATCTTTTTTAACCGTTTTATCTATAGTCTTTCTTGGTCTTCCTCTACCTCTAACTATTAGGTTATTCTCCACCTGATCTACTCTTCTTACAGGAGCTTCTAAGGGTCTTCTCTTTACATGTCTAAATCACCTAAGGCGAAATTCTCTCATCTTTTCCACAATAGGTGTTACTCCTACTTTCTCTCTAATGCATTCATTCCTAATTCTATCTTATCTAGTTATGGTTGAAGTATATCATAAAAAAAAAAGTTATCGTTGAAGTACAACAACAAACTAATTATTAATTTTTTTTAAAAAAATGGCTAATTAAAGTTAAAAATCTCTAACTTCTTTTATATACATGTAACTCATTATTTTAAATAGAATTGAGGCACATCATTATAACTTCTTTTGTATTGCTATTTCCTCCCTTCACTAAAATTAAAAAGTAAAAGAATATGAATAGGATTTAGTTTCACGGATATAATATATAATTATATATATTATTACTCGTAGAAAAATTCAGAGAATAATTAATACCTAGTATTATGACATAATTCAATTAGAACCTGTAAAATGAGTTCAAATATATAGTTTTTTTTTTTAAGACGTTAGAACATATGAAAAGAAAATGTTTTGTTAAAAACATGATGATAATTAATGATAATGCATGAATTAATTATCGTGTACATCTGTCACTGCAGTTTTCCAGGGGAAATGTACTTTATAAATATATGGAAGTGGGCCATCTGCTTTCTATTTTGGGTTGGAATAAAGCTGACAAGGCGATTATAAATTATATATACTACATCTGCGACAAGAGCTAGTTTTGAAAATTTCTGTTTTGGAATCAAAGGCTTATTAGTTAAGGTACCATGGGTCTCACTGCCATTCCATTTACAGGACAAAATTTTTCAATAAAAATATAACATATATTTTATATTTTAATCATATTATCATTTTATAATTTTTTTTTAATGAATGGTAAAAAAGTATACATATATTATATGTTTTAATTGGAGAATAACAATATTAGTATCTAAAATTTTATATAAAAATTGTGTCCACTTATATCCATATAATATAAACATATTCTATTGCCCTTAATTTAATTATTGGAGAATAATATAATAATCTTATTATTCGTACAACTTACATAAGTGGAGCACATTTGTGCGTTTTCATGCTCTGGGACATATCCGACCTAAACGTACCTAAAAAGAAGTCTTTACACACCTTAGTGTTTTATCATAGCTCTTACTTTAGGTTAAATTATGTTTTGACAATCTTTATGGCAATAGCATTTCTTCTTTGATAAGTTCGAATTCGTTAGGTTTTAATTCTTTATCATGCTCTAGAATTCTTTTTAACTTTCACATTAGATATATTAACAAAACGTAATTGATGCTTAGATTCTCAACATTATGATATAGATATGAAAAGTCAATCACATCTCAACATTATAATTACAGAGAAATTCTTATCTAAATCTGGAACACTACAGTTGAGTACATTAGACGAATCAAGATTTAATATTTTTATGAATTTTTATGAAATTAATTATATAACACAAAAATTTATAAAAATATTAAGTTTTGATTAGCATGATCCATTCAATTAGGTATTTTAGATTTAGACAAGAATTTCTCTATAATCAAATTGTGCAGTTTGCTAATAGGTAGAAAGAGTTGCATTGTAATCGATCAATCTCCATTTGCTAGGATATTAGCTGACTCAACACCCATAACAATCACCAGCAGCCATGTATCCACATAGTTAAGTTAGTTCACAATCATGTCCCGTGACTCTAGCTCACATAGTTAGGTCATTTACTTGCAAGTTTCTAGTAGGGGATTCAATACTCCCTAATAGAACATCATTTTCCCATTCCTTTTATCCCCCTCCCCCTCCCTGATAGAACATCAGTTTCTTCATAATTTGACCTAGTTCTTCTAAGTTTATTTAAGAAAGTTATTCTGTGAAACTATAAATCTTGTATTTGAGTCATTTTGTTCCCCCCCCCCCCCCCCTATTTCTTCCTCTCCTTACCTCTCGTCCAGCCATCCATAACGATTAGGCCCAGTACTGACGCAATTACGATTTGCAAGCCTCTTTCCGGGATGAATTAGGAGCCTTGTTTACAATAAAAACGAAAGTAAAGTCATTAACTTGGACCGAGAAAGCATTCTGGCAACATGTTTAGGCTCAGTATTAATTCTCTGCTTCTATATCTCTCTTCAGTACAAAAAAACAGAAAAAAGGGCACAGCCCAATAGATAGAAACAGACCTGTATTGAGCTCTATTAGGTTAAGCTTTATTCTATTTGTTACTGTTAAGGAAAACCCTTCCTCTATGAACTGATGCCCATAACCGGTTCATGAATTTCAGATACAGGGTGTGTATGCTGGTTAGGAGAGAAAGTAAACAAAGCTACGACATATGCTGAAACGTAAGTTGATTCTACGGTGCAGCCTGCTCAGTTATGGAGCATGGGTGCACCGTTTAAGTTACCCTGCTCAGATTTATGCAGAAAATCCATCAGATCTGGGACATAAATTCAATGCCTTGGATTTAGCAGAATTCTTCCTTGCCACAGTAACCTGTTTGTTAGAGCCTAACTTTGCACCATCATTTGAAATTTTCAAAACCTTCGCAAGCTGTAAGGATGGTGTACCATCCATTAGATGCTTCCTTTTTTTATTTTGATACTTTATTTTTTGCTGCAAACAGGAACAAGCAACCCATAAAATAAATATGAATCTAGCCTGAAAACAAATTAAAGACATCTACAACAGGTCAAAGTGAAGGAGGAACTGGAAAAAGTGTTTTACATTTTTACCTCTTCTCAATAGGTTTTAGGTAAATAACTCCAGCTCTTGAATGATAACAGTATCAAACGAATAGGTTAATCTCATATGGAATTAGCTTGCATTTCTAAATAAGATTTTTTTTAAAAAAAAAATTTTTGGTAATACGTTTCTAAATAAGTTTAATCACAAGTTACAGGTGATGCTTTATAGACATTAATTTAAATATCAT
The DNA here is from genome assembly GCA_029884605.1 of Ormosia emarginata. Classification (NCBI taxonomy): domain Eukaryota; kingdom Viridiplantae; phylum Streptophyta; class Magnoliopsida; order Fabales; family Fabaceae; genus Ormosia; species Ormosia emarginata. Next base: position 325,064 of record JAQQTP010000070.1, on the reverse strand, counting down.
AGTTATCTACGGTTACAATATTAGGTGCATCTATCCACACCTTAACTTGACAAGGTGCAAGTTAGATAGAGCCTAATACTTCTAACATTGTTAAAATATATTGGACCAAGTTGCTGGGTTGGATTTGAAAGAGTCCAACCAAGAGAGCTCGTGTTCTTTGCGGTATATTAAATTGATTTTTCAAACAAACAAAAACAATATCTATTTGTATCAATTGAGAAATTGTGAGGGAAATATTGTTAAAATTAGAACAAGGGGAACAAGATGCAATCAATCTCTATTTAATGTGACTTTAATTTTTCTTTGGTAGTTAAACAAAAAATTAATAAGGGTTTCCAATGACAACAATTAAACACTGTTAGAGTAGTATGTAATTCGGAACAAAACCTATTTTCTGGACTTAGAAACATTTAATATTTGAAAGAGAAAATAATTGAAACAAGTATTTTAGGCCATCCATTTAAAATATCTCAAGTCACTAATGAAGGCTGACTTAATTGATATGATCGAATAATGTTGACAAAAATGTCTTTGATACGATTTTTACTAAATATTAAGTTATATGTAAGTATCACTATAAGTTATTATCGATACTTATAGCATCTTTAATATTAGAATGAGACAACTTCATTTTTTATATTTTTTTTACTAAAAAATTGAAATCTCAACTAAGTCAATGAGACTATGCTTTGCCAGTTATCCTTTAACTGTCCTCACTTTAACTTGGAACACACCATTATATAAGCTTCTTTGAAAAGTTCATATTAGTTTTTGAAACGAAGAATTTCAAAACTAAATGATGTGTTTTGTTTTGCAAAAGAAATGTTTAGGTTATATGTCATGTTATTTTTTTTAGAGGTGTATTTTCTGGTGCACCTTCTAGTCAAAGGGTGCAACCGTTCACCTTTTTGAATCAACCTGCTACAATAAGTATAGATTATTATGTAGTAGTCCTTTAGTTTATTTACAATGAAGTCCTGCTAATATGTAATTTTTCATTTTTGTCCTTTACAACATTTGATCAAGTCCATCAGAATGAGACCAAGTTTAAGGAACATCATGAGAACCTTGTTTCACTATATCCACCATATTTTTTGAGAACTTTGTTCACCGGAGAATGCTATTACGGATCACTTGATAAGTGATTCATAGATGAATTATATTCTTTTTTTATTTAATAATATTCATATGTAAATCTAGATGTATATAAATATTATTAGTTGAAATTTGTAAAGTTTTTTATATATACAGTTATTTATAAAAAAAATGATCTTACTAAATTGTACAATTATTCATTTTTTACAGTTATTCATTTTTCTTTATCGTATTTCAAAGTTCCTCTTTGGATGTTTATGATGATGTGATGTTGTTGTATTATTATAGAACAAAACTTGGCTCTAATCATTTTCTCTAATATTTTTCTCTAACTCTATTTAATTTTTTTCTATGTATTACTTTCACTCTCATTTAATTGAATTAATAAACACATAAAGAAATATTAAATATGATTGAAGAGAAATGTTAAAAGAAAGGGTTAGACTCAATTTTTATTTGTTATGCTATGGTACTGGTTTAGTCTTCCTTAACAATGGGACTCCAAAATATGCACCAATGATCTTTATTTTTTACTTTTTAATACGAAGCGAAACTATTGAAATGGACTTCTTGAAATCATTTCATCTGGAAAAGGAGGTTTATATACAAGAGAGCTACAAGCTAAAAATAAGATAACTAACGCTAATAACCTCTATAACTAACTAACCAAATATAACAAACTAACATCCATAAATAAAGTTCCAATACCCCCCCTCAAACTGGAGAGTGAATGTCTTTTACTCCCAGTTTGGAAAGAAGATGAGAAAAAGGTTGAGGGTCCAGTGGTTTAGTTAGAATATCTGCCAATTGGGCCGAGCTTGGAACTAGAAGGAGGTGAAAAAGTTTGGCTTGCAATTTTTCACGAACCACATGACAATCGATGTCAATGTGTTTCGTTCTCATGAAAGCTAGCATTGGCAGCAATGTGGCGAGCCGAATTGCTATCACAAGTAGAGAAGGGAAGGCGTAATGAAGGGTACATGAAGATCACGGTAAGTAGGTCAACCACTGTAATTCACAAACAGTGGAAGCTAGAGCGCGGTACTCGGCTTCAGACGAGGATCTGGAAACCGTGCTCTGTTTCTTAGAGCTCCAGGAAACCAAGGAATCACCAAGGAACACGCAAAAACCAGTGACTGATCTGCAGGTTTCAGGACAAGATGCCCAATCCGAGTCACTAAATCCCTTTAGCTGCAATGAGGAAGAAGCAGGGAAGAAGAGCCCTTGACCAGAGAAGATTTGATATAGCGCGAGCACGATGGACGGCTTGAAGGTGAGCTTCAGGGGGCACCATGTGTTGATCGAGTTCTTTGGGGCCAAGTTCGGGCGAGTAGTGGTCAAATAAAGCAATCTACCAATGAGACGACGATAGCTGCTAGCATCAGTGAGAGGAGAATCATTGAGAGAAAGATTCTTGTGTGTATTGACCATGGGTGTGGCAGCTGGCTTAGCACCCAGTAGACCAGCATCGTGAAGCAAATCAGTGGCGTATTTACGTTGACAAACGGAGATGCCAAGGTGCGAACGTGCTACCTCAAGACCAAGGAAGTAACGAAGCTGGCCAAGGTCCTTGATCTTAAATACAACATCCAAATAGGCCTTCACAGAGTCAATTTCAAGGAGATCATTCCCAGCGAGAATCAAGTCATCCACATAGATGAGAAGAGCGGTGAAGGACTGATTGTGGACTTTGGTGAAGAGAGAATGATCGGATTGAGATTGAACATAGCCGAGGGAGATCAAGGAAGATGAAAGTTTGGCAAACCATTGACGGCTGGCTTGGTTTAACCCATACAAAGATTTTAACAAACGACAGACTTGATTGGGTTTAGATGATTGCAAACCTTGAGGGATCTCCATATAACTCTTCATCTAACTCGCCATGCAAAAAAGCATTATTCACGTCTAGTTGCTGGAGGTGCCAAGACTGAGAAGAAGCAATAGCAAGGATAAGTCTAACAGTAGTCAACTTGGCCACTGGTGAGAAGGTTTCAAGGTAGTTGATACCTTCTGTTTGAGTGTACCCCTTTGCAACGAGGCGTGCTTTATAACGTTCTATGGATCCATCGGCCTTATACTTGATCTTATAGACCCATTTACAGCCAATGGGAACCTTGCCAGGAGATAAATCTGTGAGCTCCCAGTACGCTTCGATTAAGAGCTCATGCACGGATCCATGGTCAGTAAGCCGGCCAAGCGATTTAGAAGCCTGAGTATAGGTGGTAGGTTCGGTTTGAGCTGAAATAGAGAAAAGGAGGTGTTTGTAGGGAGAAGAAAGTTATGGTAGGATAGGACAGTGTGGAGAGGATAAGGTGTGGGGAAAGAAGAGGTGATAGTGGTGCGAGACATAGTCATTTAGATGTGAAGGTTTATGTTTAGTTCGGTGGATGTTCGAGTGTGGGAGAGTAGGGTGGTGTATAGGTGGGTCAGGTTGTGATAGAGCAGGTTCATGGTATTGTGTATATGGATCAAGGTCAAGTAAGTCAGAGGTAGAAAAAGTGGAGTCTAAGGTTTTGGTGTATGAGTCAGTATGAGGAGGGTGCGTGTGTAGGTAGGGGAAAGAATCTTCATAAAAGATGACATTGCGGGAAAGAAAAATTTCCCTTGAGCGCAAGTCCATGAGGATGTAACCTTTAACTCCATGTTTAAAACCAAGGAAAATACATTTCCGTGCTCTCGGATCCAGTTTGTGTCAGCCTTGTACTAAGGTGGAAGCAAAAGCCAAGCAACCAAAAACTCTTAGTTGCTTAAGATCAGGGACAGCATTGTTAAGCAACTCAAAGGGAGACTTGTGACCAATAATAGGGGAAGGCAGCCTGTTGATGAGAAAGATGGCATGATTTACTGCATAGCACCAGAATTTCTTGGGCAATTGACATTGAAACATGATGGCTCGAGTAACATTCAAAATATGTTTGTGTTTGCGCTCAGCAACTGCATTTTGCTGTGGTGTTTCGACACATGACTTTTGGTGAATTATGCCATGCTCATCATAAAAGGAGGACAGGAGGAATTCAGGTCCATTATCTGACCTCAGCATCTTAATCTTGCAGCTGAACTGAGTATGCACCATGCTAACAAAATTCATGACCAGTTGTCGCGTCTCAGCTTTGGACTTCATTAGGAATAGCCAAGTGTGTCTTGTATAGTCATCTACAACAGTCAAGAAATAGTAGGTGTCCATGGACAGATGAGATTGCAAGAGGGCCCCAAATGTCCATATGTATTAGATCAAAAGGAGCAATAGTTTTAATAGAACTAAGAGGGAAAGGCAATTTATGTTGTTTAGAAAAATGACAACAATCACAAATTTTATTTGATGAAGTGTGTACAAAGGGAAACTGATTAACAATGTATTGTATAACAGTTTGTGAGGGGTGTCCTAAACGATGGTGCCAAACATCAAAATTAGAAGAAGCAATTTTATTACAGGAGGAAATGGATCCTGTAAAAGCTAAAATGTGTGTATTTGTTTGATCCAACAGATAAAAGTTGTGTTTGACTCTAGCATGCCCAATCATCTTCGATGTAAGCACTTCCTGGATGACACAGGAATAAGAATCAAAAATCAATTTGCAATTCAAAGAAAAAGCAAGCTTATAGGCAGATATGAGATTGAATTGGAAAGTTGGTATGTAAAGTACATCATGTAAAAAGAAAGTGTCAGAGAACATGATAGTGCCCGAGTAAGTGGCAACAGTATAGGAATCATCTGGCATTTTAACATTGATAGGCCTGATGTGAGTGTAAGAATGGAAAAGAGATAAAGAATGACATGCATGATCAATTGCACCGGTGTCTATAATCCAAGAAGTGAAAGGCAAAGATTTACCTGTGACTTGTTGAGTCACATTTGGATTTACAGAGGAGGCAGTTATGTGATGAACTTGGCTATTCCCTTTGCCCACAGCTGAGTCTTCATTCTGGTTGAGCAAATGCAATAGCTTCTGATACATGTCTGGAGTAATAGTAACTCCATTGTTAGCTGGTGTAGGCGCAGGTGCAATTTCCTGATTATGACCAGCATAGGAAGTATCATCATAATTCTCAGTTTGTACATTATTGATGACCGTGTCGACCTTGTCCCTGAACCTGAATCCTGGTGGGAAGCCATGTTTGAAGTAGCATGTTTCTTTTGTGTGTCTTGACTTGCCACAAAAGTTGCATATCTTTTGTGGTCCATCACTGTTAGAAGCATTGTTGTAAGAACCCCTTCCTTGAGTAAAAGTTCTTCCACGACCTCGATTCTGTTGATGAAAATTACCTCTGCCTTGATTAAAATTGTTGTTGCTCATCAGAATTTTGGGAGGTTCACCTAAGATACTTCCTCCAATTTGTCTTTCTTGTTGCAAAACAAGGGAAAAGACTTTATCGATCAAAGGCAAAGGATCCATCATCAAGATTTGAGTTTTCACAGTATTGAATTGATCACCCAAACCTTTCAGGAAACAAATTACATACTCTGTATCTCTTTGTTTGTTGATTTCATCTATTTGACCACATGTACAATGAGGTATAGGTCGTAATGCTTCAAGATCTTCCCACAGTATCTTCAAATCGTTGTAATAAGTGTTCACATTTTTCTCACCTTGTCGAATGGAATGAATTTCTTGGAGTAAATCTGACATGCGAAACAGATCGCCCTTCGAGTATCGATTTTTCAAATCGATCCAAAGATTGTAAGCACTCTCAAAATAAATCTGTACCTTGTGCGATTTCTCGGTGTCAATGACCCAGCAATCCAAGAAATTACAATTCCGTTAGATCGTTCCCAAGCTTCATAGAGAGGATCGGCCTCATCTGGAGGTGTAATCTTGCCATTGATGAACTTAATTTTGTTCTTGGTGACAAGAGCGCGCTTCATGTGTCTGCTCCATGAATCGTAATTGTATCCATTCATCGGAGGAGTAACCAAAACAGCACCTGGATTTCCAGGGTGAAGATAGTAGGGATTTGTAGGGTTCAGAATCGGATTCTCTGTTAAATTCTCTGCCATTGTTGAAAACTCGAAGAAAGAGTATGGATCTGAGAAAAAGAATGAAGGATTTGTGAAGGTTTAGAAGAGAGAGAAAAGAATGGACATGCAGAGCAGATTTCTCTGCTCTAATACCATAATACGAAGCGAAATTGTTGAAATGGACTTCTTGAAATCATTTCATCTGGAAAAGGAGGTTTATATACAAGAGAGCTACAAGCTAAAAATAAGATAACTAACGCTAATAACCTCTATAACAAACTAACCAAATATAACAAACTAACAACTATAAATAAAGTTCCAATACTTTTTATGTCTATTTTTTGGTACTGTCGGTGTTGGGGGTACATGTATGTGCCCACCCCAAATCTTCATTCTTTGCCGGTCACCCCCTGCATAAGTAGAAGGATTTTTGTTTTTTAGGTACATTAACTAGAAGGACGTATTCTCTATAAAAACCACATCCTAATCGAAGTTGGACTTTCTTGCCACAATGTGCTATAAATTCTATAATAATACTCTATAAAAGCCACATCCTAATCATCAAGTTGGGTCTTAAAGGCCCCGCCCCTCAGAAAAAAACTTACTGGTTCAATGAGTCTAGTTGGTTTGGATTAGATCGGATATTTGATCCATTGGCAACTTAAGTGATGGAAAGGGTGCTGTCACAACAGTGACAGAGCAACAAAGTTAACCACAACCAGGGACATCTTTGCAAAAGCTATTATAAACCTTTTCATTTATTTGACATTGTAAATATTTTGATTGTTGATACTTGCCTTTATTTATTTTATAGGGTAAATTTAATATGTTTAAGTTATTTAATTTACACAATTAATTTTATGATAATTGTCTTAAGATAGATATATTAGAGGTGTAGTAAAATTTAATTTTTATATTTTTTTTGTGTATAATTGACTCTTGAACCTAATTTAGTTTTTGCAATTTGATTTTAAAAATATTAAAAGTTTTTTAATTTTTTTCAAATCAAATAAAATTATTAACAATTCCCTCTGAACTTATTTTGTTTTTAAAAATTTTGATTGCCTCCTTCCGCGATAATGGTTTTTGACATTTGTCCTAGTAGTTTCTTTTACTAACTAGTTAACCTATCACGGGTGTTATTAGATTAGTTTTAAGTTATAAGTAATTTTGGATTTTTTTATAATATACAATGTTTATAATATATTGTGTTTACTTCAAAATTTAAATTTATTTTTAGGTAAAAACATAAAAATAATGGAGTAATGAGATAATTTGATCATTAATATTTTTTTAAGAAAATATGATCATTAATATGTTGCTAACGAATGGACTCATTTAACAATCAACATGATTCCTATATTTCTAAAAATAACAATTAATATTAGTGTACAATTTTTTTTTATCAGATAAAAGAAAAGTGTACAAATTGTTAGTTTCTTTTGAACATCAAGAAAAATATAAGTACACAGCGGTTGGAGTACAAAGCTATCAAGGACCAATTGTTGGACTCAAACTGCAGGGTCAGGGAGCAGGCTTTTTAGTGGTAAACTCACTTGGAACTAACATAAATAACTCTTAATGACACATTTCACCAACCAATGGGATTTCAGTCCAAAGTGGCAACCTATATCAGGAACTCCTTCCTTGGCCAGCACATCACTGCCGGTGGGCATAAAAATGAAAGGAACTTCTAAGGCACCGGAATAAGCCTCCCGTACATCAGTGCCTGAAATATAATGCCAACAAAGCCATACCAATTGACATTCCAATTACATATTGTGAGGTTCTGACTTTTGGAAACAAATAGATTTGGAAAACTACTGATGTCCTGTCTGACTTTATTGTATTCCAAAGCTGCTGGAGTGATCAGATAAACATAATGTACAGAATTTTGCCATATGAGAAATTTGAAGAGATAAAGGTTTTTTTTATGGTAATTGTAAGTTTCATGAAAAGAGCTGAGAGGTTCATAGCTATTCCAATTTAAAAGCATAGAATATGTTAACTTAGGTGATAAAGGACAGTCTCACTCTCAACAGATTCTCCCTCTCTGAATAGCACTTTTATGTGGCTTTTCCTGATTATATGCCAAATTAGAGGCCTATTGAAAATGGCTTTTAAAGCTTCCTTCTTCAAGCTCAAATGCCAAACACTCTTTCTGCTTAACTGAGTGTATTCATCTAGTAGGCCTGATAAAAATATATCCTTTTTTTAGCATTCTGTTGATATATATTTCAATGGTCAGAAATGTCATCCAGTAGGCCTAATTGGTGTTTGTGCAAATTAACTAGAAAAGGAATTAATGTTTCTTCTAGTTTTATTTTATATTTCAGCAGTTTAAGCACAATTTTTTACTTCTCCACTGCCTGTCATCAACTTGTTTCTTGCAAATTAAGTTATGCACTTGGGCTTCTTTTTGCCTTTTGGATGTTGTATAGTTCATTGTGCATAGACTCTACACCAAGTCACCAACAACAAGCCTTGTTTAGCTACGTCGGTAATTTTAAAAAAACTAATATTAAATATATCATCAAATGACAATTTAGGGAGCAGTACTAGCAATATATAAATATAAAATGATTGTGGAAGTAGTTCCAGAAAGTCGAGTATGAGAATCTAGTTGGGGAAGTAGTTGCAATCCATTCAGGACTGAAAATCTGGTATTATATATGAAACTTCACTGGTATCTGATGCTTCATGCATCTTTATGAACTGCAAGCTAGGAGATCAAATATATAATCTTTTTAATTTTTAGAACTCAGAAAAGAGTTGAGTTTAGGGAGTGTTCCGTAGTTTCTGCTGTTACTGCAGGGAGTTGTCATGTTTAATTTGGCCTTTGAAATTCTTGTACTGGGATATTACTCTCAACAAGATGCATAAATTAATATCTTTTTACACCAATAAATATATAAATAAATAGATAATTTTTTTATACGATCACTTGTCATAGTCACAAAACGAGACTGAATTTGTTTTTGAGTTGTGTAAATGAGTTATTTCATGCATATTTTATACATATTGTGCACGTTAAGATTTTCATTAGGCATTTGGTCTAAACCTGCTTTTTGCAAGCAAAGTGTTTATTGTTTTTCGGTATAGGTCGAGGCAAAATGCCAAACGAGAAATTAAACAGATTAAAATTTAAAAAGGTAAGGAGAAAGTGATTGTATGGCGCCTTCTTCGTATGCTCATGTTGATTTTATTGCTTGGCTCCCGACCCATAATGGTAAGTTCTCTATAAAATCGGCATATGATGTTTGCTCTAATAGATTGGATTGTGGTGTTGGTCTTCTATTAAAAAATATATGGAGATTAAATGCTACCCAAAGGTTGAGATCTTTTTAATTGTTTACTGGTAATAATGTTTTACAAACTAATGACCTTAGGAGGCGTAGACATATTGCTAAATCGACGGTTTGCTCCATTTGTGGTTTGAATGATGAAACCATTTTGCATGCTCTTAGAGATTGTGAGGATGTTAGAAGGACTTGATCTCGTTTAGTAAAGTATGAATTCCATAGTGTCTTTTTTGATTTGGATTTGTGTGATTGGATGAATGCCAATTTGAAAGGAGATTTTGGTAGATCTTCCAATCTTTATTAGGATTTGTTATTTTCTACCGCATGTAGATTTTTTTTGGCAACAGAGGAATAAATTTAATGGTCCGAGAGATGTTATCTCATCTTGGCTTCATAGAATTTGCAATCTTACTGTGGAGTATCAAATGACTTTGGATTCAAGAGACTTATGTCATAATAGAGTTCCTATTTATGTAAATTTCTCTGTTCTTGGGGGCCGCCTCCTTCTGGTTTGGTGAAATGGAATGTGGATGACTCTTTCATTAGAAATACTAGCACTGCAACTTGTGGGGGTGTTGCTAGAAACGAGTTTGGTGGGTTCCTGTATGGTTTTGCTGCTAATCTTGGAACCATGTCCATAACTATGACAGAGTTGCATGGATTTTTGAATGGTTTATCTTTAGCTCGTGCTATGAGAATTACAAGATTGATGATTGAGACGGATTCTAGAAATGCTTTTAATATTATTCATTCTGATTTGGATTCTTGACACTCGTGTGCACACATTGTTGCTCGGATCAAAAGACTCTTGTTGAAAGAGTGACATGTTGTTATTCTCCATACTTATCGACAATGAAATTCTTGTAATGATCTCATGGCTAAACATGAGCATTTGCTTCTCTTGGTTTGCATAGTTTTGCTTCTGCTCATTCTTTTTTATATCTTGTCTTGCTTGCTAATGCTAGCAATGTTTCCTTTGTTCGTTATGTAACTGTATAGTTTTGTTTCTGTTTTTGGGCTTTTATCCCGTTGTGTATCAAAAAAAAAAGGAGAAAGGAAACAAGACATGGTTATTTTGTTTATTTTACAGACAAAAACCACCCCTTAACACTACAGTGACCAAAAAAAAAAACTTTTGGGTTTGAATATGATGACATTGCTTTGTTGGGAAAAAGAAACAATTTGCACCTTTTTTATTTTGGGGGGGGTGGGGTTCAAAGTCTTTTTTTGTTATTTTTGGGTCTGCAGATCAGAGGTACAAGGAATAAGAGACTACAGGGTCCAGGCCCAAACAAGCAACCAGCTAGGTGCACACAACAGTCGCTAGCTCGGACAAACTAAAGGTCAGACCCCCTGATTCTTTTGCACCTTTCAAATGTTGGGTTGTGGGTTTATGGAGCTTCGGCCCAAAGAAACTGGAAAGGTTTATGGATCAAAAAGCACAGTAGGATGAGTTGCCTTTTGATATCTGCCTTGTAACTTATTCTCTAGGCCTCATTATACATGTCAATATGAGCTTATGACATAGAACAAACATAGAACAATCCATCTAAAATATATGAATTGAATGGTTCGGATATATTCTTTTTTATGATATTTACTAAATTTATGTAGATTTATTATACAGGATAAATCTACAACGTAGCATCCGCCGCCTAAATAAATAGATTATAGACTGGATTGCTAATTCGCTATCGCTCGCATTTGCTTCCTCGGTTAGAAATTAATTTGGAATCTTGTATTGCTAAAAGAAGAAAATAAAAACATTTCTAAGTGAGAAAAGATTAAAAAAAAAAAAGCAAGAAAAAGTCCATAGAAGACTAGAGAGTATGATGGTGCTACAATTACTAGCGTGATTCCTTTTGATTTATAGCTTGTTTGGTTTACCTTTATTTCAGCGCAAATAAAAAAAAAAATAACTTTCTTAGGCAGTGAAGGAAATTAATACCTCCTTTAGTTAAACGGTTGTTTACCACTGTCCAGAATCTGAAATAAACATAGCTTTAGCCATTAAATATTTGTTTTTGGGGCAACCTTTTGGTTCACAGTTCAGACCAAAGACCTGAAGTTTGGCTTATCATGCAAACTAACTATGTAGGATAATTTTGCATTTTTTTTTTGTTTTCTTTTTATGAATTTAAAATTTAAATTACGTTTTTTCTCCCCATCAATTATTGATGCATTAGACTTATGGTTAACTTTGAATAATTACTTCTCTATTTCCTTTTAAACCCATTTTCTTTTGTGTAACTGGGAGTTGTATGATTGCACCCATATGATGTACTTTTCAGTGAGTGTGTAATTTTTGTTCTTGGCAAACTTTCAAAATAAAATGATTTTGAGTTAGCCGCTGATAGGGTGATGGAGACAAGTATCTTCTTTATCCAGCCAAATGGACATCAAAATCATCTAATCTTATTCAAAAACTATTCTTAGAAACAACAAACTCAAAACCTTTCGAGGAAATTTCATACATGGGCAGAAGTTTGGGACGAAGTAGCTTGACTTGCTTCCCCCTAGTTCCCGCTCTTATCTCTCACTTTCAAGTTTCAATTGAAGTGATGAACGACATGCATCAAGGGCACCACCAAGCAATTTCGTTTGGGCCCCATGTCCCTACACTTACTGAACTTCACGGGTCCAATATCATTCCAGGTTTTATCAACTATGGAATCTATTTGGATAATCTCAAGTTACATCATCATCGTCATTATTATTTTTATTATTATTATTATTATTATTATTATTATTATTATTATTATTATTATTATCTGGGGATTTACACTCGGTTACCGCATTGTTATGAGACCAAATTATCAGATATTTTTTTGACTCAGAGTGCGTTTTGATAGGATTATTTTGGGGTGTAACAAATTTTTTTTGTAATAAAAGCTGATGATAGAAATTTGGAGTGTGTTTGACAATTTGAGGAAAAGCTGTTGATGAAAAATTTGTGTACGGAACATTTTTTCATAACAAGCTAAAATTTGAGCATTAAAAGAAAAAGTTGTTAGAATTATTCTTAATAAATGATATATAAATATCATTTTGTCTTAAATCAAATAATTTTTTTAATCAATTAAATAATTTTTTAATTATTTTATACATATTTTAGTAATTTAATGTATAAAAGTGATTTTTTTATATCCATTTAAATAAAATAAATTAGTTTAAAATCATTTTTCAACTAACATATCCAAACATATTCGATTATTAAAATAATTAAACTTTCACAACTTAATTATTGAAATAGTCGATTATTGAAATAATCAAATTTTTACAACTATCACAAATACACACTAAAAACCTTCTTAAAAATCGTATTCTTTATATATAGTTCAAAATTTATACATTATTATTTTTTAAAAAAGTTGTCGTGATAGAAGAAACAAAGATAACTTATTCATAAAAAAATAGATTGAAGTAATAAGCAACATCCACTTACTGGACGAGAACATGAGTTTAAATATCAGATAAATAACTTTTGTTAAAAAATCACATAATTCTCGTATTTCACAGTTGAATAAGAATTAATCTCATAAATAGTTTAAATAGATCAAACTTGTAAAAATACTTCAGCATCTTAAGAAAAGAAACAAAGATAACTTTTTCTTACAATGCATAGAGTGGGGTTTGAAAATTTGCGCAAGTCTTTTTTTTTAATTGATAAAAATTTGCGTAAGTCATTTATCTCATAAGTTTTGTTAATCTTTTCCAAAATAATAATAATAATAATACAATTGATATTGAATTATGTTAGTAGAAATGCTCATATCATTGTAAAAGTGATGAAGAGGAAAAATTAGATAAAATTATTATATTATTTTACTACTTAATAGAAATGGTAGATATAATTAATAATAAATATAACGTTTTTCATATTTTACTACGTAAGTACTATAAATTACGTAATGCTTGTAAGGGTTCTCTCACGCATTGAAATTTAGAGATGATTTTTACTCACAATCTTCAAGTTAAGATATTGATGTTCAATCATTGAGATATTCCCTTTTATGAACAAAATAACTCTTATTTATGCTAAGTATTATTGCTAATAAAGTAATGTCAATTTATATTTTTTATATAGCCCCACGCAAAAGCTTTTTTAATTTGACAAGTAGACAAAATACGTTATCATTTAGTGTAATGAGAAATAGAAACTAAGGACTTTTCATTTATTATTTGATTAATTAGTAGAAGGGATTTGATGCTATGCTTAGGGGGGAAAATCCATTTTAAAGTCTTTTATTAAACGAAAACTAGCAAGAAATCATTTTGACTTAATTATATATCTAGCAATATTCAAATAAATCAAATTTCGATCAAACAAGTATATATTTGATTGCCCAAAATGACCCATAATTATAAGTATAGTTAATGATTTAAAGCGTGAAGACCTTTTAAAGTCACTCAATTGTCCCAAATCATCTATTGGGAGGAGACAATAGAATCTAGGGTTCTGTTCAAAAGTATATCCCCTTTACTTATTCATTCATTATTTTTTTTACCACTTTTATAATTGAAGTATCAATGGAGGACAGGAAAGAAAAAGATAATTTTCAAATTTTGAAATAACAAGGAATAAAAGAAAGAGTATAAAAGGCTAAAAGCTTAACCATCATTGCACATCCAACTCAACCAACTGGGGTTTCTTTTTATCATTATTTACCAAACGCCAACAAAAAGAACTCATAATCTCTATGAGGATCTTACCATGCCATTTTAAGTTTGATCATATTTGCAAAAGAAAAAGGAAAAAAAAAAAAAAACTGCAGCATCATCTTATCCCCCACCCATGTATACCAAAAGACAAGGAAAAAGAATGATTATCAAATATGTAAAAAGGAAAAGGAAAAGCTTTGATGGAAAATGTTACTTTTAGCAGTTCAAACAAAGACGTATAGGCAGTTGCACATGACGAGGAGCACAGCATTTTGGGCAGGTTCATATCATTCGCAACGACGTCGGTCCCATATGGGAATCAAAAGGAGCCTCCCACAGGCCACAGCCAATTTAGTGAGTAGTGAGAGTTTTTAAGGGTAGTAGTACCTCAAGCCCTAAATTGTGTGGACCATATTAGAGTTTGGAAATTATTTGGTAGCTCTTTGTCGGCAAATGCACCACCTAAATGATAAAATCATGAAATGATTTTTGTTTTTCCAGTCATATCGTACATGTTGATGTATAAGATTATATCAAAAAGGAAGAAAAAGATGTACAAACTTAATAATTATTAAATCGCTGTAAGCCATTCATGCATGTGATAACATATCACTTTTATTTTCCTTAAATGCATATAATTAAGTCATTTTATTACCTTTCCTTTAACTTAATTATTTAATTAATTATTCTCTACTTGTCTCTTGATCTTTCACAAGTGACACTGTAAACCAGTTGGTACCATTTTCCTTAATAGGTGAATACAGTGATCTACTACACAGGAGTAGGGTATGAACATGCTTGATTAACTGGTTAACTTTTTTGTGGGGAGACAAAAAAAATATCATAATATAGGGCAAAAACTATGTATAACAGTAAGTTCAAGATTTTTACATAAGCAAGAGATTTACAGTATTCATAAGCAGAATGAGATCTAGAGAGATAGAGAGAGCTTGGTACAACGTGTGCCTTTACACATGAATAAAGTTTATTTACTTACAAAAAAGAGAAATCGCCAGTTTTGCCCCACACAAGGCACAAGTGGTATAACCCAACGAATGTCCCACATGTGCTAAGTGCAACTTCCTTCTCATATTAAAATCTACTTGAGTGAAACTTTTGCTTAAAATGATTGATGATGATCTTTCATCCATAACACTAAGATTGCCTTCAAAGAATTACAGTGGACGCAAGATAAGAGCGCATTATCCCCTGCACCCTCGATGCACGAGAAAAAAAAACAATGAGATCACAATACATTTTTCACTAAATGATCATACTTATTTTTAAGATAAAAAAACATTTAAAATATAACAGAATATTAACTTCACAATAATTATATTTATGTAAAAAAAACAATAATGATATTTACATATCATTTTTATTATATTATTTTTGCACAATTTTTGTAGACAGCAAAATAAGAAAAACACACCTTTAACACAATCTATATCTATTTTTTTTTCTTTTTCCAAACAAAAAAAGTGTAGAGATGGTGTATGTGTGCAAATAACAAAACTGATTACTTACTCTGCTATATATTTTCATGGTCAAAATTTTATTATCCTCAAAAAATGAAAGAAAATAGTTGAAAATATATTACTGATTGCACACAAACGAATTAAAGACGCAATCTCTCCTCAACGGGCAACAAGAAAAAGAAAGAAAGCAAGAAAAAACAAACCTGATGGGTTATAGGTTACATGTCGAATGTCCTTCTTTGTATCATTATATGAATTGTACATGATTCGGAAGTTTCGTTTGGTCATTCTTCGAATTGTATTATATTGTTTGTTTGCATAGATTGAGTTTGCTATTCCATGTCTGCTTCTCTCGCACAAGTCAATAATCGTCAGTAATAACAAAGCCATGATTTGGAAATACTGACAAAGTATGCGAGCAATGAAACTACAAAAATGCCGTTACTCGTTTGGTATATATAGAGAGCTTG
The DNA here is from genome assembly GCA_029884605.1 of Ormosia emarginata. NCBI lineage: Eukaryota > Viridiplantae > Streptophyta > Magnoliopsida > Fabales > Fabaceae > Ormosia > Ormosia emarginata. The sequence goes on along the minus strand of JAQQTP010000070.1, from coordinate 309,100 downwards.
ACCCAACTTTTAGAGCTTACCCGTTTCTCATCATTCCATTGTCTCCTTCTCTCCCATTTGTTTATTTTCTTCCTTTACCTTATAATTAATTTGTCACTCGATAAAATATGTGCAACAATAGGTTATTTCAATATTATATGAAGTGTGATTTATGCAAACGACAATAACGTCGGCTACAGGCTTATAAGTAAATGAGGTCTTATATAATATTGTTGCTAGTGGACGACATTAAAATTTTCAATCTTAATCAACGGGATCTAATGTTCCAAGTTCATCAGAAAGTAGTGGGGACCAATGGGCCAAGCCATGGCTCAACTCTTACAGCAAATCTCACCATCTATGAGAAATAAAATTTCTGAGTTTTCATTTTATTTTATCTTTTTTATATAAAAGAAAAAAGTTTGTTTAGATAACTTGTGGGGATCAACGAAATAATAGATTTTCATTAAAATAAATAAATAAATCAAGCCGAAGTCATTCATTCGAATTTTATTTCATTTAATCTCTTTTTTCCTTGCAATAACAACATAAACTTAGCCTACAAATCACTTACAATTTTCATCATTAACCGAACCTAAAAACTTAATTCATTCAATCTCATTTTTTTAGCAAGAACAATCCCTTAAATATATATCATGTTAAGCAATACTCAGTATATTATCTAATATAATACAATTTCTTAGTTACTTAATATTCGAAAGCAAGTTGTTGATTCATAATAATGGGAGAAGAGAAAATAAAGAAGATAATTGATCGAGAGACAAGTGAATTGAATTATTAATGGTTTCATTTTGTCAACATATCTCAAGGAAAAGAAGTGGAAAACAATCCTTCACCTTTTTCATTGATTGATAGAGATATTTGATATGATCCACGCCTATGTGTTGTATATCAAATAGGTAAATCTTAACATTAACTCAAATTTAAAAATTAACAAGTTGCTTTTACGGACCTCAAAAAAATAACAATAAATTAACAAGTAGTAAGTAAGAGTAAGGCTCTTCTAAAAGAAGTTTGTCTCTAAAGTGATAAAATTGTGTATTTATTTTTAATTTAAATATTATAATTTTAATTTATTAAATAATTTAAAAATAAATATATTCTTACTTTTTTATTTTAGAGATAAAATCATTTTATAAAAAAAAAATTGAGCAAGTAGAGAGGCATCCATGGAATAATTGGAGCCGTCAGATTGTCAGATGGAGGAAGACAAACAATCCAATGTTTTTATATGCAGTTATGGGAACTCAGTTGCAAGAAATGAGTATATGCATATATGCACATGCAGCAATTATTTGATAGTAGTACGAGCAAAAAGCTGTAATCATGGTTGTTGAGACAATGTTTAGAAGTTAAGAAACCAATGCTTAGACAAGCAAATCAAAGATTTTATGGGCATTATGGCCAACATCAATAGATCTGCACCTACAATCTTGCTTGAGATTGATTTAGTATGTAAAACTTTTCAAAATTTTGTTTCATTTAAATCCAAAATTGAAATTAATGCCACAAATATTTAATTAATTAACTCATAATTAATTATGTATATGTATGCCAGTAAATTAGTTATATAAACATATCAAAATTAAATGCTGATTCCTACAAAGTCAGATTCGTGGAACGACACACAAGGCAACATCCAACACCTTTTGGCGCCTGCGTTTTATCTATTAAAGAGGTTTGAATTTTCTTTTTTCAATTTCAGTTAGTTACACGATTTAAGAGTGGTTTGATTGGTGTTCACCTCATTCGTGAACCACTCACGAAAACTCCTTCGTGTAATATAGCATTGCTATAAACATATTTGTTTTTTATTTTAATTAAAAAATAAATTATTAAATACTAATTTTTTATTTATTTGTTTATTGATCTACTTAATTTAATTTTAAATATAAAAAATATTAATTATAAACTTTATTTTACAATGAATTTACAACTTATTTAAAGAAACTAAATGCTAAAATAGATGTTAACACATGTTATCTTTTACGTGCGTTGTACATATTATTTTTAATTTTATATCTATAACTATAAGTTTTGTATCTTAAATAGTTTGCTTTGATTTAAATGAAACCTAATTAAAATATTTGAAAAATATTTTTAATTGAAAAAGTTTTTTAAGTGCAAAATAAATAATGCAAACATACTTCTAAACTTACAAAATGTGATACAGAATAAGGCTTAAATTTAAAATTTATTAATTATATGACTGAACTTTATTTTGTTTGTGATGATATTTTGATGAATTTCTAATGTAAGTCTATATGCATAATTTAATACTTACATGTAAGTTATGTAAATAGAGTTAAAAAAAATAAACCATTAAAATTTATTTTGACATGTTGAATTACTTTTTTCATAACATGAAAAAATTAATTTAATTTTTACTCTGCTTTTTAATAATTTTATTAATAATTTTTTAAATCAAATTTAATTATATAATGAATAATTAATAATATATATTATTAATTGTTTCTTTGTATTTAATTCAATAAATAATAATTAATAATTAGTAGTTAATATCATTAATTGTTTATGAAGGCAATTTTACCAATATAATAATAATATAAACGTGAAGTTCAACTTCATGTGTTCTATAAGGGAGTTTAGTAAGTTGGGTCAACTCATGAACTTATATATTTTAACCAAATCTAACATATAAAATGTGGGCTAAGTTAAGTCTGTAGGTTAGATTGAGTTGAAAAATATTTCAATTTGCAAGATATAGGTCGATTAATAAGTTAGGAAAGCTTCAAAAAACCCAACCCACTCAATTTTTTTTTAAAGTTGTTTAGCCATGATTTTTTTGAGAAACCACAACCAACAACCTAATATTTTTTTTTTTAAAAAAAAGATTGTCATCAATTTGGTTCAAATGTAGGCAGTATGGTCTTTCCATGTAACTAAAGAAAATAGAGATAAGAAAATTGTGAATGCTTATATCATACAGATCATGAAGGTTTTGATGATAACAAAACTAAGTCAAAGACCAAGTTCAAAGGAAACTTAAATTGTATAGTTTATAGGACTTAGGACCTTTATGTGAGGAGCTTTTTAAATATCTCAAAATGTTTTATAATATTTTTTAAAGAGTTCTCTTGAAGGTAATCGATTACTACTTACCTAGAAAGCCAAGAACTCGTTTTAAAAGCTTGGTAATCGATTATCATATATTGATAATTGATTACCACAAGTCTGAAACCAGCAACGACTAGTTTCATAACATTTAATGATTGAGTAAATGACCCCCCCATGGATTTTTTTCATAGAGGATTATAAATTCAAGTCTTAGGATACTTATTGCAGTTAGCTAACACTCTGAAAAACATCTCCCAAACATTTAATCCGTGAATCATTAATTGTGCTCTGTTTTGAGAAATTACTTAAGATATCTTGAGAGCTTCATTAGAACTTCAATTTGTATATCTGCTCATTAAGTGAATTAATTTCATTTCCATTCATTTGTAAACTCTTGAGATAGTGGAGGATCCCATAAGAAAATAAGAGACTTCTACACAAGATGTGGATGATCTTTGAAGTGTATGAATAATTCAAATATTATAAAGAGTTTATCAAGTACCTTGTGAAGTTTGATAATAGTGAAAACTCCTAGGCAAAGACATATTCAATGGGGGCGAGTATGGGTCTCGCCCCCCTCTTCTCACCAAATTTCTTTTTATGTACTAATAGTTTAATTTAATTTATTAAAAGATAAAATGATAATTACATTGATCTTCTATAAAATTAGTTTTTATTACATTTACACTCTTCTTATTTAAAAATTATATTAATATCTCTGATTTTATGTATTATTATTACAATTCAACACTCTTTTTTGTTTATAAAATTATACATATTTCCTCTACTTTATGTATGAATATTACATAAAATCCTATTGAAAATATAAAGTAAGAGAAGTATGAGTAATTTTTCAAACAAGAAGAGTGTCAATATAATAAGCATTAACCTTAGAAGAAGTTAGTATAATTATTCCAAAGATAAAAATGGTGAAGTTAAAAAATTTATACTTTATAAGTATTTGATATGTGATTCATAATTATTTTATATACATTAATAATACAATTTCAACTCATCTTTTTATTAATTTTGAATCTTTATATAATACACTTATTCACTCATCTCATTTTCACTTCACTCTTTTCCTTTTTTTAAAATCTAAATATGTAAAAACTCTATTTTGCCTATGAATCATGATGTAGAGGACGCGATGCATTTAATATCTAATATAAATATATATTTTTTATTCTTTTTCACTTTATTCATAAAACTTTCTATTTAATAAAAGAAAAATGTTCTTCTAAAGGAGTAAATAAGAGTATATCTATCCTTAATTTAAAATAGTACATTTTGATCTTAACATACTAAATAATTTAAAAGTAAATATATCTTTATTTGCTAACTTTAAATTTTTTTCTTATATTTAATAATATGATTCATAATTTTTAGCCCCTTCATTAAACATTTTTTGCATCCATCTCTGCTCCTGGGTGAATGATCATAAGGACTGGACGTAAATCATAAGGCTGATTGAACTAGTATAAATCTTAGTTTGTAATCTTCTCAACCCTTATCTCTTTACATCCAAGCTTAATTATTTATTACTTTTGCATTATTACTGCTTATTCTTCAATTCATTCATTCTATTTAAGCTTGTGTAGTGTCATAAATTCATTCAACTCAAAGAAAATAACTTCAAAGAAAATTGAAAGGGGCTTGTTTGCAAAAAGCTTTAAAATACTCAATTTACCCCTCTTCTTGAGTCTTGAAGTCACTTGTTAACAAGTGATATTAGAGCTAAACTCTTATTTAAAGAGTTTAACAGCTTCAAGAGGAGTGATAACTTTTTTTCAAAATGTTTTACTTGAAGGTGCCTCAATTCATAGACTCCCAGCTTTTAATGGCACCAGTTATATTTACTGAAAAAAGAGAATGAAAATTTTCATTGAATGATGCCATTGAAAATGGTCTTTTTGTTTCTACCAAGTTTGTTGATGGTAGACAAGTTGAAAAATTAAGAGCTGAATAGACTGGTGATATTAAAAAGAGAGTGTAATATAATGCTAGAGCTAAGAACATCATCACTAGTGCTCTAGTGTATGATGAGTACTTTCGCATTTCTAACTGCAAAACAACACAAGAAATGTGAGATGCTCTTCAAGTCACCTATGAGGGAACTAATGAGGTGAAGATGGCTAGAATAAACACTTCCGCACATGAGTATAAATTATTTAGAATGAATCAAGGTGAAAGTATACAAGATATGCAGAAGAGGTTTACTCACATAGTTAATCATCTTTCCTTATTAAGAAAAACTTTTCTAAATAAAGATTTGATTAACAAAGTTTTGAGATGTTTAAGTAGAGAGTGACAACCCAAAGTGATTGCAATTGCTGAATCAAGGAACCTTGCCACAATGACTTTTTCAACACTCTTTAGGGAGCTACAAAAGCATGAAATGAAATTATCAAGGTTTCACAAAATAAAGATGTTGATAGAAAGAAGAAGGGTTTAGCACTTAAGGCCTCCTCATCTCACATTGATGAAGATGAGGTAGAGGACTGGGAGATGAATGAAGAGACCTTCAACCTCTTGGTTAGAAGATTTGGAAGGTTTTTAAAGAATAAATGAAATGGGAGAAGACCATCATTCCCTCCAAAAAAGAACTATGTAAAGGGTGAAAGCTCCACTCTAACTCCTCTTACTTGCTTTGGATGTGAGAAACCTGGTCATATGAAAATGGATTGCCCTCTAGGCCAAAAGAAGGGAGAAATGTTTGAAAGAATGCCCAACAAAGAAAACAAAGGGAAAAGAGCATATATTGCTTGTGAGGATAATGACATGGACTCCTCCGATGAATCAGAAGATAAAGTAGTCAACCTTTGTCTCATGGCCGAGGATGATCTTGAGGTAGATACTCAAACCCTTGAATCCCAACACTCTTATGATGTATTGTAAGAAGCCTTTGAGGAATTGCATGAAGATTCCCTGAGGCTTGCAAAAATAGTTTCATTATTAAATAAAACAATTTCCTCTCTTAAGAGTCAAATCTCTGTTTTAAACAAAGAAGTAAATGAATTGAAATTAGAAAATGAAACTCTTCAGCTAATTGATACAAATTCCTCATGCACTACTTGCTCTTCACATAAGGATGCTCCTTCTTCATCTTCTTCATGTCATTCATGTTTGTCATTAGAAAAAGAAGTTGAAGATTTAAAAAATACTTTTGCTAAATTTACTTTTGGTAGAGAAAATACTTATATAATACTTGAAAAACAAAGATGTGTATTTGATAAAGCTGGATTGAGTTACAATCCTACGAAACAACAAAAATTTTATCAGAACTTTTTTGTTTCTTCAAGTATGTCAACTAGTCATTTTATTACATGCTTTCATTATGGAAGAAAATGACATAGTGCATTTACATGTAGAATTAGAAAGAAATCACATATTAGACAAAAGAATATATGAGTTCCAAAGGGCTCCTCGCCCAACACTAACATCCAAGGACCCAAAAAAGTTTGGGTACCTAAAACTAAAATCTGAATATGTTTTGTAGGTGTGCTTGAAAGGCAATAGTTCAAATTGGTATATTGATAGTAGCTGCTCTAAGCACATGACAGGTAATGGATCCAAGTTTTCCTTTCTTGTTCCCAAGAAGAATAGTCATGTCACTTATAAGGACTACAATAAAGGAAGGATCCTTGGGGTTAGAAAAGTTTGTAAGAATCCTTCTACTTCAATAAATAATGTCTTGTATGTGGAAGGACTCAAACATAACTTGTTAAGCATAAGTCAATTGTGTGACAAGGGAAATAGAGTTATCTTTGACTCTAATTGTTGCATAATTAAAGGCAAGAATGATAAGCAAGTTAAGTTTGTTGGTCATAGAGTTGATAATATATATATGATTAACCTTAATAATATTACCTCTCAAGATAGAAGATGTCTCGCGACTAATGAGAATGATTCATGGCTATGACATAGGAGAATTGCCCACATTCACATTGATCACCAAAACAAACTTGTTTTTAAAAAATTAGTTATTAGTCTTCCAAAGCTCAATTTTGAGAAAGATAAACTTTGTGATGCATGTCAAAAGGGTAAACAAGTAAAAATCTCTTTCAAAGCTAAAAATGTTATTTCTACTACTAGACATTTACAACTTTTGCATATGATTTTTTTTGGATCATCAAGAACTACGAGGTTATGAGGTAATTACTATGCTTTTGTGAATGTTGATGATTACTCTAGATATACATGAACTCTATTCTTTACTCATAAAAATGATGTCTTTCATGCATTTAGAAAACTTGCAAAGGTTATTCAAAATGAGAAAAATTATAGCATTTTATCCATAAGAAGTGATTATGGTGGGGAATTTGAAAATCAAGAGTTTGAAATGTTTTACAATGAAAATAACATTGAGCATAATTTTTCTGCTCCTAAAACTCCACAACAAAATAGAGTGATTGAAAGGAAAAATAAATCTTTAGAGGAGTTAGCAAGAACTATGCTCAATGAAACAAACATTCCTAAGTATTTTTTGGCGGATGCGGTAAGTACTGCTTGTTACATAATGAATATGGCTTTAATAAGATCATTTTTAAAGAAAATCCCTTATGAACTATACAAAAGAAGGAAATTAAACATTTCTCATCTTCAAGTCTTTGGTTGCAAATGCTTTATTTTAAACAATAGAAAAGATAACCTAGGCAAGTTTGATGCTAAATTTGATAAGAGAATATTTCTTGGTTATTTTCTTAGTAGTAAATCCTTTAGAATTTATAATAAGAGAACTATGACTATTGAGAAATCAATACATGTTAAATTTGATGAAACTAACCCAATTGGATTGGGAAAATATTATATTGATGATGTTGCAGAAACTTTTTCCAACACCCACTTAAGAAGCAAAGAAGAAGAGTAAAATAGAGAAAGCCAAAGAGAAGAAGCATCATCACAACAAGAGGAGCAACAATCAAATGGTCAAAGTTTTCTAAGTTGTAAATGTTTACCAAGCTTAATTGAGCTCAAAAATAGGTTCTAGGATGATTGTAATCACATCCAATGACTTAGTAATCAATTAACAGCTTTTATGAAAGCTGGTAATCAATTACCAAGACCTGGTAATCGATTACAAACATGCGGGAACTTATTTTTCAAAAGTCAAAAGCTTGGTAATCGATTATCATATGTTGATAATTGATTATCACCTACCCAGAAAGCCAATAACATATTTTAAACGCTTGGTAATCGATTACCACATGTTAGTAATCAATTACCATAAGTCTAAAACCATCAACGATTGGTTTAAGAGCATTTAATGCTTCACTAAATGACTCCCCAACAGATCTTTTTCATAAAGGATTATAAATTAAAGTATTGGGACACTTATTGCAGTTAGCTAACACTCTATAAAACATCTCCCAAGTATTTAATTTGTGAATCATTACTTGTGTTTTATTTTGAGAAATTAATTGTGCTCATTGAGTGAGCTAATTCCATTTCAATTCATTTGTAAACTCTTGAGAGGGTAGAGGATCCCTTGAGAAATTAAGAGGCTTCTACACAATAGGTGGATGATCCTTGAAGTGTAGGAAGAACTTAAATATTATAAATGGTTTATCAAGCATCTTGTAAAGCTTGATTATAGTGGAAACTCCTAAGTAGATGATCTTAGGAACTGGACGTAGATTACAAGGGTAATTAAACCAGTATAAATCTTAGTTTGTAATCTTTTGAACCCTTATCTCTTTACATTCAAACTTATTTATTGATTTTGCATTTTTGCTGCTTGTTATTCCATTCATTTATTCTATTTAAGCTTGTGTAGTGATATAAATCCATTCAACTCAAAGAAAATAGTTTCAAAGAAAATTAAAAGAGGCTTGTTTATAAAAAAAATTTTAAAATACTCAATTCACCCCCTTTTAAGTCTTAAAATCACTTGATAACAAAACTGATTAAACATCTTATAAATCATTATGTTGACACATCGATGGATCTTGGATGACAATCCGTTTATTTAAAAGATTAACAATAAAGTTAATGATATATGTGATGATACTAATATCGATTAATTTACGTGACATGTTACGTCATTTAAGACTTATGTATATTTATTTTAGACTTATATATTTGTTGAGACTTGTTATGTTTGTTAAGACTTATATGTTTATTTAAGACTTATGTCGACTTGAGATTTATGTTAATTTAGTTAAGATTTAATATGTATAATGAATTTTTTATTTCATATTTTGATATTTATTTTAATAAACGACTTGAGATTTATGTTAATTTAGTTAAGATTTAATATGTATAATGAATTTTTTATTTCATATTTTAATATTTATTTTAATAAATAACTTTTTTTTTTATATTAGACTCACAAGTTAAACTTAATTTAATCCACTACTTTAATGACTATGTTGAATCTAAAAATATTTCAAATCCAAATCAACTCAACCCATAAAACGGAGACCCTAGTTCTGTATCCATTCATAAGTTTTTTCCCATTTCTATGGGGTGCTTTTCAGCTAAATAATCAAAACACTGATAATACCACGAGATTCTTAAAGTATTTTTAGATTTGAGATTTTTCTTATTTTATATAATTAAATATAATATCAATTATAACTAGGGGATGCGTGTCATGTAAGGATAAGAAGGATTCGGAATCCTCCTCTTCCTTAGTTTTTTGAAGACTATACATGTTTTTTACTTTTTGTTTTTCTTAAAGATGCCCTCAAGTTATCATTTAAGATAGCCTAATTTTCCCTCTTGTTATAACATTAAAAAAATATAATTAAATTAAAAGACAATAATAACATACATAATTAAAATAGTACACAATTAATAATATTAAATAAGAAATTTCTTACTTTGAAAATATATAAGAATTTTTTCATTTTCATTAAAAAAAATTTATACTCAACATTTGCACACATCACACAAATAGTTTGAGTCACCTAAATTGATAATGGACCTCGGTTTGACTCTCATTCCTTATTTCGTAGTTAAAAATTCAGCTATCAATCACACGCTAATGTCTCTCTCTCTCTTTATATATATATATATATACACTCGCAGGACTCGCAGATGAAAAAAGAACTTAAAGGACGGAGGACAGCACGTTAGATAGAATAGTCACTGTCTTTCGTTATTTCTAAGTTTTATATTAATCTGCTAAAATAAATTATGTTAATTGTTGGACGAATCAGAATACAAATTTTAAATAACCTCAAAATTGTCAATTTCAAAAAGAGAAGTGAAGATAGGCACAAAAGCAGGAGCCAATTAAGTTGTTCAATATGGTTAGGGATGGCAATGTTGCCCGCTTATTTCATGACGAATGGTGAATTGGAGAATCCGCAGATCCGCGAATATTCGATATCTTTAAAATAAAATCTTAAAAATTATAAAACAAATATAAATAAAATAAACTTTAACATCACATACTACAATTTTATTTAACAATATAAGATTCTTACAAAATTAAAAGAATATTATAAATAACAATTTTAATTATATTTTGTAATAATTAGTTACATAAATAACTATTACATAAATAAGATATATTTTTTCAAGCTTTTATCATTATGGCATTTAATAAAAAAATTATTTTAAAATAATAAAATATACATATTTTTATCTCATCTCAAAGCAAAAAGAAAAAGAATTATAATATATGATATATATTAAATAAAATATATATACCAATTGCATGATACTATAATCCCCGTTTATTAAACGTTCAATATGGTTCATCATGTACCAAAAAGGTGTACGTGATGATAATAGCAGACCTGCAGTTCCAATGTCCCATCATACATATTTACTTAACAGTTTCGTGAAGAGTGAAAAACCATGCGAAGGGGAACGAAATATATATGGTGTGTCTGTACAGATGAAGTTTATAATATTCTTCCGGTTCCTATACCTTAGACAATGTGCTATGGAGGCGTAAGAGTTAATTGTAGTAAAACTCGATTATCCCACCAATATGTATAACTTCTTGTAAGCAAAAGATTGATTTATCATAATTTTTCAAAAATTTAATTACGATATATTATTATTATTATTATTATTATTATTATTATTATTATTAAATTACATGAAAACGAAATATTCTTCATCCGTCCGCTTTTTTAAGATGACAATGACAATACTCTTTTTATATGATAGCCTAAATAATCAAACAAAATTTGTCAATCCAGAAAGAAAAGACCAAACCAAAAATATACACTATTCACTAGAAGTTACTACAATTAAGTTTTGAATCTTATATATCTTCACTTGTAAATCTTGACTTTCGCCTATTAAATCATATTTATAATTAATATTAAATTTTAAGCACATCGATTTTTGTATATAACCAATTAGCAGATATGAAATATATATTACTGAATAAGAACCGTGACAAAAAAAAAAGTCATGTAGATAATAATGAAAATGAGTTGACATGATCCACATCTATCGTCAAATAATGTAAGTAACCTATGCTTCGTTAGATTTCTTATTGAAATCCCTCAGTTCAACTTTTGAAAAAATATTTAGTTTCACTATATTTATTATTAAATTAATGAGTCACTCTAATGACGTGAAATAACTCAGGCACCTAATACGAATTGAATATCCATTCCTTTTACTAATTAATATGTCTCTCTCGTTTTCAATAATAGCAATATTAGCTTTACTCGTTTCATTTTGATTTTAACTTTACCAACGATTTTATAAAACGTTATATTAAGAGACTATCATTATAAAAAGAAAGAAAGAAAGAAAGATAGAAAACAGAAAAATGTAGAAAGGGAGACCAATTGGTAATTACCACACGCCACTGCTCAGTATATTCGAAGCCACGCAAAATTGCAAAAAGAACCCTACATTTTAATTTTAATATCAAAACTACCCCTGACTTATGACCCTCAGGAAATTACCCTAGGCACACGTGAACAGAAGAATTTTTGTATTATTGTGGGGTCATTTTCGAGAATGATTCGATCAGAGTCCACCCGTGACGGGGTGAGGCTAAATTCGTAACTACAAGCTCTAGGCGGCTGAAGTCTTACTCATAGTGGTAGTTTTGTTGTTTGGTTAAAGGAAAAGGGCATTTCCGGGACAATATTATTCGCTTTAAAATATCCCCAGAAACAGACAAATTTTCCAACTAGAAGCCCTCGTCCGCTTGCAATGTCAAATTAATAAAACTTTTAAAAGACTACCACAAGTGAAGTACCCATACTACCCTTCCTTGATAAGAAGGAATATTTGTAAATATTTTCTCCTTTTGTTATTATATAAGTTAATTCAATTAACGATTTCAACAAATGAAAAATTGCGGTCAGCAATATCTGAGTTAACTTTGTGATCTTCATTAATTCACTTTTTTTTTTAATTAATCTATATATGTTGAGAATGTAGGGATTTTATAATTATATTCTTTGCAATTCTCTAACATTAATTGACATAAATAAGAGTTAAATATGTATTTTGTTTATTATTTTTACTTTATCTTTTAAGACTGTTGTATAAGAATTAAAAAAGTTAATAAGAGTTAAATATATACTTATTTTATTTTTTTATTTGTCTTTCAAAATTGTTGTACAAGAATTAAGAGAATTAATAAGTAACTTTAATAATAAGAAAAAAAATCATATTTAATTAAATTATTCATAATTAAAATACTTAAAATATTATTTTCATTCTGAGTATTTTCTCCCACTTATTAATACTATAAATAAGTTAAAAAATAAATAATATTTTATTAATTTTCTAAAATAATAGATAAATATAAAAAATAATTCTGATTTTTTATTATTATTTTTTCACATCACTTATTATATTTCTCCTTATATTATTAATTATACATATATATTTTTTATTTTTTCTCACTTAATCATATTTTTAATAAAAAATAATTATATATCTATCCACTTAATGTATTACTCTACATCTAAACCCAACCCTCATGTTTAAGAAAGTGTACTTTATGATATTAAATGTTTTGAGTCATGACCCATCTTTTGAACAGTGTCTGTGTGATAATTTATTTTAGAAGCATAAATTGGTATTTCAATTGTTCTCTTTAAATATTCTGAGGATGCTGTACGTAGCTAATAATATAAGAAAAATAAGTCAAGGGCATTTTCTTAATATCAAACAATGCTAGGGGCAATTTTATAGCTACAAACAACAGTGTCTCAGAGAAGTGTATAATATATTTTTTAATACAGTGCAAATCCAATGCCTAGTTCTTGTATTCTTGTGCCAGCAAACACTCTCGTCTCCACACCATAAAAGGAGGAGAGTTTCCTGGTTTTTGTCTTCCTCTAGTTGCACAAATCCCATCTTTTCTGGTTCAATTTCCTTTCCTTTTTTCCCATAGTTTTCTCACGAAAATCTTGCTTTAGAGAGCAGCTGCAACAACAAGAGTGAAAGTAGACACTAGTTTGAAAAATTAAGAAAAGGGAACATTTTCAATAGATTCTTCCCTTTTCTTTGGCTACCTTCAATGTCAAACATCACAAGTTGTGATAGTGGGAGCTTCTCCACAGAGAATACCAGAGAAGATGCAGTTAAACAGCAATCAGAGATACTTGGTCAGTTCCATAGTCCACATTCTCATACTTCAACAACAACAAAAAATAATAGCAATGGTTCCAACACAAATTCACAACCACCTCCACCTGTTAAGAAGAAAAGGAGCCTGCCAGGAAATCCAGGTAACTTTTCTAACAACCATCTCAGTTAAGTTGACTCCTTTTTTTTTTCCTTTCCTAGTTTTCTTTTTTTTTTCTTTTCTTTTCTTGCTTTGTGATCGTTACTAGCTTAAGTAACACTTTCTGATTATTGATTTTGCAATATTTTTTTTCTAGAATTTAAATGGACATCAAATTAAAGTTGGAGCCATATATGAATATTGTTATTCATGGCCTGCATATGCTAATTCCTAGAATATAATATAACAAAAACCCTGGTATCTTTCATTTATAAAAAAAAGGATCTATATATTTCTTCACCCTTCTCATTGCTTGTATATTTGCTCAAAATGGGCTTGTACAAAAATGATATTCCACAAAAGGCCTACATTAAATTCCTTGATAACGGCATACATAATTATTATTTTTTTGGTAAAACGGCATGCTTAGTTAACAAGTGTACATTTGTTCTCTAAAAAAACTTAGTTAGAGTACAATTAATTAAGATATTTATAGGCTCCATGAAAGAGGATAAGGCTTGATCAGGTAGAAGGCATGCGGAAGGTCTTTGTTGAATTAATTTGTTCTCCTAAATCCTCTTCTTTTAAGCGGAGACAAGGATCTGGGGATGTTTTAAAGCCAGAATTTAATTGAGAAAATGGTGAATTATTGGTGCATAAGTAGCCGAAGAAGCTCAATTATTGCCTTGCAGGGGTTTACAATCATTGCTGTTCACTGTTGACTTTGCTTGACTGCTAGTTCTCCTCCTTTTTCTTTTTTGATTTTTTGATTTTTTGATTCACAGCTGTTTCAGGTAAAGGACCATCCATATACTTTCGCATATGAAATACCTCTTAATTACTCTCGCGCTCTTTATGTGCGTGTGTCAGTGCTTTTGAATCCTGATGTGTTTGTTTCCTTGTGAGAGAAAGAGAGGGATTTCGGAATTTGGATTTTAATTTAAATTATACTCCTATTATCTTCTTATCTTCGTGACCGTGTGAACAAAGAATCCGATTATCACACATTTCTTCTTCTTATCTTCGTGACTGCGTGAACAAAGAATACGATATCGCACATTTTTCATCGTTACTTTCAATTACATTTACGAGAACTTACATTTACCGTAAGTTTTGTTATTAAATATTGATTTTATAATAAATATTTAAAAATAATCCACGAATTATACTCTTAAAATAGAATGGTATTGTATACTTACATTTTCACTTTTTTTCAACTAATGAAACAATTGAAATAAAAATATTTTGTTTGCTATGGGTGCCCAGCTGCACATTAAATATGATGACTAATATTTGATTAGTTCAAGTTTTTATTTTTTTTAATTAAAATTTTGAATTTACATATTGTGAATAGAAAAAAATAATGCTAAAAGAATTTTATATGTACTTTTGTGATCTAACTCAGTTCAACTATGAAATAATCAGAATTCAATGAGACTTTTGAATACTAGAAAGTTTATAAAAAACAAAAAAATTAATGTGGTGAAGCTAGTATGAGATATATATGCATATAGTTAGTTTAATCTGTTTGGCACTCGCGCGTGTGCAGATCCAAGTGCTGAAGTCATAGCTCTATCACCAAAGGCACTCATGGCCACAAACCGGTTCATATGTGAAATCTGCAACAAAGGGTTTCAAAGAGACCAAAACCTTCAATTGCACCGGCGAGGCCATAACTTGCCATGGAAGCTTAAACAAAGAACCAGCACAGAGGTTCGAAAGCGGGTTTATGTTTGTCCAGAACCCTCATGTGTCCACCACAACCCAACAAGAGCACTAGGTGATCTTACTGGCATTAAAAAGCACTTCTGCAGAAAGCACGGCGAGAAGAAGTGGAAATGTGATAAGTGCTCAAAGAAATACGCTGTTCAATCTGACTGGAAAGCCCATTCAAAAATCTGTGGTACAAGGGAATACAAATGTGACTGTGGCACCATCTTTTCCAGGTTGATATATATATATATATATTATAAAACTTCATCGACTTATTATATATATGGAGAATTTGATTCATGAACATTCATTCATGATTAATTTCGTACACAAGTTATTGCATGCAGTAGCTATATATCCTTTACAAATAAAGTATGCCATTTCGGGAGCTTAATGGTCTTTCTTTGACCACACATGCACACCCTTGTTGAATTATATAATTAATTACTTTTCATCTAATTTCATTTCATTTTCGTAAACTTTTTCTAGGTTGGTTTTATCTGATATTAAATTTCCTCTCTTGTTATAATATATATAAACATATCATACATGCGGTCTTTCTTTGACCACACATGCACACCCTTGTTGAATTATATAATTAATTACTTTTCATCTTATTTAACTTCATTTTCGTAAACTTTTTCTAGGTTGGTTTTATCTGATATTAAATTTGCTCTCTTGTTATAATATATATAAACATATCATACATGCGCCCTTGATGAATCATCACCAATAAGAAATTAGCATAATAAGAATAACCCAGACCGGTCTTTCTGTTCTACAAGGATAAGTCACTATATATATATAAAATTTATTTGGCTCCGTCAAAGATTCCTTATCTAAGATACTAATATATTAGTCTTTTTATTTCATAATAATGCTCATGCATGGTCCTCATGAGCAATTATATGAGTAATTATTGGATGGGAATTTCCCACCTTAATCATGCAAATCACATTTTAATATATGTAAAGTTATATGAACCATTAAAAAATATACATATCTCTATTAATATAACTTTTTACATATCAAAAAATGATTTACATGTCTAAAATTAGAAGTTACCTCTCAAAAATTTCCTCAATATATAGCTCTTGACGTTCGCCTATATAATACTTACTGCATGCTTCTTATATATTTATCTGCAGAAGAGATAGCTTCATTACCCACAGAGCTTTCTGTGACGCACTAGCTGAGGAGAATAACAAAGCCAATGAAGGGCAATTGTCAAAGATGGGTTCAAACTTGCAATGCCAACCAATCCAAAACCTGGTTTCCTCATTACCAATCAATACCAATCCCAACCCACAAATTGGTGGGACGTCGGAATTCAACAACCATTCAGATCACAAGCATCATCCATTATCATCACTCCCTCACGAGCTCATGCCGATGCCTGCTGCTGCAAAACCCTTCAACAACATGGCAATGAGAAACCTTTCATCCAACTCTTCTCCTTCTCTTCAACTGAGTTCAAGCTCACTGAACATCTTCGACGAAAACGGGCACCATTTAGCTGCAGGCTCACCGCACATGTCCGCCACCGCATTGCTGCAAAAAGCTGCCCAAATGGGTGCAACCATGAGTAATAATAATAATAATAGCAACGGTGTGGATATGGCACCGCCATCATTTGGTTTGGTGCAACAAACACCAAATAATGGACATTCCTTCATGAACCAGTTCATGCACAATGGCCAACAGGATATTTCGTCTCAGTATAATAATTTCAATGCAAATGAGATGGGTGGTGGTGCAGGTAGTGTTGGAATGAATGGTGTGGATATGTTTAACGCTATATTGGATCAAAGTAAGGCTTTATCGAAGATCATAGAGCAGAACAGTAGAAGCATTAACAGGGGAGTTTTGCATGGTGGAGGTGCAACAAGTGGTGCTATTAACATTGGTGGAACTAATAAAGGAAGCGGGGATGGGATGACTCTGGACTTGTTGGGGATAGGAAGAGGAGGAGGGGGTGGTGGTGGAGGTGATCATGGGAATTTCTATGGCGGTGCCCAACAGGCAGAAACTGCTGCACGAGATGAGATTTGGAGAAATTGGTCAACCAAGAATGCAGGCTTTGAATCATTTTCAGCTACTAACGGCATTTGAAAAGACCACCCGAGCTGGGGAAGCGAAAAAATAATATATAGAACCTTTTCAGTGGGTGGAATTTTCAGCTGAATTTGGTCGTTGATGTCCTTTTTTTTCTTCTTCCCTTTAGCTAGTCCCACTTTCGGCCATATATAGCAAAGAAACCATGGAAGAAACCGATCGATAGTGTCTTTCTAAGGAGCAAGACACACTAATATTGGTCGATTTTACCAAGACAAGCCAGTGTAGCAGTGTAGGCAGGCTCCTTTGTTCCCATAAATTTGTGTTCAAATTAATGTTAAAATTGCAAATCATTATGAATTGCTTATTTAAAGTAGTGCCTATTGTCATTTGTATTTATTTATTGTTACTCTTTTTTAACTAACTTTTTTTTTTCATTTTTTAAAATATTTTTTATTAAATATATAGTTGATTCTAACAGATTTATTAATTAATAAAGGATATTTTAAGAAAATAATAAAAAATTAATTAAAAAAGAGTGACAATAGATAAACAAGAATAGCAATCAACATTCTATTTCACCACATTTCAATACTTACCTATATATATGCGTGTATTGGCAAAGAATAGTGCTACTTACTGAAATGACAATTACTCAGGGTAAATTCACACTATTAGGAAATTTACGTTTCTTAATTAATGTTAAGTATCATATTTAATTAACAATTATATTAGCTATTTAATTATTGAACTTATTATTAAATGATCTAATTTAATGAGCTCGTAGACTTCATAACTTAACGTGAGTTTAATAAGTAGATATCATATTGACCCATTAGGAGATTGTGAAAACCCTAATTGGTTAATATACGTCAGAAACAGTTATGGTTTCTAATATATCAAAATCATAACACAGTTTCCTTTCTTCCTATCTTATAACACAATTTCCATTCTCCTTATCTGAAAGAGAGACGACGGTCTCATAGAGGAGTTAAGACGATTTGGTTGAGAAAGATCACAAACCACCTTCTTGTTCATGATTGATTGCTGAAAAGATTTCGCAACAGTTGGTGTTCAATAGCTATGGATCCAAGTATTTATGAAGGATCAATCTCTAACAAGTGGTATCAGAGAGGTCATCCTTGTTAGATTATTAGGATTTCTGGATTTTTCGGAGCATAGTTTAGGTATTTTTTTTATCCTCCTATAATGATTGTTTCTTCCAATTTTTATGAACCGTAATTATGAAATTTAGGGGCACAAGAATGTATTGGTCGAGAATGTGTGTTGGCATGAATTTTAAATTAGTTTTAGTGGCTTCCCTGTAGCCAATAACATTTTGGTTTTATTATATATTTTATTTAACAAGAATACCTTCTTGTACGTGAAAACAAGGCCACCGTGCAATGGTTCCTTTTTTTTATATAACTTTTATGAAATTATTTTCAAAAGTAAGGATTTGATGTTTAAAGTAAATTATTTTGAATGGTCTGCATGAAACATGCGTTTTCTTTTGTGAAAAGTAATTTTCTTTTTCAGTAAGCTACACGGTCTACTCGTGTTGAGGTCCACGGTCGTAATACGTCAAGACTGAATCTGGTAATTTTAACAGAATGGAACACGGCCAGGTCGTCTTGAGTAATACGGCAGTGACCTGTACTGATAAAAAAGATTCTTGGTTCGTATACTATTTTTAATTAAGTTAATTGAAACAATATATTGCCAAAGTATCTCCTGTTGTGTAAATTAATTTGATTAAAATTACATGAATGTTTGCGTGAAGTTATTTATGCGAACTATGCTCAGCCTAAAAGAAGACACAATTTAGCCAAATAATGACATGCTTGCGGTGGTGAATATGTGACGATTATAAAGTTTTTTATTTTTCATGTGTATAATAGTCGGTCCAAAGAAAGGTTGTTGTTTGACAAAACTTATCGTCAATATTTGATCATTACATTGAGAGTACCACTTACAGTTAATTTCTTTGTCCAAAGACTAGGAATTAATGTTGTACTAGATATCTTGTGGTGGATTCTCAATTCTGGATAATTGTCCATGTCTTTTTTTTTACATGCTTATTTATGTGAATATGTTTGTTTATTTTGTTCACTATCCAGTTTCTGTTGCTAGTGCTGTAAATATTTCTGCTCAAGTTAATACTATCCTAATGCTGAATGTGACGAATTTCAAAGCCTGGAAAGAAGTCATTGAGATAATTCTCAGTTGTATGGATTTAGATCTGACACTTAGGATGAAGTGACCCACTCCTACTCCCAAAAATCCTGATGAGGTTAAAATTGAGAAGTGGGATCGCTCTAACCGAATGTGCTTGATGATCATGAAGCGCTCCATTCTGGAAGCATTTCAGGGCTCTATTGCTAAGAGCAAGAATGGCAAGAAGTTCCCAGAGGAAATTGAGCAATATTTTGTCAAGAATGAAAAGTTAGAGACGGGTAATCTTTTGGTCAAACTCATCTTAATGAAATATAAGGGCAAAGGGAACATAAGGGAGTACATTATGGAAATGTAGTCTAATCTTGCATCAAAGCTCAAGTCATTCAAGTTAGAGCTGTCTGAGGACTTGTTTGTGCACTTGGTTTTCATATCTCTTCCTGCACACTTTGGGTAATTCAAGGTAAGTTATAACACTCAGAAGGACAAATAGTCCCTCAATGAGCTTATCTATCACTGTGTGCAAGAGGAAGAGAGGCTGCGGAGAGATAAGACAGAAAGTGTTTACTTGGCTTTGACCTCTCAAAACAAGAAGAAGAAGAGAGCTAAGGATACTGCGGAAGGTTCTTCTCATCAGATGAAACAGAAGAAGCAGGATGAGGAATTTACTTGCTATTTCTGTAAAAAGTCAGGACACGTGAAGAAAGAGTGTATCAAGTATGTCGTTTGACGTGTAAAGAAGGGTAAGCTTCTCACTTTAGTTTATTCTGAAGTTAATTTAGCTTATGTACCTAATGATACTTGGTGGATAGATTCTAGTGCTACTACTCACATAAGTATATCTATGCAGGGTTGCTTGTGGAACCGACCGCCAAGTGATGACGAAAGATTTATCTTTGTGGGCGATGACAATAAAGTTGTAGTAGAAGCTATAGGAACTTTTAAATTACAATTGAAAATTGGATTTCATTTGGATTTGTTTGAGACATTTGTTGCACCGTCATTTAGACAGAATTTAATTTCTATTTCTAGTTTGGACAAATCTGGTTTTTCTTGTTCATTTGGAAATAATAAAGTTAGTCTCTATCAAAATTCATGTGTTGTTGGTTCTGGTTCTTTGATTGATAATCTATATATGCTTGACATTGTTGGTTCCTATAATGAAATATTGCAAACAAGTTCAAAATGTACAAAACGAAAATTAAATAAGAATTCAGCCACCTTATGGCACAAGCATTTTGGTCATATCTCTAAATAGAGAATTCAGAGGCTTGTATCGGATGATATTCTTGAACCCTTAGATCTGTCAGCCTTTTAAGTCTGTATTGAGTGTATTAGGGAAAAACGAACAAACATAAAGAAATTAGGTGCCGAAAGAGCTAAGGATGTCTTAGAACTAATACATATGAATATTTGTGGTCCTTTCCTTACGCCTTCTGGGAACGGACAACAATACTTTATTATGTTCATAGACGATTACTCTAGGTATAGTTACCTATATTTAATACATGAGAAATCTCAATCCCTAGACGTTTTCAAGTCTTTCAAAGATGAAGTTGAACTTCAACTTGGAAAGAAAATTAAGGTTGTCAAATCTGATCGTGGTGGTAAATACTATGGCAAATATGACGGGTTAGGAGTGCAACGTCCAAGACCCTTTGCACTTTTCCTCAATGAGTGTGGAATTGTCTAACAATACACTATGTCAGACAAACCCAGCATGAATGGTGTTGCAGAACGATAAAATTGGACTCTTAAGGATATAGTAAGAAGTATGATTAGTCATTCTTCCTTATTAGAGTCACTTTGGGGAGAAGCCTTAAAGATCACAATTTATATCCTTAATAGGGTACCAAGCAAAGCAGTAACAAAAACCCCTTATGAGCTTTGGACTGACAAAAGGCCTAGTATAAGGCACTTGTACATTTGGGGTTGTCCAGCGGAGGCATGACCTTATAAGCCGCATAAAAGAAAACTGGACTCAAGAACGGTTAGTTGCTATTTCGTTGGTTATGCTGAACACTCTCGAGGGTATAAGTTTTACAATCCCACATCAAGATCCTTTTTTGAAACGGGAAATGCAAGATTCCTTGAGGAAGTTGAGTTTGAAGGGGAAAGAAATATAAGGAATGTTGTCTTCGAAGAAGAACTTGTTATTGACAGTGATCAAGTCCCTATACCTATCACTATTGAAGAAACAATTCTGGTATTAGATAATAATGGTCAGGCTATTATTCATGATATTGTTCCAGAACAAGGCAACATTGATGAGGTTCTTTCTCAAGCACCACCCATAGAACAAACTCAACAACCTCAAGAAGTGCCATTAAGGAGATCCATTAGAGATAGGAGAAGCGCGATATCAAATGAT
Source organism: Ormosia emarginata (assembly GCA_029884605.1). Lineage (NCBI taxonomy): Eukaryota > Viridiplantae > Streptophyta > Magnoliopsida > Fabales > Fabaceae > Ormosia > Ormosia emarginata. The sequence goes on along the minus strand of JAQQTP010000070.1, from coordinate 287,045 downwards.
TACATCATCTTTCTCCAAGAACATGAGGATGACATTGGTTTAACAGAGGATGATCCAATCAAATTCTGTCAAGCTATGCCCAGTTCTAACTCTTAAAAGTGGATTGATGCCATGAAGGATAAGATGAAGTCAATGAAGGACAATGACATTTGGGATCTCATCAAATTGCTTGAAGACGCGAAGCCCATTTATTGTAAATGGATATTTAAGACCAAGAGAGACTCAAAGGGTAATGTCAAGAGATATAAAGTTCGTCTTGTTGCTAAAGGCTTTACTCAAAAGGAAGGCATTGACTACAAAAAACTTTCTCTTCAGTATCCTCGAAAGACTCCTTTAGGACAATAATGGCACTGGTAGCTCATTTTGATTTGGAGTTACATCAGATAGATGTTAAGACTGCGTTTCTAAATGGAAACATTGACGAAATGATTTATGACACAACTAGAAAACTTTGTGTCAAGTGACCCAAAATCTATGGTATGCAAGCTAAAGAAATCTATCTATGGTCTCAAACAGACTTCCCATCAATGGTATCACAAGTTCCATCAAGTCATTACCTCGTGTGGTTTTGAGACAAATGTCGTTGATGACTGTGTATATCACAAGTTCAGTGGGAGTAAATATATCTTCCTAGTATTATATGTCAATGATATTCTATTTGCTAGTAGCGATATAAGCTTATTGTATGAAACCAAGAAATTTCTAACAAAGAATTTTGAGATGAAAGATCTTGGGGACGTCTCTTTTGTATTGAGTATTCAAATACTAAGAGATCGCTTTCGAGGTATCCTTAGGTTGTCACAAAAGAGTTATATCGATAAAGTCGTACATAAATTCGATATGAAAGATAGTAAACCAATAGACACACCCGTTGCTAAAGGAGACAAGATTTGTCTCAAACAGTGCCCCAATAATGATCTTAAAATGAAAGAAATGCAGAAGATTCTCCATGCATCAGCAGTAGGGAGTCTAATGTATGCTCAAGTTTGTACTCGTCCTGACATAGCATTTATAGTGGGAATTTTGGGAATATATTTAAGCAATCCTAGTACGTAGCATTGAAAAGCAGCCAAACGCGTGATGCGTTATTTGAAGAGAACAAAAGACTACATGCTCACTTATCAGAGATCTAACAATTTAGAGATCATCGAGTACTCTGACTCCGATTTTGCGAGATGTCAAGCCACATCAGGCTACATCTATGTGTTGGCTGAAGGAGTTATCTCATGGAAGTCTGCTAAATAGACTCTTATAGCTTCTTCGACTATGGTAGCGGAGTTCATAGCTTGGTATGATGCGTCTAACCACGGGATATGGCCACGAAACTTTGTCACTAGTTTGTGTGTGGTTGATGGCATTGACAGACCACTGAAGATTTATTGTGACAATAACTTAGTAGTTCTTTACTCCAATAACAATAGGAGCTCGACAAAGTCGAAGTTTATCGACATCAAGGTTTTAGTTAATAAAGAAAGAGTTCATGATAGACAAATTTCTATAGAACATACAGAGACGAATTTTATGCTAGTTGATCCATTAACTAAGGGCTTAACACCTAAGGTTTTTTATAAGCATACTGTTCATATGAGTGTTATTCTTGAGGATACCTTAGTTTAGTTGGAGTCTTTTTATATTCTATATTTTACTTTAGACTTTGTGTTATTTGATTTTCTACAGAATAAAGTTGATGGTTTATGATTCTATTTTTAAACTTGTTTATGCTTTGTATATGCAACGTTAGTGTTGCATTTAAGGACTTTGGATTGATTTCACTAAGGACTAAAGAAGGACTAGTTGGAAATAAGCATGTCTGAGATCATATTGCATGTAATTTTCACACTACTCATCCATATTTGATCTATGTCATTAAGTATATTGCTATGATGATCATTGTGGTTTAGTTACACTTAATTGTGTTAAAAGCTGCAATGGTTCCATAGTTAATATATGAGATGGACCAGATTGTATTAAAGAGAAGTCTAAAGATAAATAGCATACGGATGGACGCCTAAAGAATTTGTAGTATAATTGTTTCAGGAATAATTTGAAGCTCAAGTGGGAGATTGTTAGGAAATTTACGTTTCCCAATTAATGTTAGGCATCATATTTAATTGACAATTATATTAGCTATTTAATTTATTTAGCTTGTTATTAAGTGATCTAATTTAGTGAGCTTGTGGACTTCACAACTTGAAATGGGCTTAATGAGCAGATACCATATTGGCTCATTAAGGGATTATGGGAACCCTAATTGGTTAATATACGGCAGAAACGATTGTGGTCCCTAATATACCAAAATCATAACACAGTTTCCATTGTCCCCATCTAGAAGAGAGACGACGGTCTCATAGAGGAGCTAAGGTAATTTGGTTGAGGAAGATCACAAACCACTCCCTTGTTCGTGATTGATTGCCGGAAAGATTTCGCAACAGTTGGTGATCAATAGCTATGGATCCAAGTATTTATGAAAATCTAAGAATCCTTGAATATCTGATATAATGTAGATCATATACCTTATAGTGTTTTGTTCTAGGGTGTATGCATCTAGAATTTGTTTTAAAGATTAAAGAATTAAAGAATCAATCTCTAACACACACACAATAGATATATAGAGAGGAAGAAACTAAAGACTAGAGAGAAGATAGTTCACTCAATCCACAGTCACCGCTTTCGTGCATTTATTCCCCAAATAGCTCCTTATAGGATCAATGACGCACAAATCCTATGAGTCTAGTGTTAGTTACCTTGGCCTGAGTACTCCTCTTGAGAGGATATCCCTTAGAATCCAGATCAATTGCCACTTGTCTCTCCTTTATAACTGTTTTTCCCAACTCAGCCTTTGTAGCTTGATGATTTGGTTCCGTGTGTGTAACTTTATCACCCAAATTATTCATGACATAGCCATTCCTATCGAAAGTGACCTTGTCCCTAAGATTAAATGTAGAAAATTATGTTTGAATCTCATCCAAGTCTTCCCAAGTAGTTGAAGTGATGTCTATGCCATCTCATTGGATTAACACCTGAGGTATCGATTAACTATTTCAGAGAATAGTTCTGCTCTTCAATACTTGGAGTGATTGTACTCTAGGACCATGCTCATTAGTAATCAAGAGCAGAGGAATAAACTGATTAGTATGGTCACCATGACAAGGCTTCAATAGGGATATATGGAAGACATGATGAAGTTTTGTCGTAGGTGGAAGTAAGAGCTTGTAAGCCACTTGTCCTACTCTTTCAATGATAGGAAAATGTCTAAAAATCTCATTCCTAATTTATGATTCTTCCTTATAGTCAAGGAATATTGCTTGTAAAGTTGTAGTTTCACAAATACCATGTCTCCAATGTTGAATGATATATCAATCCTCTTCTTATCAAGTGCTATTTTAAATCATTGTTGGGCCATGGCCAAATTGGTCTTAAGTTGAGTCAGAATTTTATCTATCAGTGTGAGAGTTTCTTGTATAGCAAGGCCATCACCCTAGTTAGGAACATACTTCACTAGGGTTAGTGGATCATGCCCATAAATTGCCTTGAATAGGGTCATTTTAATGCTGGTATGAAAGGTAGTGTTATACCAGTATGTTGGTGTATGCCCTAAAGGCCAATTTATTTTAATCGTACTAACTTACATTGTATTATGTTATTTATTTAATATATGAGGCATTTCATTTATTGTACTATTTATAATAAACATAACAAAGTCCTTAAAATAGTAAGTTTTATGCCATAGGACATCAAATGGATGACTTGATTGTGAGATCCTATTGGATAGAATCAGAACACTATTCTTAAATGTCCCTAGTCAAGTATTATTGTTAATCAGGACGACAATAATAAATTGAGACTAGTATGTGCGTAAACTGATGGTCACATCTCACGAGTCACGGATATGAGATATCGAGTCTTCATATGAGTACATATTAGAGTAATGATGTATTAGACTGACCCACCATGAGAACGTTGCATGGATCGTTACGTGAGTGTCATAAGTGATTCTCACAGTGATGATGGTGTATGTAGTTCTTTGACCTGAGATCATTATGATTCTTACATGAAGAGTTGTATGTTTTAATACTATCAAATGTCATCTGTAACAAGGTGATTATAAAGTTAGTTATTAGATATACCGCTAATCATGTGGAGGGATATGAGTGATCTAGATGAGATTTATCTCTCTTACATAACATGAGTGATATCTTCGGGTCCCCTGATTGAGTGAGACTACGAAATGCATGACCATGCTCAAATGAGTCAATATGAAATATTGATCTCATTTGTTATTACTAAGTCTACTCGAGTATCAAGAAACGGAATATTGAACTATACAAGGGTGACACATTCCATGCCTTGTGTTCCATCTAGATATCTAGACAAATGGAATAAATTACACGAAAATATTGATCACAGAAAGGTTATGTCAAATCACTAACATTCTCATTACTTGGGTAGCTGTGATGTGTTGCTAGATATCGCTCACTGCTTGTAATATTAAAATAGGATTTTAATATTATTATCAACGTCATGAGAACGTGCAAGGTCACACACATAGAGCAGACTGAATTAGAGTAATGAGAATCCAAGTTGGACTGAGATTCCATCATGGGGCAAACTCATAACAGATGAGTTCAAATTTTACACAGCTAACCCTGCTGCTACTCTCACTCGCATAAAGTAGGCACTATTATAAATAGTACTGTTAATGGGGCAGCCAGATGTGGCACAACGAACCCTAGCCGCACCTTACAAAAACAGTGAATGAGAGAGTGACATGTTTCTCTTCTCTTTACAGGTAGCACTTTGTCAGAGACGTGGGACTCTAAGATTGCAGACGTTAGACGTTCGTGAGTCTGTTCTTGTGGATACCGCAGAGGCATTATCATTATTATGGTGCTGGTGATTCGTATGGATTGCTTTTTATCTGACTTCAAGAGGTAAACTAAAAAAATCACGTATCATGGCCCCCTTTTTTGCATGAATCCTTGGTGGAAATTTTTTTTCGCTGTATTTTTGTTTCCAAAATTTCTAACACAGTATTCTGCCTAAGGTAACATCTTAAGCCATAATTTGGGATTATCATGCATAAAGCATTTGAGGTACATCTTTAGACATTTGTTCAAGACGTCAGATGGGCCATCCGTTTGAGGGTGGTATGACGAGCTCATAACTAAAGTTATGCCCTGTAACGTGAACAGTTGTTGCCATAGTTTACTAGTAAAAACCCTGTCTCAATCTGAGATAATTTTGACTATGTTGTTCTTGTTCATAAAATGTTCAGCCACTATAGAATTAGAGAAGTCAGACTTAAAAGCAGAAAAATGGACATATTTGGATAATTTATCCACCATTACTAAAAGGGAGTCCCACTATAAAATCCACAACTATGTCCTCCCATATTTGTTGAGGAATAAGGAGTGGTTATAAAAGTCCCACAAATATGTTATTGGTAGTTTTAGCTTGCTGACATATCATAGATTGTTGAACAAAGGTCTTAATCTGTGATTTCATACCAAGCCAAGTAAATTGAGCTAAAATCCGAGCCAAAGCTCTAGGAAAACCGACATGACTTTCCACTGGTGAAGTATGAAACTCTTGTAAGATAACTTGGATTAGATTGGAACCTTGTAGAATGACTAACTTGTCTTTCCAAAACAGTAATGCATCTCTAACAACATAGCTAGGATCTCCTTGCTCCCGATGGAGGCATTTATTAAAAATCGCCTTCAACTTAGTGTCTTGTTGTTGCTATACTTTAAGTTGACTGAGAATATGAGGTTGTGATTCAGACCAAGCCATATAAAATGACCTAGAAAGTGCATCAGTAGCTTGATTCCCTTTTCCAGGCTTGTATTCTATAGTGTATTAAAACCCCAATAGTTTAGGCAACCATTCTTGCTGTTCATGCATCTGACTTGTTTGTTGAGTCAAATCTTTAAGACTCTTTTGATCAGTTCTAATCACAAGTTGATGGCTAAGTAAATAATGCCTAAACTTTGCCACTAATTCAATGATGGCATACATTTCTCTTACATATGCTGACTTAGCTTGCATTTTTGGTGACAACTTCATAGCGAAATAAGTTATTGGTTTATTGTTCTGACTCCGGACAACTCCAACACCAGAACTTGAAGCATTGGTTTCTATGATGAAAGGAGCATTAAAATCAAGTAGGCTGAGTAGCAAGGCCTGAGTTAATACTCGCTTGAGTGTTTGGAAAGAAGATTCTGCAGCATCAGACCATTAAAAATTATCTTTCTTTAAGAGGTTGGTCAGTGGGGAAGCAATTGAAGCATAATGATGGATAAACCTCCTATAATAGCCTGTGAGGCCTAAAAATCCTCTCAGCTGTTTAATGTTGGTAGGCTTAGGCCACTGAAGGGCAGCTTGGATTTTGGAATTATCCATGGCAACTCCTACAACCGAGACAATATGGCCAAGGTACTCAATTTGCTATAATCCAAAGTGACATTTGGATAACTTGGCATAAAATTTATGGTGCTATAACAACTCAATTATTGATGAAAGATGTTGAAGATGCAAATTTCAAGTAAAATTGTACACCAAGATGTCATCAAAGAAAAGTCGCTTGTACTTCCTAAGTAGATGCTGGAAAATCTTATTCATAAGTGCTTGGAATGTAACAGACACATTAGTGAGACCAAATGGCATCACAAGCCACTCATAATGGCCTTGATGGGTTTGAGATGCAGTCTTGAATTTGTCCTCCGACTTGAGTAATATTTGATGATAACCTGATCTCAAACCCAACTTAGAGAAATATCTTGCTTCATAAAGTTCATCTAATAACTCATCTATTGTAGGTATAGGAAAAGAATCCTTCACTGTCACTGGATTTAGGCTCTATAATCTATGCAAAATCTCTAAGTACTATCTTTCTTCTTGACCAAAATGACTAGTGAAGAGAATGGATTGAAACTAGGTTGGATTATTCCTTCTCTTAGCATATCTTGCAACATGGTTTCAATGGAAGATTTATGACTATGAAGGTATCTGTAAAGTTTTACTTTGACCGGTGCAGTGCCTTCCACCAATGTTATAGCATGATCTTGCATTTTAGGAGGTGGTATCCCAATAAGAATAGCAAACACATCCTTATATTTATGTAGGATCAAAGCTAATTTTGGTTCCATGTCTGTTAGTAGATCAAGCCACTGATCCTTTACACCTTCAGGGAGCTACAGTTGCTTAGTATAAAGTTCTAAAATGGCTTGAACCTAATAAAGCTTCTTCAATTGATGAAATTGTGCTTGCTTAGGTGAATGGTCCTAATTACCATATAAAGTGACAAATTTGCCACTGATGTAGAACTTAATAGTTAAGGCACTGTACTTGGACACATGTGGCCCAATAGTTGCCAACCATGCTACTCCAAGGATTAGATCAACTCCTGATGCTAGTAGTAAGTAAACTAGAAGCTCAAGAGTGTGGTTTTGTATTGGAACTTGGAGGTTCTTGACTTGGCCTTCTGCTGGTAGGTAGTTCCCATTACCAACCAAAACTTGAAAATGAAGGGCAAGTTCATGGGAAGTTTAAGGAACTTAGCAACCCAAGACTGCAAGAAGTTATCAGAACTTCCACTATCTAAGAGAATCTAAATTTGAAGACCTTTAATGAAACTTGTGAATTTGATGGTACCAAGGCCATAAGCTCTATTAAGAGCATTATAAGAAAGGTGGTGATATTTTGTAGTATGATCTAGTGGGGTTGGCTGTTGTGGTTCAATCTCAGTTAAGGGTGGTTCATCCTCTTGCTCATCCTCTTCATACTGCAGGATGAATATTTACTTATTAGGGCACTTGTGATTGAAAGAAAGCTTTTCATCACAGGTATAACATAGGCTTTTTTCTTTTCTCAATTGCATTTCAGTCGAGGTCATTTTTTTGACAAATGGGGGTCTTGTTTGGTTGTTGGTGTAAATATTTGGTTTGGTGTTTGGAGTGGGTAACAGTGGAGGAAGGTTGGTTTTAGTGTTTATGGTTTGTGTTTGGGTTTGATAGGTGCTAGTTAGGCTGAATGGTTTGTGTTGTTGACTGAGAGCAAGAATGTAATTGGTTCGGTTTCTCAATACAAGTGTGGGGGTATATTTTTTCTCATAGAGTTTAGGAAGAGCTACTGCTTTGAGAAGTGTGGAGGGGCTTTAGGCCACAACTTCCCTCCTTGTGTCATCCTTGAGACCACCAATAAAGCAATCTAACAATGCTTCTTGTGTCACTCATTCTACTCTATTGGTCAATACCATAAATTCAGTATAATAGGCAGATACTGAATCAAGTTGGGTCATCTTAAACAAAGTTGCCCGTGAACATTCAAATTGAGAGGGTCCAAATTCTATTTCTAATGCTTTAATAAATTGGGACCAAGTCAGAAATTGTTGATTTTTTGTGAGCATTTGGAATCAAGGAATCACATCCCCTTCCATATAAATAATTTTTATTATTTAATTATAGTGAATCGCATTTTAAATTATGTATATTTACATTTTAATTTTTCCACTTGCACATCAATGTGAGTGATGTACAACAAAATGTGTGTACGAGGCATTTCTCGTTGGCCAAATCTTCTCAAATGGATGCACAAATTAAATTGACGTTCAAGGTATATATGTATATACTGGCTCTTAATTACCAGAAGGAATGAGAGCCACAAAAACCGAATAAGAGCTATCCCATTCCTATCCGAAGAGTCATAAACGGCCTACACACAAACATCACCAATCAGAATCCACCACTTCATTATTTTCTTAGACTTGAATCCCAACTTGTGATTGGAACTGGAAGGAAGAGGCTCAAAGACCTAAATTAAAAAGGTTCAAATGAATGAAATGAGGTCACAAAGTAGGGACAAGTAGAGGATACATAGCGTAAATTAAACTTTGCATCGATATAGCACAATAATTGACACAAATGCCCTGTTATTTAGATTAGGACAGAAAGTAGTAGTAGTAGTAGTGAGTCTAAATAAATATAAAAAATTATGGCATTGCAAGCCAGGTTTAATGCATGGAACCGGATGCACATAGCACAATGTTCGGGAGATCGAGAAGAAAGTTTCAAATTCAAAGAGCCAATGAGTGGAACAGGGCGGTCTCCAGCGGAGGAATTTGCACCATTAGCCACGAAATTTCAGCGGCGGCTTCTTGTGGGAGTTGGGTCAGCTTCACTTGTAGCTGTAGGTGCAAACTTTGGCGGAATCACCAGTTTTCTTCTGGGTTTGTCGCCGGAGAATGGCCGTAATCTGAAGCTGGACGTGCTTTATCCAATTGGAGGTTACAGCCGTTGCGTTGACACGAGGGAAGGATTTGGTAACTACACAGTTTAATTTCAAATTCACTTTATTATTATTTTTTTGAGCTGTAAAAAAATTTTATATTATTAAAAACCTTAGTATAAAAAGATTTTATTCACGCTCAATGAAAATCAAACCCATATTTTTAAGAGAATAGTGATTCTGATTAGCTAGGTTATTATTAATTCTTATGGTATGTTATTATATATTTGGATGATCAGAATTCATATATCCAGCAAATTGGGTTGGAGATCAGACGCTGCTATATCGAGCCGCTAAGAAAAGAGAAATGGAGCAATCATTGGATCCGCCTCCCCTCAATGTACGGCGTCGTTCTAACATCAGTGAACCGGTTGTTGCATTTGGTCCCCCCGGTTCAACTGGCGAACTCAATGTTAGTGTTATTGTCTCGCCGGTTCCTCAAGACTTCTCGTAAGTATGACTAGTAACTAGTAAAAGTAGTAGTAAACCAAATTCCTTCAAACTTCAAATTATCAGAGAATGTCACTTTACTTTACTTATGTTGTGTTTGTAATGAATAAAAATGATAAATGATTTGATTTGATTTGATTTAAAAATTCAATTTTGTGTTTAATTTTTTTTTTAAAATAATAAGATTTGAATTGATTTGAAATTAAATTTTATGTTTAGAATTCATTAAAATGAGAATTGATTTAATTTGATTTTATTATTTTATATTTTAACTTTTATGAAAAGTTGTTAGAGATAGTTATTAAAGGTAAAATAATCTATTTATTTTAAATCAAATCAAATCTTAACAAATCTTATCAAAATTGATATAATTTTTAAAACAAAATGAATGAAATCCATGAAATTTTAAAATCAAATTATTTTTTATTTTTTAATATTCCAAACACAAAATTTAATTAAATTTAATTTATAAATTAAATTATTTTCTATTTTTTTACATTCTAAACACATTCTTACTTTTATTAGCAACCAAATGGCCGACTAAAAGAATTATATATTATATATTAAAAAAAAAGATAATTTTGCACTTTATCCTGTAGAGTAATGTTATTTGCACTTTATTATCCTTTATAGTGGAAAATGCAGTGTCTAAATGCATAAAAAGTTAAATGAAAAATTATAATTAGTTTACAAATCAGCTATCTGATTTGATATATTCCTTTTCATAATGTAACAGTTATTAAAAAGAAGTACGATTGATCGCTTATATTCCTGAGTTATTTTACAAGGATTGAAGCATTTGGAAGCCCAGAGGAGGTGGGTGAAAGTGTGATTCGGACCATAACAGGATCAGGGCAGCGCCCAAACGTGAAGGGCACATTGATAAATTCAAGTTTGAGAGAGGATTCCCTTAGAAATGCCAAATACTACGAACTAGAGTTCAGAGTTGAGAGTCCATCGTTTCGGCGACACAATGTTTCCGTCTGCTGCGCTCGTGGCGGTAGGCTTTTCACTTTAAATGCTCAGGCACCTGAATCAGCCTGGCCAGGATTGAAGTCAGATTTCTATAGAATTGCTGATTCATTCAGCCTCACAGCTTAGTGATTTAATATGAAACTTCAATGGGAAATAATCCTTCATTGAGACAAGGCCAACACCTTTATGTTTCCAGAGCTATGTTTTTGAATTACATGGCTACAGTACAGACGCACTCCCCTAAACTGAAACAGTTTCGATTTTGTTTGTGATCTATGGGGTGCCTGTAGCCAGTTTAAATCCAAGTATTTCTGAATTTAACTATCGGTCAACAGGGGCAAGCAGAAACAAGTTTGTATATATTACATGTTTCTTTTCCATTTTTTAAAATACAATACAGATTTGCAATCGCTAATTATGACTCCCTAATTCTGTAACTATTATACACATTAAATGATTACCTAGGTATTTGATCAATTACACTGAAAAATACCAACCCATACAATATTGCTTAAATACAACTACTGTACATAACCCCTTTCCTGATTCAATGGCCAAACTGAATGTGGGAGTTCAAGCACAAGTAATCTGCCTTCGCTTAACCATCTTCTCGTAATTCTCAGAAACCATTGCAGTCAAATTTGGGTCTCCATACCCGATCTCTGCGCCAAGTCTGTGGCAGAAACACAGTTAAGCCGTTTCACTATTATAAGTAGCAGTAAGGAGATGGACATCTTGGGACAATTATTTTGCACAAATAACCAAACAGTAAGGAAACAAACATAACATTTCTGTCTAAGGTTGACCTTGCAGGGAACCTAACAGGACCACTGACCAATTCCAAAACCCTTGTGGGACATGACTTAAAGCCACAGGATAAGGACACCAGTCAAGCAAATGAATTTATTTTCCATTTTAAAGATGGGATAAGGATGTCCTGAGGAAAAAAAAAATGGAGAAGGGGCATGGGAGAGAGAAAGAGAGAGAGAGAGGAAGGGAGAGAACTAATGCAATAACCAAGACGTGTGAAATTTACATACTTTGGGTCAAGTACAAGTTTCTGAACTTCTTTGATGGCTGAACTTGCTGCATAAAGAGATATCTTCCCAACCTGCATAAATGTCCAAGGTCAAGACCAACACCTAAGGGTCAACACATTAAATGAATCTCAAGCATTTTTTAAAAGAGATAACAAGGGTTGGAAAGTGGCAACGAACAAAAAGGGAACTTAATAATAAAATGTAACTCTTCTCTCTTCTGACCTCCAATACTTGAAGCTTTGCTTCATGTTCATTAGGTAGACAGCGGACTTCCTCTGCCAATCTTACGGCCTCCCCCAGGCTTTCCGGAGATAAGAAATCAAGGCCCAGCTGAACAGTGGACTGATAATTTCATAAGACAGAGATGATCACATATACTATGACAAATTCAACAAGGGAGAATCCATATTGTTTCCATTAAACAAAAGCATTTCCACTTTAATTCATCAAAGAAAATATTCTATGATAAATGTGATAACTCGGTTGTAATGAATCTAGGCTATTCTATTACAAAATATGGTTAAAAACCAAAGTAAACTAATATTTTAGGCCAAAAAGAATTGCAATATAAATTTTATTAAAGAAGCTTATAAAAAACATTTTTAATAACTTCCTAAAAAGTTGACTCCCTTTAGTTAAAGATAGTTCAGGCTTTTCAGAAAATTTAGAGTAAATTACGTTGACATTGACCAACCTAAGGTTTGCCCATATAACATTTTAACTCCCCACTTGTTAGCAAGGCAGGTTCATGTAATTTCTAAATCGTGTAATTTGGGAAAATCTTAGGAACGTCAGTGTAATTACTCTAAGAAATATTCCACTTCATGACAAGTCAAAACTTTAAACCACCACCTAAATACCCAGCATTGTAATAGAACTCCATGCTCTTAACCTGCGATTGTAAAGTTTTTCGAACCAATGGATGGGGTAAAATTAACTTTGGGAAGGAGGACTCCACCCAAAAAACAACTATTCACGACTATTTAAGTTATCAAAGGACCTATATTCAATATACTTGAAAGATTATTAATACAAAACTATGGACAAAGTCAACTATCATTCTATCAATTGGTTTCTAATAAGCTCAATCGAAAATATGCAAATTAACTTAGATATTTATAGATAGGAATGCTTGTGTCATTCAAGTAGCATTTAAAAGAACAATGCAAAAATTGCTTCCCATATAATTCAAATTACGCAAGTTATACTAGTATCAACTCTAGAATATCACCTCAGTAACTCAGTTGCGAGATTAAATATTTCATAAAAACTAAAAAGATAATATTAATAATGGTAGACACTTAATCAGATGAAAATTTCACCCTTTGAATGTGGTTCAAGTAACAGATATAAAACTATGAAGGTCATCAATTAAAATATATGAAATGAATTCACAAGGAAAATGAACTTACCTGAACATTTCTTGCTTGGAAAGGGCAACCAGCAGGAACAAATATAGCTTCCCCCAAATTCTGTTCAAATGACCATGGCTCCACACCTATGTAGGAAGATATTAATTACATTAAAAAGCTAGAAGATAAATAAAAACAATTATTTTCAGAATTTTCTAGGATACCCACAATTCGTTCCCCTTCCATCCCTCTCATTACTCCTCATCAAAACAAACTCTAGGGGACTTTGTCAACTGTCAGGGTGTGAAGGAGACCCCAAGGGCAAGGCCCTATGTAGTTCCACGTGTCAACCTAACCTACCGCATCCCTAATCCCTATCTAGCTCTTAACAATTCATAAAAAGAAAACATACAATCTTACCAAATTCTTCCTTCAACTTTCTTTTATGGTGTCTGTCAAGAAAAATATCTCCATCATAAAGAGGCCATGTAACCTTGAATCCAAAGAATACCATCAGCAATACAAAATTAAAGCAAGTTAATTAACCGAAAAAAGGGAGAAGAATGTAAGTTTAAAATTATTTTTTTAAAAAACAACTTACAAATTCATTTACTATATCATCTGGCTTCCCAAATTCCTTCCAATTCATTTTCAAATATTCAGTCACCTTTGGAACGTCCTGCCGACGAAAGACATCCCAAAGAACTCCAGGATGTGTTTTCTCAGAGAAATCTCCATTTTGTTTGAATGGAAGTTCACAGTTGACCATATTCCCTTCAGCACTAGAATAAATTTCAAACCCTTGATCCATAATCGACTTATTCTGGTTTGAATCCAAATCCATTCCATTATTGTCTGTACCAAGTGATGAATCAGGTGAACTCCCCCTTGAACATATTTGTGGATCCCCAGGTGATTCTTTCACATTAGATTCCTTATAAGCTTTTTGTATTATTTCAATTTTAGTTCTCTGCCAGTCCTTCAGCTTCACTTCACTTGTATGGACCAAAAGGTACACCTGTTGAAACTCAGTAAATTTATTATTTGTTACTTTATTCATAGCCACTTCTTTACTTTTCTATCTTCAAATGAAGCAAAATTCCATTATTTCACTCTAGACAAGAAAACAGGAAAAGAGAAGAGAGATTTAAATTATTAAACACAAATGCACAGTACTTAGCAGAGTTTGGGTAAACAATATGCATGTTTAGGTCTTTGAATTCAAACAGCACACTATAAATTGTCACTAAGCACTTATTATCGACAACTTGCAAATATTAGTTACAACTTAGAAAATATCAACAACTTGCAAATATAAATATAAAATGAGAAGTAAAAACATGATAAATACATAACCAAACATAAATTAACAATGAAGCATCAAATTTATATTCTTAAGACACTTGAAATTAGAATGCCAAAATTATAAAGAAGTTGCAGTCTAGGAACCCAGAGTATCATAAAATTGTTGTAAAATAGTAAGTTGTATCTACTCAAACTCAAAACTATAACAGACAAAAATGACCATTTCTCATCTCGTGGGTCAATGAGGATAAAGTAAATATACCATGTCACGCATATTGAAGTGGAGATTGGTCACTGAATCACCTCTACCAAGTTCATTACTGATCCCATAAGATATATAAATCTTGGGTCCTACATCATTCTGCAAGGAGTAATGAGGCAATTTAGCTGCAACATTAAGAAGGCCCCACTTGGAGTGAATATACTGAAGTAAAGGCAGTTTGCTGATAAATTCAGGTCTTTGGTACAACAGAAATTCTTCAGATGCACTAGGTGAAGGCCAGTCTTTCAACTTCAATATTTGTGGCCAACCATTTTCATGAATACGCCCCTCAGAGTATCCTTTCATGAACTGACCAAGCTCGATATCAATCTGCCAATATAAAAATAATAAATGCAGATAGTGGAGTAATTTAACAAAAATGATTAACCAATAAACACAGTGCAATAAAAAAACCAATACAATCTCAATCGCCAAAAAGAGAAGAACTATAGATATATGTGTACCTCAGACCCATCTAAGCAATCTATGGCCTTAACCATTCTGTTTTCATCTTTCATTTTCTCGTCTGCTGTCTCTCGAATCCCTCTCCAGATGACCATTGGATCCCAGCTGGAAATGGATGACCTATCAAATACTTGCTTAACAATAATGGGTTTACCGATTTTCCAGTGCTTTCTAAAATTGCCAATCCCATCAGTTTTGAGATCTTCAGATGTTGGACAATAAAGATAATTATCATCACTAGCCTCTCTATGAGAATATTGGCAAAGTCTGAGAGCATTCAACCCAGTTTCTGGTGGACCATCAGCATTACTAATTCTACAGCCACTAACCATTTCCTCTACATTTTTCACCAATTTTGCAACCCAATTCATCTTGAAAATCCGACTTAAATTTAATGATGAATAACCACAGCCACCATACTCCTTAGGGGGGCATGGAATGCTTCCATTGTCATTGGATCTCCAATGAGGAAACTTACTTAATATGTTTCGGTCAGAAGTTTTTGCTTGCTCTGTTTGGGGTTCTTTATTGTGACCTACAGTTGCTTCTCGAAGATCTCGGCAGCAATTAACGCACAAATCATATGAGCAACTTGGACAGCGTCGATGATAATCAGTAATGGGTATCCTACATAAATTACTGCAAGAAAACAAATCAAAATAAATACTGACCTTTATACTATCTAGGAATAAGGAACATAAACATGAAGCTGCTGCACCCATTAAATCCACTAAGTCTAAGAAAAGTGTTCTAGATGTACCAGCACATCTGCTCATCTGCATTCAATTTTGTCCTGGGAAGATCTATTTCAGCACCTGAGGGAGAAACCATTATTTCAATGTTGTCAAATACTTGTTCACCAGAAAAGAAAAACAATATTGTCAAATACTACTGGCGGTGCAAGGCGGAGCAAGCAAACCCAAAGAAACCTTAAAATTCATCTTACCGCGCAACTTCTTTTCAAGTTCAACTTCAAAACACTGTTCACGATGGATCTGCTTTACTACAGGAAGCACTGACGATAACAGCACATGTAGATACTGTAACTTATCTAGAACAGGTATCTCCCGTATCCGAACCTTAATCTCAACAAAACCAGAAATTTTACTAACTGGAAAAGGAATTGCATATGCTAAACTTTGAAGGCATGCTTCATCAAATGCTAACTATTAAATACCTTTATTGAATTATCACTACGTAAGCAAGCTTTGCAATTACATATACCACGACATGCAGGACATATCCTCTGAATTTCATCCAATGAAATGTCCGAGTACCTAAAATTAAGTAAACCATAACAGTCACCATCCAAATAGAGAAAAAATTACAACTGAAAAGGGGTATGCTATCTTCACTAAAATTCAATGCTCACCATATTGATATACAGCTATCACAGTATCCTCTCCTGTCACATCTGAGGCACCAAGTAACTCTGTCTCTGTCATTCCTCTGGCACTGATGGCAAGTCTGCCCACCAGTGTCTTCGGAAGAATCCGAACTTCCATCAGAATATTCCTGCCAATGTAACCTTTCAATTCAGTACATAAAACCTTCCATCACAATTAGCCACAAACATAGCACATAAAACTCACAGTGGTAGCATTAGCATCCAAGCTCCTTTGTGATCTTTTCCTTGACGAGTCCACGCCAGAAGCAGGCGGCGAATCATAAGACACCCGATTCTCTTCATAGAGAGGGGCGTCCTCATCATCTGGCGAATCATCATTCGGCTTCGGAGCATGGCGCGCAGAGGAACCCCTTTTCGCGTCAGGTGTATAACGAAACTGATACTTCGAGACCTTACCCAAGAACTTCTTTCCGGAACGGTGTTCCTCAGCTTTGATGGTTGAAAGGGGCACATCAAAATCATCACTCTTGCTCTCCAAATAAATATCAGATTCACCCAGTGACTTCCTCTTAGCTTTCTTGAGGTTAGCCCTCATTGCAGAATTGGCTGCCCTCTTCTTAGCCTGGATGTAGTGCTTCTCGCACACCGTCTTGTCGGGCATGGACATGGCAGTGCATCTCCACTGTTTCCCATCTGACCTCTTGCACCGCAAATCATCTGGAATGCCCACATTGTCCTCGCCGTTATTCCCCGAGGTCGATCGTGCGTGATCCATTTTGGAACCCTAATTGAGAACCACAATCAGCGATGTGGTGTGAACTAAGTGAATACCTTACCCTAACTATCGCGCGAAGCACAAGGCTACTGGTGTTGAAACCCTATTGTTAATTATTAGAAGAGGAACGCCAACCGCAATAGGAATTAGAAGTTGCGAATGTACCTGTTACAGTGTAATCATTCAGATATTGGTGTTGCAGCGGTGGCGTCGTTTAGTGTGCTCCCAGTTCCAATCCAGAAACTTGAGTGCGATAAGGAAGTCTACAAAAAACAAAAGCCAGAAAGAGGGATTCGTGCGCCTGCACTATTAGTACCAATACAGAGGCTGTTTGGAATTTTTTATTTTTTTTACTGAGAATGTTTTCCGAGAATTAAGTCGTTTAAACATGTGATTTTGTGATTGATTCATGAATTTATTTGTATAGATAAAATACTGTTTAGATGAGTCATTGATTAAGTGTTTGATAATATTCATAATATTAGTCTTTTACTTATTAAATATAAATAATATAAGAAAGACAAAAAAAAAAAACACAATCATAGAATTGGCAATAAGCCGAGCTACTTCGTGACCTTATGGCTCAATTGATTAATAATGTGACAGGAAAACTTTTTACTTCTTTATTAAATGAGTCGTAATTGAGTTTTCACATATTTAACTAATTAACACATAGACACACATATATACAAATAATATATTTAATAAGAAAATTTTTTATTATAAAATAATAAAATAAGTAAATTTTGATCATATAATTATATATAAATAGTTAAGATTAAAAATTATTTAAAGATTATATAACTATTTAAAAAAATTATATGTATTTATATTATAATATTAACTATTTATATAAAATCTAATAATCAATATTTACTTCTTTCACATTTTATTATAAATATTTATTTTACTAAAAATGTTTCTTTTAACTAAAAAAACATAACACACACAGATATATATATAAACAATATTTTTTAACTAAAATATTTTTTAACTAAAAATACATAAAATGCCATAAATTATTGAGGGTGTACATTATCACATGCTAAGATGCAATAGAAGATATGTATTTATCATAGTCTTATGATATTTCACTAGTATTGACACAATATTTTAAAAAAAAAATTATAAGATGTATGTTGATAGTATTTGAGGATTCGAGACAGGTATATATGTGACAAACAGATATTTTAAAATATCTATACTTCTTAGACTATTAGGATTCAAGAATAATATATATTATTAAATAAAACAATGATGTGTGTGTGCGTGTGTGTGTTTATTTATTTATTCCATAAAAAAAATTTAGAAATTAGGTAAGAGAAGGTTCTAGAATCTAATTCACTCCATATACTTAGTTACATCTTCATTCTCCATTACCCTCCATTCAAGAAGTGAAACAAATATATATAAGTAAGGACTTCTAAGAAAATCATTTCATACTCAACTTTAAGAATGATGATAGAGGTCCATCTATAGTGTCATAGGCAACCCTACTCCATGATTGTACATCGAGTAAGTAAAAGACGAACATCAAACATCAAATTGCCATAAAGCATGATCGTTTCCTCAATAAAATGGAGAGGTCCAGATTAATCTCCTGAACTGCAAATCCAAGGAAACTTCAACCCCATATCCCCAAAATGGAGTTAGGGATTATTATGTTTTATTATTATCCTAAGCTGCAAATCCAAGCAATTCAACCCCATCTCCGCGAGTTAGGGATTATTATATTTTATTATTATCCTAAGGCTGTGTTTGGTGGACAAGATAAGAAGGACCTGATAGTATTAGCTAATACTATCAGGTCTTATCAGGTGTTTGGTGCTTTAACCTGATAGTATAATTAAATCAGGTCAAGCTTTTTTATCTCATTCTAACCTGATTATTCTATCCTCCTCTCACTCCCTTGATTAGACCTGATAGGATATCTCTTCCTACCCTACCCTCCACTTCATCTCTTTCAATCTTGCCTCCCTTACCGTCATGTTCCTCACCACCACCACCCTGCCTCACCACCATCGTTCCTCACCACCCGGAACCCAAACCCAAACCCGTAAAACCAACCATCCCCATGGCCAATCAGACCTGTGCGCGGTGGCCTTCGGATCTGTAACGTTGGCACAACATGGTGGTTCTGGGAGGGTGGTGCGTGACTCTGCGTTGATGACGCAGCAGGAAGAGTGGTGGTCGGATCTGGATGAAGGTCGCGCGTGGCACAGTGGCAGCTCGTGCGGTGGTGCGCGTGGCAGAGGAAGATGATCCTGTTTCACGGATTTGGGGGCAGACGGTTGCGGTGGCTCGACCGGACGCACTTGCGGCCGGCGAGGAGCGAGTACCGCATGGCCTCGTGGATCTTCTCCGGTTCACCGTGCTGGCCTTTGATTCTGCGCCTTTGAGGGTGTCTTCCTTGGTGAGCATTGCAGAGACGGAAAATGAAGAGGAAGAGGAAGAAATGTGTTGCCTTTCTGGTTTTCTGGAAGATGGAGATTTCTGGCGGTTGCAACGAATGCACCGAAAAAGGAAGAAGAAACCTGATAATCCATAACATGAAGTTTATTTTTTATTTTTTTTATATTAAAGGGTATTATAGACATATTAAAGAATTATTATACTATCATAATTCTTATACTATTAGATATCAAATATATGATTGTATAAGAACTAATCAGGTCTTTTATACTATTAGCCTTTATCCTATTGTCTTATACTACTAGGTCTTATACTATCATGTACATCAAACGCAGCCTAAACTGCAAATCCAAGCAATTCAACCTCATCTCCGCGAGTTAGGGATTATTATGTTTTATTATGTTATTTTTAGTGATTTTAAGATTTTATCTTATTTTGTGATCTTTTAGCATTTGTATTTGATTATGATTTGGTGATTAACTAAAGTTTTAATTTTCTTTGGGTTATAAAGATCCTTTAAGTACCTTATGTTATTTAGACTTGATTTCAATTTAATAAGAGATTATCTTGTTTTAAATCGAGAGGATTTATTATTTTACAATTCAAGAATTCCAGGTTCGGAACCTCATGGATTTGAGTTATTTTTAGTTGTCCATTCTACAATACTAGCTCTTTCCATACGCTCTTCCTAGACCAATCCACCAAAATTGTTTTCCAAATTTCGATTTAAGATCCAGAGGATTTGTTGTTTGAAAATTGTTAAATCTCACGAAGTGATATTTATGATACGACACACGTATGAAAAGAATTGCATATGCAGTTGCGCTTTATTTACCTAGTTATTATTATTTTTTACATGGTTGGAGTGGAATCACTGGAATTCCATGTCATTCGTGAATCTCTCACAAAATTATTTTCGTGGGATATAGCACCACTTTGTTTGTTTTGTCTAGGTTATTTTTCATTCCAATATGTAAGATGTATAATTAACCGCGTCACTACATCTTTGAATAATAGTTTTAATATTAATAATATTATTTTAAATATTATAGTGAATCTTCTTATTCTGTAATGAAAATGATTTTTTTTCTTATCAAAACAATGAGATAAATTAATTGAGACATGTACAAATTGAAGATAACATGTAGAAGTGGAGAGGATGAAATGATCATAGATATAATTTAAAAATTATATTAGAGGTGCTAAAACTAAGGGAAAGAATAAAAGGTGATATAGAGGATGAAGAATTATCTTCTTTCTTTCCTCATATCAATGATGAGAATGGATTTTCTCATATAATTTTTTATATGACAAGATCATGTAAAAGAGAAAAGTAAACATAAAAATTAAAAAAAAAATTACATGTTTTGACTAGACAAATTTTACATATTTTAACTAAATCTCACTAATAAAATTCCTTCTCTCCTCCGCATGATCTCTTGTCATGTAAAAAAACCATGCAAAAGGATCAATTCCCATCAATACCTGATGGTGTTCAGTAAAAGCAAAAACACAAACCTAACCTCATTGGCCATAAGCAACTTGATTAATGTTTTTTGAATGGGAAGCAAAGAAATCTTCAAATGTCACCATTATGAGTTTCAACATGAGAGATAAGAGACAAAGGCGAAAGCGATATTCTAGTCTCAATAAGCAAAATTTAATCTTTTAATGATAAATACTAATCTGAGATCATAGCCATATGAAGGGAACAATTACAATACTTTCCTATTTTGTACAATATTTGGAACCAAAATTACAACAGAATTGTGGAGTCTATTATAAGGCTTTGTAGGAAAAAGCAAATCAATCAAATAACCTTTATCTTTTTGTGTTTATGCCCATCACTGCTAGTGCTATGGCTTGCCCCAGTCTTCATTATACCTTTGTGCGGTCTTTTTGATGCCTGACAAAAATGTAATCCAAAAGTCATATACATAATACAACAATAGCAAACAATAAGTAACAACTAACGACACTCTTCACCACTGAATTTATTGTAGATCTGTGCAAGATTATATTAACATTTTTTACACAAATCCATATATAATCTAATGGATCTACACAAAAGGCTATGTTTTTTTTTTTAATCTATACAACTTTTTGGCTATTTAGCATTACCCTTGATCAAAACCGCCAACAAAATTTTAAAAGTAAACCTTTATAAATCGGTGAGGAAGTTTTTTTTACTCCCTTCGTTTTTCCCTCCTCTACCCCTGCTCCCTTCTCTTATCCCCCACCATTTAAGATTGAGAATTGGCATAAATTAGGAAGGAGGTAAAATCCATGGGAAATAGTTTACCACACCACAGCAGAGATAGCCTTCAGAGGGTCTCCAACTTTTCTTAATTTTCTCTTGGATCCTAGCGGCGATTATTATTTCCTATTGCATCCCTTGCAAGCTTGAACATTTCTCTTGCCTCTTTCGTTGCTTTGTCTAATAGGTAGTCAGGCACAGAAGGGGCATTCTTGCTCAAATCTTTGTCATGTTTCAATAGATCTGCTCAAATACAATTTTAATCCTTAAAATTTAACTTCTTCAAAAATTTAAAAAAAGAGCAAAAAATAAGCGCCAACAGTAACAATACAGTCAACCAATTACATTACCTAGGTCTCTTGGATTAGTTTCAAACTGGGCCTTCAACCTAAAATAAAAAACAAAGGCATGCAGGAATGGTTTAGAAAGGAACAAAATATAAGATCACAGTTGTAATTCTCAAGCACACCACATGCAATACCAGGCACTCACTTTTCAGAATTCAGAATTTCATTCCTCAAATCCTGGGCTCGCGATTCTCGGACAACCATTTTAGTTATGCTCTTTGCAACATCCTGCAAGATAATGCCAAATTGACAATCATCATTATTATTTGCAAAAGCAAATATTTACCTCAAATATACTTAGGCATGCATTGCATCTCCACCTAAAATCAGAGAAAAGAACAAAGGAAAAGTACAAAATATCCTCTATATAATCTTCATTAAGGCATTCATTTAATTCAATCAAAAGAAAAAAAATAGATTGAAAGATGTACAATATGTATTATAAGGAAATTTTCATAAAGTTACAAATTCTTTAATTTTTTAATCTTTGTTGGCAAACCACGTAATTCATGCGATTTCATATATAAATAGAACAAGATACCATAAAATGTAAGATCTACAAAGAGAGAAAAATCTTAGAGAGAAAACAAAAAAGTTTAGAGAGAAAAGCTTTAGTTTTTGGGTATAATTAGGGTGTGGGTTGTGAGATTTTAAGTGTTTTGTAAACACCTTTTATATTTCATTTATCAAGAAAAATATTTGCGGCGAAATTTCTAGACGTAATAGCGCATTATTATTAGCCAACTCAACTTATCAATTTTAAACCACAATGTTATTATTCCGCATTTATTTCGCTTTCTACAAATCTGATGATAAGGAAATTTTGCGTAATTTCCCAACAACTGGCATCGGAGCTAGTTGGTTATTTCTGCTAATTTTGAAGTGGGTACTATTCATATGAATAGTAAATTCGTGAATAGTAAATTTCATGAATAGTAAATTTGTGTGAATAGTAAAAATTGGTCAGCGTTACCAATTTATCCACTAAAATAGGTGTTCTAAAAATTTGCACGGTGGTTCGCAGAAATTGTCGAAAACGATCCCGAGGAAGTCGGTTATTGAGTGGGAGCGATGGGATTATACATTGAGACGAAGGAAAAGTGAAAATTGAAAAGTTCGATGGTGCGGACTTTGGCTTTTGGAAGATGCGGATCGAAGAAACTATCGTACCGAGAAAAAGCTTTATCAACCTCTCTCGTAAAGGAAGCCGGAGGGTATGAAGGATGAAGACCGGGCTCTTCTAGATGCAGCAAGCCCTTGGAGTTATTCGATTGACGTTATCCCGCAATGTTGCTTTCAATATAGCAAAGGAAAAGAACGGCGGGTCTTAATATAATTCTCCGGTATGTATGAAATCGTCACCTTTCATTTCAACAAAGTGCACTTGATGAGGCGGTTATTCAATTCTGCGGATGACGAAAGGCGCATCGGTAAATCAAAACATCTCAATGAACTCAATACCCACAACCCAAAGTTCATCTTGGAATTGAATTTGATGAAGAAGTTCGAGCATTGATACTTTTGTCTTCTCTACCAGAAAGTTGGAATGCTATTGTCACGACTGTGAGTAGCTCATCGGGAAGTAATAAGTTGAAATTTGATGATGTTCGTGACCTGGTTCTCAGTGAAGAGATCCGACGGAGAGAGTCGGGTGAATCGTCATCCTCTTCAGTTTTGCATACAGAGTCAAGAGGAAGAAATTCAACTAGAAGGAATGCACGTGACAGATCGAACTACCGAGGTAGATCAAAGGACAAGAGGTCCAAATCTAGGAATCCCAATAATTCCAATAGCTCAAAGACCATCGAGTGTTGGAATTACTGGGAAACATCAAACACTACAAAAATCAAATAAGAGTGCACTAGAGAATCGTAGGCGAAGGACGAGGCAAATGTTACTTCCACCTCAGGAGGAAATGATGCGTTGATATGCTCTTTGGAGAGCAAGGAAGAGTCTTGGGTGTTAGACTCGGAGCATCGTTCCATGCTTCTTCGCATAAAGAACTCTTCGAGAGGTATGTCATGTTTTCCGGAAACCTTGGAAAAGTATACCTTGGTGATGATCAACCTTGTGCTATTATTGGTAAAGGTGTAGTGAAGATTAAGTTGAACGGGTCTATTTGGGAGGTGAAGGATGTCGCATATTCACCCCGAGAAAGAACTTAATCTTAGTAGGCCTTTTGTCGCAATTCAAAGCTCATTAAGGGGTTTTGCTTTCTTGCGGTGGCTAGCGAAGGCTACATATAGAATCTTTCACGGTAATGATTGGAAGATTTCAAAAGGTGCAATGACGGTTGCTCGAGGCAAAAAGAGTAGTACTCTTTACATAACAGCAGGGGCACGCTGCTCAATTGCAGTTGTAGCTGAAAACGAAAATCCCAATCTATGGCACCAGAGACTTGGCCATATGAGTATGAAAGAGATGAAGATTATGCACTCGAAGGGCAAACTTCCAGGTCTACAGTCAGTTGAGATTGACATGTGTGAAGACGCATACTTGGAAAGCAGAAAAGAGTCGACTTTTCGGACAAGTGGAAGAACCCCAAAGAAGGAAAAGACTCGAGCTTGTTCACTCGATGTTTGGGGTCCAACGACTGTCTCATCAATTGGTGGGAACAACGATTTCGTGACCTTCATTGATGATCACTCTCGGAAGGTATGGGTTTAATTTCTAAAGCATAAGTCTGAAGTGTTTGAGGCTTTCAGGATATGGAAAGCCATGGTTGAAGATGAGATAGGGTTGAAGATCAAAAAGCTCAAAACCGACAATGGTAGTGAATATGAAGACACCATATTTAAGAAGTTTTGCTATGAGCACGGGTTCAAAATGGAGAGGACCGTGCCGGGTACGCCTCAACACAATGGTGTAGCTGAGCGTATGAATCGAACGTTGACTGAAAGAGCCAGAAGCTTGCGTGTGCCAAAATGCCTACCAAGCGGTTTATCACTTTTATGCGAAGTAGTCAACACAACAACCCTATTATTTGATTAACCGAGGTCCATCTACCATTGGAGCACGGATAATACCGTAAGAGGTATGGAGGATGAAAAACCAGGCCAAACTCTCACATCTTAGAGTTTGTGGTTGTGTAGCATATGTGCACATCGGTGATCAAGGTAGAAATAAACTTGATCCCAAATCGAAGAAGTGCACATTCATCGGTTATGGTGAAGATGATTTTGGCTACCGCAAAGTTTTTGGGATGATGAAAACAAAAGATGATCCGCATTCAGAGAGATGTAATCTTTAATGAAAGAGTGGTGTACAAGGATAGGCATAATACGGACACCACCGATCGTAACTCGAAATGCAGTGGGCCGGTGTATGCAGAAGTGGATGATGTCCCAGAAGGTCCTATAGTTGAGAGTCCTCAATTAGAAGAATCAACCGAATGAACGTCGAAGGCGAGGGAAAGGTCCGAAACACCATAGTCTTCTACTCCAAGTCCTGTATTGAGAAGGTCTTCTCGGCCTCATATGCCTAACAAGAGATACATGAACTATTTGTTGCTGACTGATGGAGAGGAGCCTGAATGCTATGATGAAGCTTGTCAGACTGGAGATGCTAGCAAGTGGGAGCTTGCCATGAAAGACGAGATGAAGTCTCTGATCTCCAACCAGACATGGGAACTAGCTAAGTTACCCGTGGGGAAGAAAGCACTTCACAACAAATGGGTGTATCGGGTGAAGGAGGAGCATGATGGCTTCAAGAGATACAAAGCCCGACTAGTTGTCAAAGGATTCCAGCAAAAAGAAGGAGTCAACTACACCAAATCTTTGCTCCAGTTGTGAAGCTCAATACTATCAGATCTGTGTTAAGTATTGTTGCTGGTGTAAGAGCTCTACCTTGAGCGGCTTGGACGTGAAGACCACATTTCTTCACGGAGACCTAGATGATGAGATATACATGCACCAGAAAGGTTTCTCAAAAAGGGAAAGAGAATATGGTGTGCGATTAAAGAAGAGCTTGTATGGCTTGAAACAAGCTCCAAGACAGTGGTACAGGAAGTTTGATGGCTTCATGCACAAAGAAGGTTTTCAGAAGTGCAATGTCGATCATTGTTGCTTCTTCAAGAGATATAAGTCCAGTTATATCATTTTGCTACTTTATGTCGATGATATATTAGTAGCAGGTTCAGATATGGATGAGATCAGAAAATTGAAGATGCAGTTGTCAAATGAATTTGACATGAAAGATTTAGGTCCAGCAAGGAAGATCCTTGGAATGCAAATCACGAGAAATAAGTAAAGAGGGATTTTGCAGTTATCTCAAGAAGAGTACATCAACCGTGTTTTACAAAGATTCAACATGGATAACGCCAAACCAGTTAGCACACCTTTGGCCAGTCATTTTCGCTTATCCAAGGATCAGTCCCCTCAGACGGAGGAAGAAGTAGAATTCATGGCTAAAGTTCCGTATGCTTCAGCCATTGGAAGTTTGATGTACGCAATGGTCTGTACAAGGCCAGACATTGGCCATGCAGTGGGAGTTGTAAGCAAGTTTATGTCAAATCCAGGTAAAGCTCATTAGGAAGCAGTAAAGTGGATTTTGAGGTATCTACGAGGCACTACAGAGAAGTGTTTGTACTTTGGTAAAGGAGAATTAAAAGTACAAGGCTACGTAGATGCAGACTTCGGAGGTGAAGTCGATCACCGAAGAAGTACCACCGTTTACATATTCATGCTTTGGAACAACAGAAGATTTTTAGTTGGATGTCACAGATACAAAATATTGTTACTTTATCCACTACAGTTTTATGAGTATGTGGCAATGTGAAGCTAGTAAAGAATTGATATGGCTTCTTCAAGGATTGTTGACTCGAATCCGGGATTCATCCAGAAAAGAGTATTTTGTATAGTGATAGTCGAGTGCAATACATTTGGCAAAGAATTCATTCCATTCCGAACAAAGCACATTGATCTTCGTTATCATTTCATCGACTCGCTTGAGGATGAGGTGCTAACATTGAAGAAAATCCAAGGAAGTAAGAACCAGATGGATATGTTAACAAAAGTGGTGACTATCGACAAGCGAAGTTGTGCTCAACTTCGATTGACTCTTAGAGTGCAGATGAGAGAGAGGCGCACTCATTAGCATTGATCGAGGTGTGAAGACAGATTGAAATCAGTCTTCAAGTGGGAGATTGTTGGTCAAATTAAGGCATTGTGGCCCCCCCAATTCAATCAATCACCGAAAAATAGATTGAAAGGCAAACCTGATAACGCATATTGAAAGTTGCAAATTACAATTTGCAATTGTGGGAGCTCCAATTGTGTTGGCAAACCGCGTGAAGGAAAATCACGCAGAGTTCAAATTCTATAAATAGAAGCCTCCGTAGAAGAGAAAATGTATCCCAACAAAGAGAGAAAAATCTTAGAGAGAGAAATAGAAAAATTTAGAGAGAAAAGCTTTAGTTTTTGGATGTAATTGAGGTGTGGGTTGTGAGAGATTTTGAGTGTTTTATAAACACCTTTTATATTTCCTTTATCAGTAAAATATTTGCTTGTCATTCGAGATTTAACTCCATTATCAATTTTGTGTGTGTTATTATTCCGCATTTATTTCGCTTTCTACAAATCTGATGATAAGGAAATTTTACGTAATTTCCCAACATGTATAATCTTCATCTTCATTTAAAAGAAAAGCAAAACAACTGAGAAGATGTACAAGATATTAGAGATTGATTCTTTAATTTTTTAATCTTTAAAACAAATTCTAGATTCATATATCTTAGAACAAAATACCATAAAACCTAAGATCTACATCATGCCAGATTATCAAGGATTTTTAAATTTTCATAAATACCTGAATCTATAGCTATTGATTACCAACTGTTACAGAATCTTTCCGGCAATCAATCACGAATAAGAGGGTGGTTTGTGATCTTCAATCACGAATAAGGGGGTGGTTTGTGATCTTCCTCAACCAAACCGTATTAGCTCCTCTATGGGACTGTCGTTTCTCTTCCAGATAGAGAGAAGGGAAACTGTGTTATGATTTTGGTATATTGGGAACTATAACTGTTTCTAACGTATATTAACTAATTAGGTTCCCATAATTCTCTAATGGGCCAATATGGTATCTATTCATTAAGCCCACATCAAGTTATGAAGTCTACGGGCTCATTAAATTAGATCACTCAATAACAAGCCTACTAAATTAAATAGCTAATATAATTGTCAATTAAACATAATGCCCAACATTAATTAGGAAACGTAAATTTCCTAATAATCTCCCACTTGAGCTTCATATTATTCCTGAAACAATTATACTACAAATTTTTTAGGCGCACATCCGTATGTTATTTATCTTTAGACTTCTCCTTAATACAATCTGGTCCATCTCATATATTAGCTATGGAACCATTGCAACTTTTATCACAATCAAGCGTAACTAAATCACAAGGATCACCATAGCAATATACTTAATGACATAGATCAAATATGGATGAGTAGCGTGGAAATTATATGCAATGTGACCTCAGACATACTTATTTCCAACTGGTCCTTCTTTAGTTCTTAGTGAGATCAATCTAAAGTCCTTAAATACAACACTAACGTTGCATATACAAAGCATAAACAAGTTCAAAAATAGAATCATAAACCATCAACTTTATTCTGTAGAAAATCAAATAACACAATGTCCAAAGTAAAACATAAAACATAAAAAGACTCCCACTAAACTAAGGTATCCTCAGAAATAACACTCATATGAGCAGTATGCTCATGAAAAACCTTAGATGTCAAACCCTTAGTTAATGGATCAATTAGCATAAAATATGTCCTTATATATTCTATAAAAATTTGTCTATCATGAGCTCTTTCTTTAACAACTAGAAACTTGATGTCGATAAACTTCGACTTTGTCGAGCTCCTATTATTATTGGAGTAAAGAACTGCTGAGTTATTGTCATAAAAAATCTTCAGTGGTCTGTCAATACCATCAACCACATGCAAACTAGTGACAAAGTTCCACAGCCATATCCCGTGATTGGACGCCTCATAACAAGCTATGAACTCTACTGCCATGGTTGATGAAGCTATAAGAGTCTATTTAGCAAACTTCCATGAGATAGCTCCTCCGTCCAACACATATATGTAGTTTGATGTGGAGTGCCTACTATCTTGACATCCCGCAAAATTGGAGTCAGAGTACCTGATTATCTCTAAACTGTTAGATCTCTGATAAGTGAGCATGTAATCTTTTGTTCTCTTCAAATAACGCATCACGCATTTGGCTGCTTTCTAATGCTGCATACTAGGATTGCTCAAATATCTTCCCAAAACTCCAACTATAAATGCTATGACAGGACGAGTACAAACTTGAGCGTACATTAGACTCCCTACCGCTGATGCATAGGGAATCTTTTGCATCTCTTTCATTTCAAGATCATTATTGGGGCACTGTTTGAGAATAAACTTGTCTCCTTTAGTAACGGGTGTATCTCCTGATTTACTATCTTTCATGACGAATCTATTTAAGACTTTACCGATATAACTCTTTTGTGACAACCTAAGGATACATCGAGAGCGATCTCTTATTATCTGAATACCCAATACAAAAGAGGCTTCCCCAAGATCTTTCATATCAAAATTTTTCATTAGAAATTTCTTGGTTTCATACAATAAGCCTATATCGCTGCTAGCAAATAGAATATCATTGACATATAATACCAGGAAGATGTATTTACTCCCACTGAACTTGTGATATACACAGTCATCAACGACATTTGTCTCAAAACCACACGAGGTAATGACTTGATGGAACTTGTGATACCATTGATGGGAAGTCTATTTGAGAGCATAGATGGATTTCTTTAGCTTGCATACTATAGACTTTGCGTCACTCAACACAGTTTTCTGGTT
Organism: Ormosia emarginata; assembly: GCA_029884605.1. Lineage (NCBI taxonomy): Eukaryota > Viridiplantae > Streptophyta > Magnoliopsida > Fabales > Fabaceae > Ormosia > Ormosia emarginata. Next base: position 256,907 of record JAQQTP010000070.1, on the reverse strand, counting down.
GTGCCATGTACATCGTTTCGTCAATGTTTCCATTTAGAAATGCAGTCTAGACATCCATATGATGTAGCTCCAAATCAAAATGAGTTACTAGTGTCATTATTGTCCTAAATGAGTCTTTCAAAGATACTGGAGAGAAAGTCTTTTTGTAGTCAATGTCTTCCTTTTGAGTAAAGTCTTTAGCAACAAGACGAGATTTATATCTATCAACATTACCCTTTGAATCTCTCCTGGTCTTAAATATCCATTTACAACAAATGGGTTTCGCGCCTTCAAGAAATTCGACGAGATCCTAAACGTTATTGTCCTTCGTAGACTTCATCTCATCCTTCATGACATCAATCCACTTTTGAGAGTTAGAACTGCGCATAGCTTGACAGAAGTTGATTGGATCATCCTCTGTTAAACCAACGCCATCATCATGTTCTTGGAGAAGGACGATGTAATTATTTGATATCGTTCTTCTCCTCTCTCTAATGGATTTCCTTAATGGCACTTCTTGAGATTGTTGAGTTTGTTCTATATGTGGTGTTTGAGGAAGAACCTCATCGATGTTGTCTTATTCTGGAACAATGTTAGGAATAATAGTCTGAACATTATTATCTAATACTGGAACTATTTCTTGAACAGTGACAGGTACAAGGACTTGATCACTATCAATAACAGGTTCTTCTTCGAAGACAACATTCCTTATATTTCCTTCCCCCTTAAACTCAACTTCCTTAAGGAATCTCGCATTTCCCGTTTCAAAATAGGATCTTGATGTGGGATTGTAAAACTTATACTCCCGAGAGCGTTCAACATAACCAACGAAATAACAACTAACTGTTCTTGAGTCCAGCTCTTTTGCAAATGATTACATTGTTCTTAAATAACGATAGTTTAACTTGAGTCCGACTTTTCTAAGGTCGTGCCTCATCTAGACAACCCTAAATGTGCAAGTACCTTATGCTAGGCCTTTTGTCAGTCCAAAGCTCATAAGGGGTTTTGCTTACTGCTTTGCTTAGTACCCTATTAAGGATATTGATAACTCCATGAAATGTAGGAGCTTCCTTCCTTCTCCATTCTCTTTTCTCTCTTCCATCTTCTATTAACATAATTTTTGTGATAGATTTTCATGTTTCATGATGTAGTTAAGCTGTATTTAGGGATAACTTTGAATCCTTCTATGAATATTGTCCTTGTTTTATGAAAATTTACTCTATTTTGCTTGTAGCTTTATTTTGTTGTAGCTCTTTAGCTCCCTGCACTTTGCATTACTTTGAGTATATATTTATGTTTGATTATGTTCAATCATATAGATCTTAAGGCTCTTGATAGTTTAACTAACTTTTAAGTGATTTGTTGAAATCTGATGAACCTAGACATAGGAATTTGGATTTGAGATCATATGTATGGTTGATGCATGTTCGATGAGTTCAATTGGCTTGGATAAGTTAATTCGCTAATGGAATAGAAATATACCTCTTAGCCATGCATAACGTGTGTTTGAGAATAGATCGTTCATTAGTGAATTTCACTCTGATTCTCATAGAAGCATAGTGAGCTAGGTGAAGGAAGTCATGGTTAACTGACCTAGACATAGGCTTTTAAATAAAGTAGATTCTCAAGCTAACTTAACTAATCATTAATGTTGCTTATAAGGATTACATAACATTAGTTGAAGTAGAGGGTGAAGAAGGATTCCATAAATCTCTAAACCATTATGTTTATTTTCATTTATCACTTTTATGTCTTTAGATTAGTTTTACTGCACTTTACCCTATTTTTATGTTCTTGAATAGAATTATATAAGCTATTGGTTGATACTTAGTATTGAAAGTCAATCATCCTCGTAGGAACAAATTTTTACTCTGTATCTGTATTACTTGAACGACCTGTACACTTGCGGTATACAAATGGTCTAACAGATATAAACTACGATCTTTAAGGCTTCTCCACAAAGTGACTATGGCAAGGAAGAATGACTAATCATACTTCTTACCATATCTGGTTTCGTCGTTCTACAACGCCATTCATGTTGAGTTTGCCCAGCATGGTGTATTGCGGGACAATTCCACACTTATTGAGGAAAAGTGCAAATGGTCCTGGACATTGCTCTCCTGATCCGTCATATCTGTCATAGTATTCACCACCACGATCAGATTTGATAGCCTTAATTTTCTTTCTAAGTTGAAGTTCAACTTCAACCTTGAAAGACTTGAAAACGTCTAGGGATTGAGACTTTTCATGTATTAAATATAGGTAATTGTACCTAGAGTAATCGTCTATGAACGTAATAAAGTATTGTTGTCTATTCCAAGAAGACGTAGGGAAAGGACCACAAATATCCGTATGTATTAGTTCTAAGACATCCTTAACTCTTTCGGCACCTAATTTTCTTTTGTTTGTTCGTTTTCCCCTGATACACTCAATACATACTTGAAAGTCTGAGAGATCTACGGGTTCAAGAATTTCATCCGATACAAGCCTCTGAATTCTCTGTTTAGAGATATGGCCTAAACGCTTATGCCATAAGACGACTGAATTCTCATTTAATTTTTGCTTTGTACCTTTTGAACTTGTTTGTAATATTTCAGTATAGGAACTAACAATGTCAAGCATATATAAATTATCAATCAAAGAACCAGAACCAACAACACATGAATTTTGATAGAGACTAACTTTATTATTTCCAAATGAACAAGAAAAACCTGATTTGTCCAAACTAGGAATAAAAACTAAATTTCGTTTAAATGATGGTGCAATAAATGTCTCAAACAAATCCAAATGAAATCCAGTTTTCAATTGTAATCTAAAAGTTTCTATAGCTTTTGCTGCAACTTTATTACCATCGCCCACAAAGATGAATCTTTCGTCATCACTTGACGGTCTGCTCCACAGGCAACCCTACATAGACATACTTATGTGAGTAGTAGCACCATAATCTACTCACCAAGTATCCTTAGGTACATAAGCTAAATTAACTTCAGAATAAACTAAAGTGAGAAGCTTACCCTTCTTTACACGTCAGGCGATGTACTTAGGACACTCTTTCTTCATGTGTCCCGACTTCTTGCAGAAGTAGCAAGTAAATTTCTCATCCTGCTTCTTCTGTTTCTTCTAATGAGAAGAACCTTTCATAATATCCTTAGCTCTCTTCTTCTTGTTGTTCTGAGAGGTCGAAGTCAAGTGAGCACTTTCTATCTTATCTCTCTGCAGCCTTTCTTCCTCTTGCACACAGTGAGATATAAGCTCATTAAGGGACTATTTATCATTTTGAGTGTTATAACTCACCTTGAATTGCCCAAAGTGTACAGGAAGAGAGATCAAAACCAAGTGCACAAGCAAGTCATCAGACAACTCTAACTTGAGTGACTTGAGCTTTGATGTAAGATTAGACATTTCCATAATGTACTCTCTTATGTTTCCTTTGCCCTTATATTTCATTGAGATGAGTTTAGCCAAAAGATTACTCGTCTCTGACTTTTCATTCTTGGCAAAATATTGCTTAATTTCCTCAAGGAACTTCTTGGCATTCTTGCTCTTAGCAATAGAGCCCCGAAACGCTTCTAGAATGGAGTGCTTCATGATCATCAAGCACATTCGGTTAAAGCGATCCCATTTCTCAATTTTAACCTCATCAGGGTTTTTCAGAGTATGAGTGTGTCGCTCCGTCCTAAGTGCCAGATCTAAATCCATACAACCTAGAATTGTAACATCCCGAAAAAACATATTAGACTTTTACATGTGTACAAAGGTAGTATATGACTTATTTGATATGTCAATGAAGTTTTGTAACAAACTGAGTTAGTTTAGGCACTTTACTGTAGCACATAATGTGGTAAATGGCCTAAAATGACTCAGAAAATAGCATAAACTGCTATTTGGAAGGAAACAGATATGGATAATTTGTTTCTAGGTCACAAATAAGGTAAGTAAGATGTGGTTAAAGTTTGAAAATTGTCAGAGTTCATTTGGTATTTTTAGGCATACTGGTTGTGCATTTTAATACCGGATTGACTCCCAGCAGATATAGAAATATAAGATAAAGATGAAATAATATTTTTAATGAATCTTAAGATTTATTTCAAATCTGTTGGAAGTTAGAAAACTGGATTTGGTGGAATCTAAGTGTTTATAGCAGATCGGGTTTTGGTACCACATTCGTAGTAGGCTTATAAGAAGCCAATTTGGTCATTGTTTCTCCAATCTTTCCCACAGCAGAGAGCAAAACAGAGCAGAGAAAGTGAGAAAAGAAGGAAACCAAGGGAAGAAAGGAGAGAAAGAAGAGAGGAGAAGAAGGAAAGCTATAGGATCAAGATTAAAACTTAAAGGAAGATTCAAGAGCAAGTTCAAGGCTTCAAGATCTTCATCCAAGCAAGAGGTAGGGGTGATTTCTAACCTTGTTCTTCATATTTTTCATGCTTGGGAGTTAGGTCTTTAGATGGAGAAGATGAGTTTTAAAGGGTGTCAATTAGTTTTCCTTGTTAGATTCTTGCTTTCATTGATTGAAACTGGTTGTTTCAACTTAATGAGATCAAGATAGTTAGTTTTATCCATAGATAAAACTAGTTAGTTCTTGAATATGGAACCTAGGTTTTGAAGAACTAAGTATGTGAATTTTGGTGTTTGATCCAATTTAAGAGAATTAATATGTTGTAATAAAGTTACAATATGTTTAGAAGATGTTGGTGAAGCTAGAAATCACTTAGGAATCAATTTTTGATGATTGGAAGTTAAGATAGATTTAATGGAACAATGCATAGTTTCTGCAGAAGTGTGGCCCAAGGCGTGCATGCCGCGACGTGGGGCAGTTTTCTATCTAGAAATTGCATCCGAGAGTTGAGTGTCGCGACATGCATAGTTTTGTGCCGCGGCGTGAGACCCTGAAGCTCCAAAATGTCATTTTTTGATGTTTTGAGTTCTCTAGTTGATAGAATCCTTTGTTTAGGCCTTTTCAAGCGTGTTAAGGCACTAGAGAGGTTATCTCTTAGAGAGAAAGACCTAGTGTCATACAAACGGAGATAAAAGAAAAGTAAGTGCATCCATTTAGACATGGATTGCCATAGATCAAGAGTTTAGTTTCTTAAGCAACCTAATGTTGCACATATGTCACAAGAGAGGTGATAAGAAAGTTAAGAAGCTAGATTGCAAAAGTTGAGTGCTATAGACCCTAGTTGGCAAGGGTGAATGCCATAGTGCGTGAAAGCTCTTCAAGAGTGAAGTAAAGTTAGTAATGCAATGATAGTAGTGTACTAAGTCTAGTTGGCGTCGGTTAAATGCCGTAGTGCATGAAGTGTTCTCACAAAGAAAAGGTAGAACTAGTAATACAAAGGTGGGCTTAATATGAGGTATGTGGTGGTTATGTTAGATTTAGGACATAACTCCGTATTTTCACACACTCACATCACTTTTCACACATACTTACTATTCCTAGAGAAAAGTTAGTGAAGACATCCACTCAGTTTTGGTGGCGATATCCACCCAGTTAAGGTAGGCTACTCAGTAGACTACTTGATAGGTTAAGGAAGATACTTGTTATGATAACCAAAGGTCATAAGTTATTATGGCAAAATACCTCCCCACCCAGGGGAATAGTCAAGTATCACGATACTACACCTACACTTGCATATACTTTTATTTGAACATAATCTTACATCATCTAACTATTGCATTATTTATTTCTTATTTGTATTGGAATTTGTATCTTTGTTATGTCTTTGTTGCATTTTGCCTTCAGTGACAGTTGTATGGGCGATTGTCTGGTCAACGATATCAAATGATTGTATGGGCGGTTGGTTGATATCATCGTGGTTTCAGTTATGAGGTCAGAAGTTTAGTTGCTTAGAAATGTTACATAGAGAGGAAGTTTGTAATTGTTCCTTATGCACGAAGTATTAGTTTGTTTATTAATTTCAGTGTGGTTTATTCTTTGCAAAAATTTAAACTGCTAGTTTTGGTATACTTATACTGAGAAATGTGATTTCTCACCCCGTTTGTTGTCATGTAAATCCGGGTGGAAGTTCTTCTAAGGGCAAGAAGAAAAAGTATGAAGACTAGGATAGTTTTTATGCTTAGTTTTTAAGCTTGTATTTATTTATGTTGCTTTTAGTTAAATGTAAAAGTTTATGTATACTGTGAGCTCTTTTAAGGCAATGTTATAAGTATAACTTTTAGTTTTCTGCAAGGCTCTCTATTATTATTTGTTTAAATGATATGAAATAATATGATGTTTAAGTTAGAAGTAGCATAGCTAATACTGTATATCCTGGTATACGCATGGTATACTAGGTTGTCGATATTAGGGTGTTACAAGAATTATCTCTACGGCTTCTTTTCAGGCTTTGAAATTCGTCCCATTCAACATTGGGATGATATTGACTTGAGTAGAAATATTTACAACACTAGCAACAGAAACTGGATAGAGAACAAATTAAACAAACATATTCACATAAATAAGCACGTCAATTAAAATAAGACATGAACAATTATCCAGAATTGAGAATTCATCACAAGATACATAGCACAACATTAATTCCTAGTCTTTGGACAGAGAAATTAACTGTAAGTGATACTCTCAATGCAATGATCAAATATTAATGATAAGTTCTATCAAACAACAACCTTTCTTTGGACCGACTATTGTTCACATGAAAAATAAAAACTTTATAATCGTTACATATTCACTACCACAGGCATGCCATTATTTGACAAAACTGTGTCTTCCTATGGGCCGAGCATAGTTCGCATAAATAACTTCACGCAAACATCCATGTAATTTTAATTAAATTAATTTACATAACATGGGTTACTTTGGCAACATGTTGTTTCAATTAACTTAATTAAAAAATACTAGACCAACCAATAAATTTTTTTTATCAATACATGTCATAGTTGTATTACTCAACACGGCCTGGTTGTGTTCTATTCTATTAAGATTATCGGATTTAGTCTTGACATATTACGACTGTGGACCCCAACACGGGTACACCGTGTAGCTTACTGAAAAAAAAAATTTACTTTTCGCAAAAGAAAACACATGTTTCGTGTAGACCATTCAAAACAATTTACTTTAAATATCAAATCCTTACTTTTGAAAAGAACTTCATAAAAGCTATAAAAAAAAAGGAAACCATTGCACGGTGACCTTGTTTTCACGTATAGGAAGACATTCATGTTGAATAAAATATATAATAAAGCCAAAATATTATTGGCTACAGAGAAGCCACTAAAACCAATTTGAAATTCATGCCAACATACATTCTTGGCCAATATATTCTTGTGCAGCAATAAAATATTTGGCCAAAATTGGGAGAAACAATCATTATAGGAAGATCAAAAAATACCATAACAATGCTTCAGAAAATTCACAAATCCTAATAATCTAACAACGATGACCTCTCTGATACCACTTGTTAGAGATTGATTCTTTAATTCTTTAATCTTCAAAACAAATTCTAGATGCATACACCCTAGAACAAAACACCATAAGGCCTAAGATCTACATCATGCCAGATTATCAAGGATTCTTGGATTTTCATAAATACCTGGATCCATAACTATTGATCACCAACTATTGCTGACTCTTTCCGACAATCAATCACGAACAATGGGGTGGTTTATGATCTTCAATCGCGAACAAGAGAGTGGTTTGTGATCTTCCTCAACCATTACCTTAACTCTTCTATGAGACCGTCGTCTCTTTTCCAGATGAGGAGAAAGGAAACTATGTTATGATTTCGGTATATTGGAGATCATAACCGTTTCTGATGTATATTAACCAATTAGGGTTCTCATAATCCCCTAATGGACTAATATGATATCTACTCATTAAGCTCATATCAAGTTGTGAAGTCTACGGGGCTCACTAAATTAGATCACTTAATAACAAGCCTAATAAATTAAATAGCTAATATAATTGTTAATTAAATATGATACCCAACATTAATTAGGAAACGTAAATTTCCTAACACAAGATGCTTGTCAACATTCTCAAGTTTAACCAAGACACAAATGACATGATAAGCACAAAAAGATGTTTCTCATTTGTTTGGTCACAAACTTTAAAAATACTAACATTTATAAGATGAAATAATTTCATTTTTAAACTAGAGGATTCTTAATTAGAAGTAAATACTGAAGAAAAAAATATAACAAGTCAATGAAAAAGGCTCTCATTGGTTGATGCATTAATGACATACTATGATAGTTTTTCTTCGAGTAAAGGAAATGATAAATCACCTCAGCCCTATACTATAAAGATTCAATTGCATTCTTGGTGAGGAAGGGAAACTCAGCAGCAATTGAGTTTGAGCCCTTGTTTTCATCATCCTCAACAAAATATCTTATTTCTTCTAAAGTATCCATCTCATTCAGAGAAACCTATGTAGACACAAAGGAATATCTAAATGACCCAGCATTATGTAGCCGATCTCACTAGAATATCCAATGGACCAAGACAAAGACTAGAGAGCAAAATCTAGTAAGTAACAATACATTTTGGAATTTACTATGAGGAAAAGGAGTCTTTGTTTATCTGACAAACTCACCAGAAAGATGGAAGCACCAGAATTATATGCTCTTCTTGTATGACCAATTCAATGTACATACCCTGCAACATTTTGAGGCATTTCAAAGTTTATGACCAGTTCATCAAGAAGAGAAAGCATTAACTAAATGATTTCAGCAAAAAGGGCATTCTCCCCATGAAACAAAGAAATAAATCGGAAGATGAAATTTACCAAAGTATACAACTCTTAATAAATGACATATGAATAGCAACAATTTCAAATGTGTGCACATTAGACACAACAAAGAGATATAAGAGAGGACTTGCATACTGTGTATACATTTTTAAAGTCAACTCCCCATACTACTCCAAATTCAGAATCTAATTTTAGCTTAACATGTTTTCTAGACTTTCGTGATCCAACATTACTTTCCTTATGTGCTTCATCCTTCTCCTTTGACTGGCTGACATCAGTTGTAATTAGATAATCAAACAGGTCGGCATTGAATTCCTGATAAGAATAGGTTTATCAAAACCATGCGAGAAAATATAGATCCATAAATAATAATAATAAAACCATTTTTGAAGAAAAGCATAAACTTCTCCTCATGCTTCACTAGTAAGAAAATACCATAGCACTGGGTTAAGTAGAAAAACCTTAGCAGATCGTACCAAAAGAAAAAAAAAAAGAGAGAAAAAAAAGAAAGAATTGGAGAATATTGCATACCCCAAGAATATGGAGCCAAGAAATCTGTGGCAACCCAGCATTTAAAATTGTAGAAAAATTATTTGATGAGTAGCACAACGGCATCAAGGGGGTACATCGGTGATTTAATTAATTGGAGTTGATGAGCAGGTGACATGGAGAAATCTAGTATTAATTGGAGTCGTAGAAAAACAGTAGAAGAGCAGCACAACAACATCAAGGGGGTGCATTAGGTTGGTGTTCAACTAGTGACTTAGGCTAGGCCATATTTTGGGTCTTAGTGGCCTCATTTGTTACCCCATTAGAGTATGCAATGATTTGTGTCTTGTGTTAGTTGTATAGTTAGTTGTTACTCTTCCTATTATTAGTTAGCCTAAATTGGTTGTAACCGTTTTCTGTTAGTCAGTTAACTTCAGTTAACTTCATGTAAGTAGGCTTATATAAGCCACATTTGTTATCAATACAGAGTATGAATTCAGTTGCATTTTCACTCTACCAGCATTCCCAACAGCTGGTATCAAAGCTCCACAAGGGGCCTGATACATAAACTGCAGTATTCTACACGAGTGAAAAAAAAAGGAGAAAAGAGAAAGGTGAGAAGATTTGAGAATTATGGCAGAAAGCAACAATTTTGTTCAACCAGCGATTCCAAGGTTTGATGGTCATTATGATCATTGGGCAATGCTGATGGAGAATCTTCTTCGATCCAAGGAGTACTAGAGTTTGGTGGAGAATGAGATTCTAGCACTTCCAGCTGGAGCAACCCAAGAACAATCAAAGTTAGTTGAAGAAAGCAAGTTGAAAGATTTAAAGTGCAAGAATTATCTCTTCCAAGCTATAGATAGAGGAATACTGGAGACTATCCTGAACAAGGATACTTCGAAGGACATTTGGGATTCCTTGAAACAAAAATATCAAGGATCCACAAAAGTCAAGAGGGCTCAGCTGCAAGCTTTGAGGAGGGAATTCGAAGTTCTTGGCATGAAGAAAGGTGAAACTGTAGATGAATACTTTGCAAGAACTCTTGCAATTACAAATAAGATGAAGATTCATGGTGAGAAGATGGAGCAGCTGGTAATTGTTGAGAAGATACTTTGCTCTATGACATCAAGATTCGATTATGTGGTGTGTTCAATAGAGGAGCCCAACAATGTGACCACCATATCCATTGATGAACTTCAAAGCAGCCTTCTGGTGCATGAACAGAGGATGAGAGGACATAAAGAAGAGGAGCAGGCCCTTAAAATCACAAATTCAGGTAGAACAGGAGGAAGAGGAAAGGGTCGTGGAGGTTTTAGGGGTGGAAGAGGTAGAAGAAGACAACCATTTAATAAGGAACTTGTGGAGTGTTACAAGTGTCATAAATTAGGGCATTTCTAATATGAATGTCCTGATTAGGAGGAGAATGCAAACTTTGCAGAGTTTAATGAAGAAGAGGAGATGCTTCTTGTGGCACATGCAGATGACAGAAGTCCTTCCTCAGCAAAGGTGTGGTTTCTTGACTTAGGATGCAACAACCATATGAGTGGAAACAAAGCATGGTTCTTTGATCTTGATGAAAGATTCAGAGAATCTGTGAAGCTTGGAGATAATTCAAAGATGGTAGTTATGGGAAAAGGAAATGCCAAGTTGAAGATCAATGGGATAATACAGGTGATTAGTGATGTGTATTATATCCCTGAACTGAAAAATAATCTTCTGAGTATTGGCCAGCTTCAGCAGAAGAACTTGACTATTGTTTTTCAGAAAGATAGGTTCAATGTGTATCATATTGAGAGGGGTCTTATAATATCCAGCAAGATGTCGGCTAACAGAATGTTTGCCATTGTTGCTCCTGTAATCTCAGCTTCCTGCCTGCAAATAATGAGTGAAGATAGTACTCGGTTGGCACCGGTATGGATATCTCAAAGATCAAAAGTTTGAGGATTTTGGCCCAAAAGGAGATGGTTAGAGGATTGCCAAAACTGAAGGATACATCTCGGGTGTGTACTGACTGCATGATTGGAAAGCAGCACAGGGAATCTATACCAAAGATAAGTTCCTAGATAGCCTCACAAAGACTTGAGCTTATCCACTCAGACATATGTGGACCTATCAAGCCTGAATCAAATAGCCATAAGAGGTACTTCATTACCTTTATTGATGACTATAGTAGAAAAACATGGATCTACTTTCTGTCAGAAAAATCTGCTGCCTTTGATGTCTTTAAAAGGTTTAAAACCATGGTTGAAAAGGAATCTGGAAACTCCATATGTTGCTTAAGAATAGATAGGGGAGGAGAGTTTACTTCCACTGAGTTTGACAATTTCTGCAGTACCAGTGGAATTAAAAGACAACTCACTACTGCATACCCCCTCAGCAGAATGGTGTTGCAGAGAGGAAGAATAGAACAATAATGAATATGGTAAGAAGCATGCTTTCAGAAAAGGAGGTTCCAAAGGAATTCTAGCCAGAAGCAGTGAACTGGTCCATTTATGTGTTAAATAGAAGTCCAACATTAGCAGTGAAAGATGTCACACCTGAAAAAGCTTTGAGTGGAGTCAAACCTTCTGTGCACCATTTTTGAATATTTGGTTGCATTGCACATGTTCATGTGCCTGATAATCAAAGGAAGAAGTTGGACAATAAAAGCATCAAGTGTGTGCTTCTGGGAGTGAGTGAAGAGTCTAAGGCATATAGGCTCTATGATCCTGTTTTAAGAAAGGTGATAGTCAGCAGAGATGTTATCTTTGCTGAATCTGAGAAATGGCAGTGGAAGAAAGGAGAGCGGACCATGGAGGAAATGAAAGGCAAGTAACTGAGAATGATGATGAAAGTATTGATGAAGAGGTTGAGGATGAAACTGGAAACAATCAGAATCCAGTGGAGAATCCAGTCTCTGGTGAGATAGCAGAAACAGAACAAGTCACAAGCAATGAAAACACACCAAGCCTAGCTCAAGGGAGGAATAGAAGGCAACCAACATGGCTAGATGATTATGTGACCAATGATGACATGTATGCTGATAATGAGCTGCACAATTTGGCAATTTTCAGCTCATCAGAAGATCCCACTACTTATGAGGAAGCAGCAAAGCATAGTGTGTGGAGAAAAGCTATGGACACTGAGATTAGTGCTATTGAAAAGAACAAGACTTGGGAGCTAGCAAGTCTTCCCCCTGGCGCTAAGAAAATAGGGGTGAAATGGATCTACAAAACTAAATACAATGAGAATGGGAAAGTTGAAAAGTATAAGGCTAGCCTTGTGGCATAAGGGTATTCCCAACAACATGGCATTGACTTCAATGAGGTTTTTGCCCCAGTAGCTAGATGGGATACCATTAGAACAATCTTGGCTCTTGCTGCACAAAAAAATTGGAGTGTTTTTCAGCTTGATGTCAAGAGTGCTTTCTTATATGGAGAATTGAATGAAGTGGTTTTCATTGATCAACCCCAAGGATATCAGAAACAAGGAGAGGAGGGCAAGGTGTACAAACTTAAGAAGGCATTGTATGGCCTTAGGCAAGCTCCTCGGGCATGGTACAACAAAATTGAGTCTTATTTCATCAAGGAAGGATTTGAAAAATGCCCTCATGAACACACACTATTTGTAAAGACAGCAGGTGATAACAAATTGTTAATTGTAAGTTTGTATGTGGATGATCTCATCTTCACTGGTAATGATGAAGGATTGTTTGAAAAATTCAAGGAGTCAATGCAGAAAGAATTTGATATAACTGATCTTGGAAGAATGAAATACTTCTTGGGCATAGAAGTGAATCAAACTGATGAGGGAATTTTCATTCGTCAAAGCAAATATGCAAAGGAAGTATTAGAAAAGTTTGGAATAGAGAAGAACAACATAGTGCAAAATCCAATTGTCCTAGGCTGCAAATTGTCTAAAAATAAAGATAGGAAGGTAGTAGATGTTACTGCTTATAAACAGATGGTAGGCAGTCTGATGTATCTAACTGCCACCAGACCAGACTTGATGTATGTTGTTTGTCTGATAAGTAGATACATGGAGAGACCCACAGAGATGCACTTGGTTGCTGCAAAGAGAATTCTTTGATACTTGAAGGGAACAATAGAACTTGGAATTATGTATAGACAAGGTAGAGGAGAGAACTTGATAGCCTACTCTGATTGTGACTATGCAGGGGATATGAATGATAGGAAGAGTACTTCTGGATATGTTTTCATGCTTGGATCAGGTGCTGTGTCTTGGTCATCAAAGAAGCAGCCAGTAGTAACCTTGTCCACTATAGAGGCTGAATTCATAGCTGCAGCTTCATGTGCTTGTCAAAGTGTATGGCTAAGGAGAATTCTGGAACAACTTGGTCATACTCAAAGGAAGGCTACTACTATTTTCTGTGATAATAGTTCTACAATCAAACTCTCTAGAAATCCTGTTCTACATGGCCAAAGTAAGCACATAGATGTGAGGTTTCATTTCCTTCGTAATCTTAGTAAAGATGGAATCATTGAGCTGGTGTATTGCAACTCACAGGAGCAGCTATCAGATATTATGACTAAACCACTGAAACAGGAATCTTTTGCAAAGTTTAGGGACTGGTTGAGCATGTGTAAATTGTATGATTAAACTGATTGCACAATACAATTCAGTTTAAGGGAGGATATGTTAGTTGTATAGTTAGTTGTTACTCTTCCTATTATTAGTTAGCCTAAATTGGTTGTAACCGTTTTCTGTTAGTCAGTTAACTTCAGTTAACTTCATGTAAGTAGGCTTATATAAGCCACATTTGTTATCAATACAGAGTATGAATTCAGTTGCATTTTCACTCTACCAGCATTCCCAACATCTTGAATATTAGGATGTTCAAAATATATATCAATCTCACCATTGTTTCACCTAAAAGCAATACACATGTCAAGTACATTTGTATTTGTCTTCAACAACCTTGACCCTCCTTCTAGTTCTTTCATATGCACCAGCCAATTACACTTCTCAATCTTGTGATAACCATGATCTTTATACAAGTCAAACATAGAAAAAAATATTCAATGTACCCACATCTAATTGATCCCAACAATCAATTTCACCCCATATATTAAAGTTTTCCTCCAAGTTTTTCAACAAAATAACCACCTTGGTGAAACACAAGTAATTTCATACTCCATCTACACAAATGCAGCAACCATATTAAATGGTGACTAAAAACAATAAACCAAAAAAAAAATGGTGAATGCATATGTGCTATACAACATCAATGAGAACCACATACAACGGTAAAAGAGAGACATAGATCATATCATAATATATAGAACAGAAAATTTTTAAACATATAATATATCTTTGTGAATGTTGAATCCCACTATATGTTACACGAAAATAAGAAATTACAATTCAATAAAGGAACAATGGAACGGATTAAGGGAGAATGAGACTGAAATTTGTGATGAAGATAATTTAAGAAGAATTTTAAGATTTTTATTATTTTATCTCCTATGAAAAGGAAATCTAATTGTTTAACATCTTTCTCTCTTAAACCAAACCGCTATTGTTTAGGAAATAGTAACAGGGGTCACATGTCACTTCTGAAGTCAACATTATACTTAACATACCACATATATAAGGTTGTTAACTTTAATAAAATTTAAGTAATAATTAGATGAAAGTGAATGATGAATTAAATTTTCGGAGACTTTGAACTTAATTTTGATCTTTCATAAACTAATATGATTGAAGATTAATTTTCCAGAGACTAAAATAGATGTTTTTTCATAAATGTGTAGGAATAATCCGTGAGACGTCATAAATTAAATTTCACGAAAAACAAAGAAAGATACTAGTGCAAAAGAAAAGTTACAGGCGTGGACACCGACACAGTGTAATTATGATAAGCTTGGGGGTTCGTGCTAAATTTTGCCAAATACAGTAGATCTATGAAGTTTGCACTTTGCAACTCGGTGGCAGAGTACAAGTAAATAATATTAAGTTAATAACACAGAAAACATCATCTCCCTCCACCCCGTTTGTGCTGTAATTCTATTTCTTTCGTATTTGGTGTAAAATCTTAAGACACCATCCTATGTTAGTTCTAATAAGTGTTTGAGAGAGAATTGGAATTGAATTGGTGGGATCTGAATTGAGAAGAGTTTGAAGGAAGGAAGAGAGAGATGGCGATGGCGAGAGCAAGCTCTGGTCTGCAATACCCAGAGCGCTTCTACGCCGCGGCCTCTTATGTGGGATTCGACGGATCCACCTCTCCTACCAAAACCCTCACCTCCAAGTTCCCCAACTCCACCGCTCTCCTTCTCTATAGCTTGTATCAGCAGGTACGTTTACCACCATTTCTCATCATCATCTTCTTCATTTCTGCATTCTCGATTGATCCGTTGGATGCGGATTCGGCGCCAACACCGTCTGCATTGCTTGCTTTCAGCTATGGAATTGCGATTTTTATTTTGTGAGCTTGTTTCGTTATCTTGTCGGTGATGGTTGGCATTTCTGATCAGTTGTGTGTTTGCAACTACTTTGGGGGTGTAATTTTTGGTAGATCTGGTTTTTGGATTGAGTAATGCTAACAAGAGTGAAAAGAATTTCTAAGACTCAATGGTCTTGTATGCAAATTCAATAGTGATAAATTTGTTAACGGCCTTGTGGGGAGTCAAGCGATTTGTTGTTATGACTATGAGTAGTGAATTAGATTATTGTTGTCAAACTAATTTCCATTAGATAAGCCTACCTTCTGATCAAATGCAAACAAATCAGCAGAAGTCACATTTTAAACACCAAGGAATGAAATGTTGATTTGCTAATGATGCATCCTGCCATTCTAGCCTTCCTCACACGGGTTTTTGTTAATTTGTTCAGTTGTGCTGATATTTATTTGGAATTGAAGTAGGGATTTATGTAAAGGATTACATTTAAGGTTATTGCTCAGTTCAATCTTAATTTGTTATGTCAGGCTAGTATAGGACGTTGTAACATCCCAGAACCCAGTTCATGGAAAATTGTGGAGCATAGCAAATGGGCCAGGTTTGTGTGCTTTAAACATTCATGCTGCCTTTCGCTTTCTCTATGCTATATGCTATTTTTATACAGTCTCCCTGATCTCTTCATTCTATTTATGTATGCATGTATGAGTAATTCTGATTTTACCATGCTTCTCCATTCCATATATATTGTGCAAATATTTTGTTAAGTATGCTGCACTAGTTGTTATCAATATTTTATTTAATAGTAGTCTTGCAATTTGCAGTATTGCATCCCTGCTCTCATTTTGTTGAGAATATCATTAAAAAGTAGTAATTGTTGATGCAGCTGGAACCAACTTGGGAACATGTCTTCCACAGAAGCCATGCGTCTTTTTGTGAAAATATTGGAGGTCATGCAAATAAATTTATTGCACCATGCTTCCTTGATATAATGCAGAATGTTAGCTGATTACTTTCATTCTTATTTTCCTTTGTTGTGTAGGAAGAAGATCCTGGTTGGTATTCAAGAGCATCTAACTCCATTGTAGAGCCTGTTATAGATGTGCAAATGAATGTGAGTGTTACCAAACACATATTTAATGCTGAGTCCTTTTCATGCTATGGCGTTTTGTCCAGATGGTATAATAAATTTCATCTATACTTTTGCCAGTGACCTGCTATGAGCATTACTTGTTATATTCATTCATCTATCTATTTCATTCAGATTAACTTTAGAAAATCTGGTCTGTATTCATGATCAAATGAGTAAGAAATCTATTCTTTGGAAGATATAAATTTGAGATCCTGTACATATATGTCACATTGTGTTCTTACAACCTTTCACCCACTAGGCATGTATCCAATTCTTGTGCAACTGAGAGTCAGTTTAGTGATTGTTATAAGTCATGTGCTGGTTTATTGATATGGCATTTAAGATTTGATCATTGGATTTAATTAATGTATGAGACATGTCATCTTGAAGTTACATCAAGACAAGTGCAATGAGAACATCATATTTTTCTCCACTTTTGCTGCTACTGTTAACATTGTAATTTCCTCCCTTCCATTCTGTCTTGCTGGTTGTATAGCACAATTCCAAAGTTGAACCAGTAGTTGAGAATGGGAACTCTTATCCAGAGACAAAGACTATTTTCACCGAAAATGGAAGTCAAGATGGAATACAGGATAAAGATGTTGTCATTGAAGGCTTTGGTTCAGTTGGAGTCTATGATCAATGGATTGCACCTCCAATATCTGGTCAACATCCAAAAGCTAGATATGAGGTATTGGTTCATGCAAAATATAAAAATATAAAATTAATTCTTCTTCACTACATTTTAACTTTCTGCTCTAGTAATTTATTCTTTTTTCCTGAGCTACTGTATGTTTATATGTTCAGCATGGAGCTGCAGTCGTGCTAGATAAATTGTACATACATGGTGGAAACCACAATGGTCGTTACCTTAATGATCTTCATGTAAGCATATGTTCAATATCTCTGATTCATGAAGCAATGCATTTTGGCTAAGTAATAATATATCTTTTGAGGTTGATCGAAATCACCAATTGTGGTTAAGCATTGATTTATCTTGTGGTTTTACAGCTAAACTTTTCTTAATCTCCCTCGAGTTGACTAAGCTATATGCTATTTACTTTGAATTACATGGAAACAATTACAGGTTCTAGATTTGAGAAGTTGGACTTGGTCGAAGATTGAGACTAAGCCTGGGGTTGAGTCTACTGACTCATCATCCTCTGTAACGTTAACCCCTTGCGCTGGCCATTCTCTGGTTTGTATTGAAAAAGTTTCTTTCTCATTTGAAAAACTCTACATAATCTTATCTGCTATATTCAATATGTTTTTTTGTTAGTTGCTAGTACTAAGTCTGGAATCTTTTGGATTTTGATGATGGAAATTTTGTCACAATAGATTCCATGGGAAAATAAGCTTTTGTCAATTGCTGGGCATACAAAAGATCCTTCCGAAAGTATCCAAGGTATACAATAATAATGTTATTATGTCTTATCATTCTATTAGGGGTTGGCATCATATCTGTGCAAAACTTAAAACATGTAGAAATGGGAAATTCAGAAGTGTCGTTTAGATAAATCATGGGAAGAAAAGCTTTTAGAAATTTGATGGTTTACTCTTCATTTTGGTAAAAAACTAATAAAGCATGATACTATAACTTTTGTTAGTAATGAAATTTTTGTGTACATACTTAAGTGAAACGTTTGTAGGACAAATTTTGTTAGTAATTGTTTTTTTGTCCTTCAAGTATTTTTTTTAGTTGAGCAACAAAATCTTGTAACATTTTCCTTCATTGATTCAATCTATGTCCATTAATATGGTGTTTTTCCTCGTTTTGTGGATTTTGTCTTGCTTCTGTATTCTTTTATTGTTATCTCTTCTATTGTAATTACAATCGAGCATCCATATTACTATTATTAATATTAATTAATATTGTGACAGTGAAAGTGTTTGATCTGCAAACGGCAACTTGGTCAACTCTAAAGACTTATGGGAAACCTCCAGTATGTATCTGTTATTCTTCCTTTTATGCTTATTAACCCAAAAATCTTATAAACTTACGAATTATGTATACAAGTATGTGCCATGTCGCATTCGCTTTTCTCTAACTGCTTAATAAATGACGCATAAATTTAATGGTTTTTGAATATATGATACAGTATTGTTTTTCTTTTCTTTTCCTTTTTATTAAGGAAACACCGTAATGGACTGTTAAACTCCCTTTTTTCACGTGTGCTTTCTAGGTATCACGTGGAGGCCAATCAGTTATCTTAGTTGGAACAAGCTTAGTAATTTTTGGCGGACAAGATGCAAAGAGAACTCTCTTGAATGATCTGCATATTCTTGACTTGGAAACCATGACATGGGATGAAATTGATGCTGTGTAAGAAGTTTCCTGAAGCAACCCTTTCTATCTCCCTGGTGTCTTATTTTACTTTTTTTTTTTGGGGGGGGGGGGGTATGGGTGTTTTATTAATATGGGTGTGTTTAATCCCTAATTTTATTTTTTTTTTTGGGGAGGAGGGGGTATGGTTAATATGCTGGTGAATGTTAATGGTTTTAGAGTATAAACTAAAAAGAGAAAAAATCATAAAAACAAATTGAACTTTGACTATGTTTTGCAGTCATCTTCTTTGCTTGTGCCAAAATCTGGTTTTGATACTTGGTATATGATGTTACTCATTTTCATCAGTAGTGAATATGCTATATCCTGGTTTTCCTATTCCTATATAGAGAGAAAAGAGTGAAAAAGAAACATGTTAAGGTTTGATGCTAAAGAAGTCTCAACTGGCAGTGGGACACCTCCTTCTCCAAGGTCTGATCATGCTGCTGCTATTCATGCGGAGCGATACTTACTTATCTTTGGTGGGGGTTCACATGCAACTTGCTATAATGATTTGCATGTTCTCGATTTGCAGACTGTAAGACCATTGCCTCTTCTATTAGGCTGTGGACTGGAAAATTCATCTTCATCTAATCAACTATGTGAACTATGCAGATGGAATGGTCTCGACCAACACAACTGGGTGAAATACCATCGCCACGCGCTGGACATGCTGGTGTGACTGTAGGGGAGAACTGGTTCATTGTTGGCGGGGGTGACAATAAGAGTGGTATGCCTTTTTGCCACCTTGTCACTTAAATTCAAAATATTTCATTTTGGGGAATGAACTTTTCCTGTACAAAATATTGCTTGATTCATTTACAAATATGTTTTGAACTCTTGGAGCATACACATCTATTCTCTTGGGTTAAACTAAACCAAAGAAATTAGTTTTCTGGTGGTGCTGCTGCAAAGTTAATTGGTTTTGCATACTTTCAAATACATACATACATACACACACGCGCGCACATATATATAAGATGACAATTAAACTAATATATATAATGCATACTCCTTGCTGTCATGCATGGCCTAAGCTTCTAAAATGGTAGAGAAATAAAACTGAACCTTTAATGATTCAGTGTAGAGCAAGATTCAAGTTGATAATCGGCATTCCATTGATTGCCCAAGGTACTTGTGTAAAAGAAAACACCTTTTTTAAAGTAAAGATTATTGAACATGCACCAACTTGTGTCAAATAAAGTTCATTGATACATAATATTCTTCAAAACCTGTTTGAGTTATTAATATGTGTGAACACATATTAATAAGTTGAATATGACCTATTTTCCCTGCATGTTTCTTCCTTCTTTTTGTGCTTTATGAGTGAATGAAAGTGATACTGCAATGTTTTTCTGAACTTCATCACTTAGATCTTGAGAAAGACCTAGAACCTGTAATAGGGTATAATCTTAAATCTTGGAGGAGAATCAAGTACAATCAAAAGAAATCAAAGCACGTAGAAGATCAATGAAGGCAACAACGAGATGCACTAGATAAATTCCTTGTTTAGGTAATTGGCAGAGGATTACTTTTGAGGAGAATGTAGTTTGAAAGAATTAC
This sequence comes from Ormosia emarginata, assembly GCA_029884605.1. Taxonomy (NCBI): domain Eukaryota; kingdom Viridiplantae; phylum Streptophyta; class Magnoliopsida; order Fabales; family Fabaceae; genus Ormosia; species Ormosia emarginata. Next base: position 236,315 of record JAQQTP010000070.1, on the reverse strand, counting down.
TTTTCGAAGGTTGAGTTTTATGTTTGGCAGTGTTCACCCAAAAGCAATTTTGTAGAAATGAGTTTCATTTGGTTAGATTAAGTAAAATTACTTGATTGTGAAATTACTAAGATAATAAGGACAATCAGTGATTGAATTACACCTAAAATGCATGCTGGTAAAAAATTAACCTTTTACCCAGACATCCGTACCAATTCCCCAAAATGCATTCTGGTGGCCCCTACAGAATGCATTATAGAGACTAGAGAGTAAAACCAAACAAGCACTTATTGTGTGAGATGGCTTGCTTCTGGTTGCCTCTCCCCCATTTCTTTGGTTTCTCTCTGGTTTTGGATATTTCATCCATAGATGGAGGTTAGTTGTCATTGATTGCTGCCTTGAACATCATAACAGATTCTGGAGTTACAGTAACAGGTATAAATTTATGGCTTTAAAAAAAGGCAGTAAAAGTTATAAAGGATTTATCTATCATGCATTTGATTTTGAATTGATACAATGATAGAAGTGCTTATTGGTGGGAAATTTTTATGCATACTGTTCATTGTAAAAGAAAGTTTACAAGGAAAAGCATTACTGTTTTATTGGGATCATTGTGAAGGGTAACTTCTGGTGTAGTTATTATATATCTATATGGCTTCATTACCTAGGTTGTTGCAAATTTATTGATGATTTTAGATTCGATGACATTTCTCCTGCTGTCTTGCTGTTGCTATATATGCCTTATTTCAAGTTATATTCCATGCTATTCTGCAGGAGTCTCAGAGACTGTTGTGTTGAATATGTCTACGCTGACTTGGTCGGTAGTAACTTCTGTTCAAGGGCGTGTTTCTGTTGCTAGTGAGGTACTTTCAATTTTGTAGGATCCTTTTATAATCGAAGAATTCCAAATAACGAACTCTTGTTAAAAATATTAACCATGTAGGATCCTCCAGGTGATTATTGTTCCTTGGTGGTAAATATTTTTATCAAGAGTTCTGTTTTTGGAATTCTCCCTTTTATTATATATGTAATTTTACAGGGTTTCATGTGCTATAAAATCTAACTAGAGTACTGATCCTTGTTAACTCCGTGCTGTCATCAGCAAAGATACCCAGACGTTTCATGTAGTTTTTTAGTGCCATCTGCTTAAGATAATTTAAATCTTTCCCATTGCAGGGCTTGAGTTTGGTTGTAAGCTCATATGATGGTGAAGATGTACTTGTATCATTTGGAGGATACAATGGACGTTACAACAATGAGGTGAAGATTATTTCAAAGTTTTAGTCCTTTTCTGTTTTCTTTTGCTTTTGTTTTATTGTTCTCCCTCCTCTGATATAGTTTGTTGCATTCAGGTCTCTGTCCTTAAACCAAGCCACAAATCAACCTTGCAATCAAAAATAATTGAAAATCCCATACCAGATAGTGTTTCTGCTGTGCACAATGCCACAAATGCTACCCAAGATGTGGAATCTGAATTTGAAGCAGGCCAGGAAGGGAAAATTAGGGAACTTGTCATGGACAATGTTCATTCAACAGTATGTATTATTGCAAAGCATGTCCTTTTTCACTTTGATTATCATAGACTAACACGTCTGGCGCATGTCATTGGGCCAGTTAGTGATATTTCACTTATTGCTGATCTTAGGACTAAAGCAAAAACAACAATGAAAAATCGTTTGGAAGCTCATAAGAAACTCCAAACCATGCAGCTACACTATACATGCATTTGTAGATACCCATTTCACTCCTCAAAAATTGCAGATTCTGTCTGGGCCATTCAAATTATAGGCACAGATCACATCCTGCATTTGGTGCATTTCATTTCGATTCCTGTCAGTCACCACTTTCACACTTTGTGCATCATACAGAAATTGAAAGGTGATCTTATAACAGTCCTGAAGGCTGAGAAAGATGAATTGGAATCATCACTCAGCAAGGAGAAATTGCATACTATTCAACTAAAGCAAGAGCTGGCAGAAGCTGAAGCTCGTAACTCTGACCTTAGCAAGGTAATTAATTTAATAGTTGAAGTTCCTTTTCCATTTTGGAAACAGTTGAAGCAGGCTACTACGACATCAGTACATATTGAACAGAGTGTGTGGGTAGAGTATTGGTATCTAGTACTGTTAAAATCAAAGAATTTCACTATGCTATGCCAATTCCCTTATTTAATGTAGTGCTACGAAAGGACTTAAGTTATTTGAGAAAATTTCCCATACCTTTCTTCTTTTTTTTTTTTTTGGGGGGGGGGGGGTGGTTTGTTATGGTGAAAACAAAGTGTTTCTAATAATATATTAATAAATTTAAGCAAATGAGATCTATAAACAAAACTTGAATATTATTCATTGTTCTATAATGCTATCAAAATGACTTCATTTTTATCACACATAATGTAGGAGCTCCAATCAGTACGTGGTCAGCTTGCTGCTGAGCAGTCAAGGTGTTTCAAACTTGAGGTATGCATTAATGCTTCTGAGAGCCTTCCCCTCTGGGTCATTATGAGAAAGTGTTTTTGAACATTTGTTATCATGACATTGAAAAGTGAAAGCACACAATGTTTAAAACGTATGCCCTGATTCCAGTGGACACAACTCAAAATATGATGTATTGTTAGAGAAAAAGCCATGATGAAATCACAAAACTTGTGTCGCCTAAATGAAAAATGGAATGCTTCCCATCTCTTCTTTTTAGGCCAGGGTTTGGGGTGAGGAGTGGTTTTGAAATTATAGTTAGTCGCTTGGAGAGAATTGAGTCACCTGCAGGTAAGTAATTGCTTAGTTGGATGAATTATCAGGTATTGGCACTGGAATGTAGTGATCCATATTCCATTACCGATGCAGTTGTTTTGTCCAAATGTAGCTGATTGAAGAAAAGTTATTGGGGAAACATGGGGCACTATGTCATCCATGTACTAAGCTATTCAGAGTAACAAGTTGTCCATGTGATCAAGAATTTGAATTTCAAAATCTTCCGTTCTTTGCAAAAAGTGCTTGGTTTTATAACTTCTAATCACACAAAATCCGCGTTACTCTATGGTCAGTTTGGTATAGGGATGACTTGGTGAACCATGTTTGCCTGAGAGAATCTGTCATTGAAATCATTATAGGGAGATCCCTCTTTGTTATGGTCCATTTTTCCTGTCTGAGGCTGCTTAAAAGTTTGGCGTTTGTCTCCTTTTATTATGGATGAAAGTATTTGAATTTTTTTACTGAAGAGAGTATTTGGGATCACAGGTGGAGGTTGCTGAATTAGGACAAAAGCTCCAAACAATTGGGACATTACAGAAGGAACTTGAACTTCTCCAGCGGCAAAAAGCTGCATCTGAGCAGGCTGCCTTAAATGCAAAACAAAGGCAGAGTTCAGGTGGTGTATGGGGTTGGCTTGCTGGTACTCCCCCTAGCCAGAAAGCAGATGATGGATAAATGCGCGAACCTTTACCATTAGCCTAACTGGATAGCAATGCTACATTTGGTTTCACTTGCCAATTTTATTTCCAATACATTTTTTTGTTTTGTTTTGATTCAGTTCTTTTTTTAGTGATGGAAATAAGATTTTGCTGCTGTTTGAAGGAAACCCCCTGGGGGTTCTTGCAGTAATATACATTACATATATACTGTAAGTTTAGTTGTGTAGCTTCATATGGCTGTTAGTCCAGAACAGTGCATGGTATTGTTCCCACCATTTTTGCTGATTTGTATTCAAAGTGAATCCCAAGATTCAATGAAAGCATAGATATTCTTTTTTGTTTGGGAGAGGTACTATATTATTAGAATTTTAATTTAGTCGTTACTTACTATTAGGTGTGAGCATTTGGTTGAAGACCCTAACAAAAGAAAGCTTTTGCGTAGTATGATTAATTGGGAAATTTATTGTTTGGTGTCTAATCAAACACTATATTTCTTTAAATTACTTTTTCAATTACATTTTCATAATTAAATAACTATAATAAACAGCATAATCGTTTTAGAATAAAAGCTTAAAAATGTTGATAATAAAAATATTAATATAACAATTACTCTTGGATATAGTATTTATATATATATATATATAAAAGTAATGCATTACATAAAGCGTTGAAGTACAGTACGAAAAATAATTTACTTGTTTATTAAACGAGTATTACACTTATTTTAGGCTCAATTTAACTTTTATACCAGATGAGATAAGCTGAACAAGAATATCTCACTAAAAGTTTATTAAAAGATTTTATTTCAAAATGAAGAAAAAGTTTTTTTTTTCTTATTTGAGTTATTTCCTTATTGACGGGTTCCTCTTCCAAAACAACGTTATGAATTATTTGTATACTGAAGAAATTATTGCCATTTTTTCACTATTTGTAAATTGCTGTACCTGATCCACCCAGTAGCTGATTTTTTTTAAAAAAATCATAATAGGCTACAGGAGTATTATGCAAGTCTTGCTCGATATTTGGAAAAATATTGTATAAAAATTTACAATTTTGATCCTATTATTTTATTAGAAATAAATATAATCTAACCAGCATGGGTTGTGCAATGAAAGTGAATTGTGTCTCCTTGAAATAAGACATATGTTGATTCTTTGGATAAACTTTTCATAGAGAAAGTTATACAATTTTACTCTTGACTTGAAAGGACTTGGGGTCTTGAAAAAGTTAGTGCTCACTTATGATATAAATTTGTGACCGCAATATTTTGAAAACCAAAGCAGAGATTAAACTAACGGTACTTTTGAATCGTGATTCAATTAATTTAATTAATTAAATTTATAATTAAATCATAATTAAATTAAATAATATTTGAATTAAAAACATAATTAATTCACAGTCTAACAACTTCAACAAGACAATTTGATCTGATTTCTTAAACATGTATGATCTCTTTAACAATATTTTAATTGAATTGAAAATTAAACAAACAAGACTTCTTAATTATAATTTAATTAATTTAATTGACTAAATTTATAATTAAATAATAATTGAACTAAACATTATTTGAACCAAAAATATGACTAATTCATGGTTATGATTTAATCAATTCAACGAAATTACCTCCAACTCCTTTTGCATAAATTTTTTTTATCAAAATCCAAATATAAGTTAATTTTTTAATTGAGTTTTGTTTTGTTTTATTTTTATATAGGAGTTTTGTTGGGTTATTCAATTATGAAGATCTTTGCCAGTTGCACTTTCATAAAGAAGACCATAATTTAATCTTTAGAAGATAATTATTGAGAGTACTTTAGTCTAATATTTTTAAAATTAGATTGAATTAATTAGTTAAATTGATTGAATTATAAAATAATTATATATTTAATTTAAATATTTTTTTAATTCAATCACAATTTAATTATAAATTTAATTTATTAAATTAATCAAATTATTATCCGAAAATCTTCTAGATTTAATTTCTAATTTAATTTTTAAAATATTGCTCCTAGACACATTGAAGGATAATCTGATATGAAGCACCGTGAGATAGAAAAAAAAAAAGAATGAAATGAAAATGTTCGCTACACAAATCAACGATGAAAAATATATAAAAACATAAATCACAATCCCAGCGATTCCTATTTTGCAGCCGTCCAATTTCCAAAAGCATTCTTATCCTCTCTCTCTTTCTTCCGCCCTCTGTATCTGTATGTATTAGGGTTTTAAATCAATTCATAAGAAACGTACGTTTTCTGTCTTGCTGCGAAACTCTCCGAATACATAGATACTAGAGAGAGATGTTATGGTTCCCATTCTTTCGCAAATTCTCCATTTTCCATTTGCTTCTATAAACATCACTGATGAGCCACCAACACGAAGACCATGACCACGTTACCGTTACCGAAACCACTGCTGATGCAAATCCCAATCACCAAGTTAGGGATTATTCCTCGGAGCTTGATTCGGCGGTGAGTGAGGTCGATGCTCGCCTTTCGCGAAATGATAAATCTGAGGACCTAGCAGTGTTCACGTCGACCGAAGAGTTTAGGGTTAGGGTTTGTTCCGAGGGCGTTGCTGCACCCACATCATCAACCATTGATCGGTTCGACGGTCCCAACAAAGGCGTTGAGGCTCGAAACGAGCCGTTTCCTGATCGAATCGATCAATATACCGGTGCAGAGAAATTCTCTGCGTCTGATGGGAAATCGCTGTTATCAGAGTTTGATGAGTATGTAGCAGCTGAGAGAAATGGCGGAGTGAGAGCTGGAGGAGTCTCAAGGGATCTAGGGTTAGGGTATGGTTTTGAAGTGGGTGATATGGTGTGGGGAAAGGTGAAATCTCACCCGTGGTGGCCCGGTCACATATACAACGAAGCTTTTGCATCTCCTGCTGTGCGTCGTACCAAGAGGGAAGGCCATGTGTTGGTGGCTTTCTTTGGTGACAGCAGTTACGGGTGGTTCGAACCAGCCGAACTTATCCCGTTCGACGAGAATTTTGCCGAGAAATCACGGCAGATAAGTTCGAGAACTTTTTTGAAGGCCGTGGAAGAGGCAGTTGATGAAGCCAACAGGAGGTGTGGTCTTGGCTTGGTTTGTAGATGTAGGAACCCAGAAAATTTTCGCCCCACTAATGTTCAAGGACACTGTAATGTTGATGTGCCAGACTATGAGCCAGGGGTGTATTCTAGTGGTCAGATCAGGAGGGCAAGAGATAGTTTTAAACCGAGCGAAACTCTTGATTTTATAAAGCAATTGGCCCTTACTCCACATGGTGGCGATCACAGAAGCATTGGTTTCACTAAGAGTAAGGCCACTGTTTTCGCTCTTCGAAGAGCAGTGTTCGAGCAATATGATGAGACTTATGCTCAGGCTTTTGGAGTGCAACCGTTGCGCCCTTCTTATACTCAGGCTAATCCACTTGATCAGCAGCCTGCTAGAGGTATATGCTCTTTGTCCATCTTCCAATTTGGATGTCTTTATATGCTTTTTGGGAACATGGAGAGAGAATCTGGCTGTAAGTTAATCTTTTCACTCACCTTAGATTATCAATGGTACAGTTCTTCCTCTTTTACTTCATAAAGTTTCACTTATATTAATTATCCCTATCTTCTCATAATTGCTTTAATGCAATTTTTTTGAACAGAGCCTTGTTAATATGATTAAGTTTTCCTCACTACGTCTTTACAAATTTACATGAAAGTTGAAGCTTCCTACACAACAGTAGGATAACTAGGCAGTTTGCATATTATGAGCCTGTTGATTTGAGTGTCAATTTGTGATTACATTGGAAGCTCGTGTAATTTATTCCTTCACGTATGCAAGGATGTTAATTAGGGTGGAATGGATATCTAGCTGGTTGCTGTCTGTCTAGCTATTCAAGTATGTTTCACATGTTGTGAAATGCTACCTTTTTGCTGATGGTTCTTCTGTTGTGTTCTCCAGCTCCTTTGAGTGGTCCGATGGTGATAGCAGAAACTTTGGGCGGTGGAAAGACCACTACAAAATCTGTTAAAGTTAAGGACAATTTCAAGAAGGATAAGTACCTTTTTAAGCGGCGAGAGGAACCCAGTAACTCTTTCCAGTTAGCTTCCAGGGAGGAGACACCAGATGCAGCTGGGCGTTATGTATTTCAGAAGAGGGCTCCAGCTGTGTCTGTGGCAACTCAGATTTTAGAGAAGCATGAAGATGCAGGATTTATAAGCCAGGATGGTGCAGCTTCGGCTTTAAATGCCAAAGTAGCTGCAGTAGACCAGGTTCAACCAGATGGAGGTGGTCTTGCATCCCAAGCAATTACCTTAGATGCAAAGCCTTACCTTCATGACAAGGACAAAGAATCTTCTGAAGAAATGACCAGGAGCTTTGAGCCAGATGATGTTGCTAGTAAAAGAATGGGTAGGCCTGATTTCTCTGGGGAGATGGCATTGCCAAGCATAGTTGATGAGACATCTCAGTCTTCCCATCTGGAGAGCAAAACTTCTGTTGATGTTAAACATGATGGAAATGTAAAACTGTCAGGTCCACATGAAGATTTTCCGCAAACAGAGCAGGGATTTCTGACTATAGCTGATGGAGGAAATGACGTGCATCAAGTTAAGAGTGCTTCTAATGTTCTATATACTTCACCGGTTGAAGTAAAGCATCACAAAATTAGCGTTGATGGTGTGCTGAAGAAGGTAAAAGTTCATAAGCGACCTGCAGATGACTTGAAATCTGAGACTTCTGCTATTGGGGAGAAAAAGAAGAAAAAAAAGAAAAAGGATTTAAATTTACAACCCACCTCAGGCCATCTGGAGAAGCATTCTACTTCTGGAAAATCTACACATCTATCAGGAAAATTGGTAGGAAAACCTGTCTCAATTGGATTGCCTCCTAGAGAGGATTTACGTGCTGAACCAGTGCAGGTGGATGTTTCTGCCAGTAATTTGCTGCCCATGGATACCATAGCAGAAGCTGATTTTGAGTTGCCGCAACTTTTGAGTGATTTGCAAGCTCTTGCTTTGGATCCTTTTCACGGTGCTGAAAGAGAGACCCCTGCAGTTGTTCGGCAGTTCTTTTTGCGGTTCAGATCTCTTGTTTTCCAGAAAAGCTTGTCTTTATCCCCACCAACAGAGAATGAAGCTCCTGAAGTTCGTATTACTAAATCTCCTTCGAGTGTTGGGGCATCTGACAGTCCTGATGATCATGTCAGAGCTTCATCGCTTGCAAAGCCTGTGAAACACATTGTTCGGCCTGATGATCCAACCAAAGCTGGGCGGAAAAGGGCCCTCTCTGATCGTCAAGAAGAAATTACTGCAAAGAGATTGAAGAAAATCAAAGATTTGAAGGCACTGGCTGCAGAGAAGAAGGCGGCCAGTCAGAAAACTTCTGAAGCCCGGCGAGGAGAGGGAAAAGAATCCATGGTCCAGGTTCCACCCAAGATGGTAAAACCAGATTCGACCAGGAAAGTGGAGCGTCCAGCTAAGCCAGTTGAACCCACCATGCTAGTGATCAAGTTTCCTCCCAAAACATCACTTCCATCTGTTGCAGAGCTGAAGGCAAGGTTTGCTCGTTTTGGGCCTATAGATCAATCAGGTCTCCGCGTCTTTTGGAAGTCCTCAACATGTCGTGTGGTTTTCTTGCATAAGGTTGATGCACAAGCTGCATATAAATATGCTGTAGCAAACCAATCCTTATTTGGCAATGTGGGTGTGAGGTGCTTCCTCCGGGAATTTGGAGATTCTGCATCTGAAGTCTCTGAAGCTGCCAAGGCTAGGGGAGACGATGGTGTTGGTGCCAACGAAACACCTCGGGTCAAGGATCCTGCAATGGCTCAACGCCAGACATCAGTATCAGCGCAGCAATCTCTTCCACAGCCAATGATCCAGCTTAAATCCATCCTGAAGAAATCTACTGGGGATGAGTTAGGCCAGGTAACCGGTAATGGAGGTAGTAGTAAAGGGACCCCACGTGTAAAATTCATGTTAGGTGGGGAAGAAAGTAGTAGGGGGGAGCAATTAGTGGTGGGTAATAGAAACAACTTCAACAATGCTAGTTTTGCTGACGGTGGTGCACCTCCTGTTGCTATGGATTTTAATAGTAAGAACGTTCAAAAGTTCATTTCTCAACCATCGTTGCCTAATGTTCCCCTTCCTCCTCAGTTTACGAAAATCCCACAACATAATTTGCATAATTCCGAAATGACACCCAGAAATACTCCCAACTTTATAAACACAACTGCATCAGCTACTGCAACCACAGTTGATATATCACAGCAGATGATAGGCCTTTTGACAAGGTGCAGCGATGTTGTGACCAACTTGACGGGTTTATTAGGCTATGTGCCCTACCATCCACTTTGAAAAAAAAGGCACTGTACTCAACACTACGCCAAATCCAATACAAGAAAAATGCGGGCGCGTTGGATTGTGAATGACTTATTCGAGGAAATGCAAGAACCAAGAAATATATAATCAATCGTTCAGGAGTAGTTTATTTTGAGGTTTTTGGGCTTCACAATGTAAATGTACTCTCAAATTGATAGTGGCATCTTGTTGGTTGCCATTCGTTTCTTTTTTTTTTTCTACTTCAATCATTTTCGAGGGTAGGGGAGGTTTGTTGATTTATTAAAGCCCATTGATGGATGCTCACATGTACTGCTGTACCCATGTTTTTGAAATTGTATGCCATGGCATGAGTACCTGAGATTGAGAATGACCTTTCCATGTTTGAGCCATTCCCTAGATGACCTTCACCTCGCAACCGATAGCTACTATCTGGAGCCCTTTTGGGTATTGCGTTGGAATTGAGAATGACACAGCAATGCAACAAATAGTGGTCAGCCATTGTGGTATGTAGATGTGGCACTTGTCGAGTCGTGTGGTGTAGAAGTTTTATGTTGCAGTACATATATCCAAGAATTTCTCTTAATATGCGTAAATAACACTAAACAATAATTTTCTTAATCCTATTAACTATTTTTGTTTTTCTCTTGCTAACAATTGTTTACTTCCGTAGTGATCTTTTCTCTAGTTGTTTTTTTTCTGGAGCTAAGTAATAAAGTGTGTGCTGTTCGCTGATTAATTATGTTTGCACAACCTTTTTGTAATATAAAGTCATACTCACTGTAATACGTCAGTCAACAGCAGGATATTTAATAGATCAACAGCTTTCTTTTTGTGGGTGATATATAATACAACAACAACTTGCAACACTTCGATGTGAGTACTTGCTTTTAAAATAATTTGAGGAGACTAGGAGAATATAAAAATCCAAACCTTATCAATTCTATCAAAAAAAAAATTGGTTATGTTCCAATAGGATTAACTCTTAAATTCTCAACGGAGAGATTAACCATGTCAAAAAATAAAAAGGAGAGATTAACTCCTAAAGTATCAATCAGTTGTACAAAAAACTAAAACTAAAAATAATGTAGAAGAGAGGTCCGTATATGCCATGGATTACCGGTGGTTCAACATCAACCTCAAGGAAGCTCTTGGCCTCAACTGCACAAAACTATTCTTAAAGAGACCCGTATATGCCATGGTCTCCTCTCCATCGTGGGTAGTTCACCTTCAAAGCAACGAACTTCGGTAGGAAAATACATAGGCAACAACCCCACTTGGGGAGCTCGTTCCTCAATGAAGTTTTACGTGGAAGACTCAAAAGTTGCAACAGAACCATTTGGTGCTGATGATTCAACTCCTGTGCAAACGAATCCTTGGCAGCGACAAGGTCACTGAACAACGGTGAGTTTGGCCACATGATCAGAGCGGCGGTGAAGGAGGACAACGGTGCTATGCCTTATTCTCTAATTCGGACACACAGCCATGTAACCCCATCCGTACCATTTCTTAGTTTAAGTCATTAGTTCCATTTTATTATAAACAAAAACTCCAAAATTGGTGGCGTATTCGGTATCGTTTCCGTATCCAATATCATTATATCTGTTTTTTAGGTATTCACCGCCTTTAAGGTATTGCAACTCAAAAAATTTGAGATATGAATTCAAGTCTCACTCTTATTATTTCTCTTAAAGTATATTCGCACTCTTGCAATATTAACTCATTAAAATCATCGCACAAAAGCATAGAACGTATGGGACTCAAGTTAGGATAATCACAAATAGATAGATTTATTTTTTTAACTTTTTTTTTTTAAAATTATTGTATTTACATATTAATTGGATCGAATACTCATAGCGGTACCAGTGTACTGCAACATAGGTCCCATTGGATATTGTTTCTTCTTCTAACATCATAACTAATTTCATTATCTTTCTTCTTTACTTTGAGGAGTGATTGTTGCATAAATAAAGTGCAACAAAGAACTTAACACAAAAAAAAAAAGTGTAACAAAGAATTAGTTAGACGAGTGGTAAGCGACTCAATTTCTCCAAAAAAAGAAAACACAAGTTCAATTCTCAAAAAAGTGTACTTGTTGAGAGGAAAACTAACTTTTAATATTCCATCTATTGGAATTATGAGGAGCGCTAAGAACACACTCTCTAATACACTCTTTTTATCACACTCTTTTTTATTGGGCCACATCACACACTCAAATATCACTAAAATTTATTACCTGCTAAACAAGTTCATTTCAATATTAGATTATTTTTTTAAAAAAAATCTTTGTTTACATTTTTTTTTTGTGCTTAAATCTCTTTTTCCATTACTCCTAAAAGTGTCCCCTCGAGGATTAACATAGGCTACATATCTTCTTGTCTACATCACATCCTTAACCAATTCTCACTTTCAGTACGTAGCGAGAAGAAGACCTCTGCCTTCCTGTTCTCATAGATTTAAGGTGTATCTATTGAAAAAATCTTTCATTATTAGATTATTTTTTTAAAAAAAATCTTTGACTTTACGGCCACAAATTTTCCACACCCAAGCCTCTTAAGTTCTGTCACGGTGAGGATTGGTATTCTATTGAACTCCCATTATTGGCATTATCAAATCTTCCTATCACTGGCGTCGTCGTCTCCTCCCATTGCCGGCGTCGTCAAACTCTGCTCCTATCACAGGCATCAAAAGCCAATCCGTCAAAGGTATGTTTACTGTTGTAATAATAGGTCTGTGTGTCAGTTTATTGAGTGATTAATCATCCTTCATAAATCATAATTTGCTTCAATAATGAGAAAACCCAACACCTTGATTTGGTATAAACACAGAAATGATTTGTATGAGATTGGATAAGGTGGACGATGCTCTGGTTGTGAATGATGTTCTAGTTTTTAGATATGTCATGTGAGGCTCGTGTAGTCGCATGATGTCAATACTATTAGTATTGTTAAGGGATGGTTAACAGAAGGGACATAATACACATTTTCATTACTACAACAAGTCGTTTTGCTGAGTTCAAAAGTACATGGGGGTTGGGTGACTTACAATTGTTTATTTTCTGGTTTATTATCAAGGTCTCTAGTTTATTTTTCTAACTACGGAAGGTCAAGCCATGACTAAGTTTGAGTAATTGAGCAATTGTTTTGCAATGTTAGGTATCCATGGAATTTGGAGAAGATGTCATCAATGCCACTAATGAAAGAGAATCACTTATTGAAGCTTCTTACAAAATTGGAGAAGATGTTGTTAATGGGAACACAGAGAATGTTGTCAATGGTACTGAAAATAATGATTCATGTGTTGGTGATTATGAGGCCGATGGTAGTGTGGAACCTTACGCTGGAATGGAATTTGAGTCACAGGAAAATGCTTATTTATTCTGCACACGTTATGCTAAACGTGTGGGATTTGGGGTGTCAATACAAACTAGTCGTCGTTCAAAGATTTCTAGACAATTTATTGACGTGAAATATGCTTGCACAAGATATGGGAAGAAACGAGAATCCACTGCATTTAATCCACGTCCTTGTTTCAAGGTAGAATGTGAGGCTAGCTTCCGAATTAAAAGAAGGTTGGATGGAAAATGGTTTGTCGAAAACTTCATCAAAAATCACAATCATGAGCTTTTTCCTGAATATGCACACTATTTTCCTTGCCATAGGAGCATCAATTCAGCTCAAAAATAATGTATTGAAACTTTGCGTGCTGTTGGAGTGAGAACAACCAAGATTTATGCTTCAATGGCCAAACAACATAACAGATATGAAAACATTGGCTGCTTGGAGAAAGATATTAGAAATCATTTGGATAAAGATCGTCGTTTGGCTTTAGAATCAAGAGATGCAAATGCAATGCTGGAGTGTTTTATGCTTATGCAAGAAGAAAATCCAAGATTTTTTTATGTAATTAATCTTGATGATGAAGATCGTGTAAAAAATATCTTTTGAGTGGATACAAAAGGTGAGATGACTATGCTGATTTTGGAGATGTAGTTTCATTCGATACAACATATATCACAAATAAGTACAAAATGCCATTTGCTCCTTTCATTGGTGTGAACAATCATTTTAAGTCAAGGTTACTTGGTTGTGCATTACTAGCAAATGAGTCCTAAAAAACTTTCACATGGTTAATGAAGACATGGCTTAGAGCTATGGGTGGCAAGCCTCCAAATGCTATAATAATGGATCAAGATAAAGCAATGAAATTAGCTATTAAAGAGGTATTTCCTAATGCTCGACGTCGTTTTTGTCTTTGGCATATTCTAAGAAAGGTACCTGAGAAGCTTGATCATGTATTAAGAAAACATGAAGATTTCATGAGACATCTTAGCACACGCATTTACAAGTCTTGGTCAAAGCAACAATTTGAGGATAAATGGCAAGAAATGGTCAAAAAATTTCAGCTTTCGGGGGATGAATGTATTTAGTCTTTATATGAAGAATGGGATCACTGGATTCCTATTTACATGAAGGATACATTTTTGGGTGACATGTCAACAACCCAAAGATCAGAGAGCATCAACTTATTTTTTGACAAATATGTATACAAGAAAACTACATTAAAGGAATTTGTTGAAAAATAAAATTTGCTTTAAGAGATAGAGATAAGGCAGAAATGTAAGCTTGTTTTAATACATAGCACAAGAAACTTGTTCTCAAGACTCCATCATCATTTGAGAAGCAAATGTCAATGGTTTACACACACGAAGTCTTCAAGAAATTCCAAGTTGAAGTTTTAGGATTTTCTAGATGTCATCTTACATAAAAGAATGAAGATGATCATATTACCACTTTTAAAATCTTTGACTTTCTTAAAAATGAAGACTTTGTTGTAGAGTGGGATGCATCAAAGGAGGAAATTTCTTGTTTATGCTGCTTATTCAAGTATAATGGGTATCTTTGTAGACACTCATTAATGGCACTCCAAGCTGTAGGTGTTTTTGTTGTCCCATCACACTATATATTGAGAAGATGGACCAAGAATATTAGAAGCAAGCATAATAAAAGAAATGCAAATGAAGAGGCTCATTCTAAGAAAGAGAGATATGATCACTTATTTCAAAAGGCCAATGAATTGTTTGAGGAAGGGTCATTAACTAATGAAAGTTATAGTTTTGCATGTCATGCACTTGAAGAGACCTTGAAACAATGTGTAAGCATTAATCAGTCTTTGAAATTTGACAAGCAAACTATCATGCAAGGAGCTAATGAAGTTAATGATATTTGTGAGAAGTCCCTACTTGACCCTCAAGTGTCAAAAACAAAAGGGGCTCCAAGAAGAATAAAGAGTGGGATTGAGAAAGGTTGTAAGAGAAAATCTAGTGGCAAACTGAAAAAGGTTTATAAATTCTTATCTTTTTGGCTTTATCATTACATTTCCAATGTTCTTGTCTTAATGTAATTTCTCATTGTTATATGTCTTTGTTGTGTTGTGATATATGAAAAATCTAAGTATGACGTTATCCAAAAGGAAGCAATGAATACATTTGATATTCTCAATAATGAAGTAGTGAATGCATCAAAAAGAATGGTATGGAATGACTTTTTTACTTCAGTTTTTTATTTTTTTATACTATACTTTGTATTTTTTTTATCTCTTCTAATAATTTAGTTGTTTTATTGGTTTCTAGAAGACTCTAACGGAGACTTCAAGCATAAAACAATCCTCGCATCAACAAGATCAAGTATTACCATCTCAATTCACACCATCATTTTTAGATAGCTCCGAATTAGTTGACAATGATTTTAAATGGTAAGGATAATATCAAAAGTTATATCAAAAATATATTTTGATAAGAGTATCCATTATTTATTTTATTTTATTTACTCTTGCAGGTCGTAATTTCAAATTATACCCAATGCACTCAAGAAATTGGCAAGAGTTATGTTGTGCAAGATGAACTCATGGTTTTGTTCCAAAGTTGTTTATTGATGTATTAACAACAACATTAATTTTGTATATGTTAACAAGCTTAGCATTAGCAAAAGATTTTGCAAGATAAACTCAGAATTTTTAGTTTTGGTGCAAGGTTATTTTCATTTATTTATTGATGTATAGACAGCTTATATAGTATTAGCAAAAGATTTTTGCAAGATAAACTCAGAATTTTGAGTTTTGGTGCAAGGCTGTTTTCATTTATTTATTGATGTATAGACAGTTTATATATACATATATATATATACATATATACATATATATATATATACATATATATATATATACATATATATATATATACATATATACATATATATATATACATATATACATATATATATATACATATATACATATATATATATATATATATATATATATAGAGAGAGAGAGAGAGAGAGTATACGAGTTTTACTTTTCCATGCTTATTTATTTATAATTTGCTGTCATGTATGCTATTGAGTGCAAGTCTATTTTTTTTTTGGGTTTTTAACTTATAAAATTAGTAGCTACACTCACTTTCCAGAACAATGATATATTATTAACAAAATGATACACCAAGTTCCAACGACTTTACATCAAATGGGAAATTGTTATACCAGCCAATATTACAAAGGAAAATATTACACCAATAAAAATATAACAAGCATCATATTGAAGTAGAATTTGCTTGGTTCAATCCCTTCAGTATGCAAGCTTCCATCAAACTTCACAGATATTTAGTCAATTTCATGATCTTGTTAGTCTCACATTCTTGCCAATCTAAAACAAGAACCAAACAATCATGATCTTGTGTGAATAATAATTGGTGGGCTTCTGGCATATTGCAAGGTCATATTGTAAGGTCATCCTTTTGTACCAATTTTTTCCAGCATAAACTTTTTACCACTTTCTCATTTGCATCTTGTTCATCTTTGAGACTCTCAATAGTCCTTTCCCAATCTTTCCAGCGGTCATCCCTGATTATTGGTGGCCTTGATAAAATCCAGTACCCACCAGTGCGTTGGACTCGATCAACTTCAATCAAATAAACATTTCTCTCAAACCAGCAATCTCCTATTTGGATAGACTTTCAGCAATTACCTAAGACAATAGGATGACATGCAATTATAACTTTTTTTCAGATTGAATGATTGATCATTAGTGACATGGTAAGTTGCTCAAAGACAACATTGTGTAACATTTGCAGAATTTGATCCATGCCTCTATTTTATCAAGCAGACAAAATTATTATGCTCATAAAACTAAAGTTTGTCATTCAAGGAAAAACCAGTTTCTAATGCTCAGCTGTTGTACTACATTTACTCTGTAAAGAAATCAAAGTATCTACATCTAACATGTAATTATAGTGACTATTTAAAAAGAAAATCATCTATTCTATTCATATCAGGACAGACCTTGTTTTGTAGTAAGATAAGCAAGAAAATTATAGAAGGATGATAATGGAGTGCAACATATGATTTGAAATCATATTTCAATCACAAGAAATTTGTCAATTTACTACATTGAATGTCCTCTAGTAAGATAATGTTGGAGTACCTTCAAAGTATTGCATCTTCAAATTCTAATCCATGATAATTATATCATTCAGACAACTAATATCCGACATAAATTATTTGATTAAATACATTGCTTAGCACAAATTTTGAAGTTCCTTTACATTTGAAGGGCAAATGATGATATTATTTTATTTGGCAATAGACAAGGAAACATTAGTAGTTTCATCTCTTTATGATCAATTATTCAAATAGAACTAGGTTATGCATCCTTCCTAGATCCTAATGATACCATCGTAACTACTGTAGGGGTCTTTATTAAGGTTATATTTCATGTAAATGTTGAAATTTATATATTATACATATATTTACAATTATACAAAGCAATTTCTCCAACATCATATACACAACTCCAATCCCTATTACTCTGGTTCTTCAAATTGTCAACTATAATGGATACTAAAAAAATTGCATTGCATTCAACAACTTCTGAGCTAAGAAGTTTCCCTGCTATTTTTCTTCCTTTGAACATAAGGCTGTATAGAAATGCAAGGAATTGCCTAATAAACATGAATACTTAGTTATCATGAATTTTTATGAGTTCTTAAGGAATACAAATCCAAATCAATGAAGAGACTGATCCTTCAATACCTTACTCAACCAAATTTAGGATCTCACTTGATAAGTAACAAGTTATAAAGTATGGACTTTCTTATACACTCATTGAGTATCACCACACAATTAATTCTTCAATTATATTTAGATTTATAAGCTTTAAAAGGATATCAAATAGATACACCATCTCAGGCATTTTGTCAAACAGAACATCTCCAATTTGTCAAACAGAGCATCTCAAATAGATACACCAAAGATGCCTACCTATAATGTAGAACTGGGTTGCTGATGATGAAAATCGAGGTGGGGATGAAAATCAGGCGGCAGAGAATGAAAATCGAGGTGGGCATCTCCAATGTGTAGGCTGTCACCTGCGGCTTTGGCTGACCGACGGGTGGCAGGTTGGGCGGCTGAGGTTGCTAGACTGAGGACTTGTGTAGATGGCCGTCGACAGATGTTGCTAGACCTGCGGCTTAGTCATCGACGGAGGGTGGAGAGAGGTGGGATGTATATTGTCCTTCATTGATGGGGATTCTCAGTCATTGTGTTCAGGGGAATATATATGCGATACACCTTAAATCTATGAGAACAGGAAAGCAGAGGTCTTCTTCTCGCTAGGTACTGAAAGTGAGAACTGGTTAAGGATGTGATGCAGACAAGAAGATATGTAGCCTATGTTAATCCTCGAGGGGACACTTTCAGGAGTAATGGAAAAAGAGATTTAAGCACAAAAAAAATGTAAACAAAGATTTTTTTTTAAAAAATAATCTAATAATGAAATGAACTTGTTTAGCAGGTAATAAGTTTTAGTGATATTTGAGTGTGTGATGTGACCCAATAAAAAAGAGTGTGTTAAAAAGAGTGTGTTAGAGAGTGTGTTCTTAGCACTCATCTGGAATTATAAAAGCAATGTCTCTCATAATTTTTTACACCAAAAAAAAGTGCATCAAAGAAATTTCACAATTCCATACACTAACAAATTTTATCCACTATAACCAGATTTTAATTTATTTTTATTTTAATTGTGTCATAATTATTTTTTAAACACAAAATTCTTGTATTTGGGCTTGAGTGTGTATATAAATATTATTAATTAAAATTTATAAAAAAATTTATATTTATAATTAATTATCTATGACAAAAAAAATATATGTAAATATTATTAGTTAAAATTTATAAAAAAATTTATATATACAATTATTTATGATATAAAAAAGTGATCTAAATTTTCTATTTATGCGTTTAGGGATATATATATAAATATTATTAATTAAAATTTATAAAAAAATTTATATGTATAATTATTTATGATAAAAATAAATAAATAAATAAATTTTAGTATATACTTTAAGTTATAAATCATCAATATCAATTATTAATTTGATTTTATGTCAAATCAACGATTTTGAGAGTTGGTGTATGCATATACATATACGGTGGATGCATCTTAAACGTTTCCATCACCTTCCTTCCTTTTTTTTTTTCACTCTTTCTCCCCATTTTCTTCCTTTTCGCTACGGCTGCCATTCAGTCTGTAGAATCTGTATTAATAACCAACATTTCTGCCTTTTCTTTTTGTTTATACTAGTTTTGTGTTTATTTTAGAGAAATGATGGGACAGTGATTTGCACCTAATTGAATATATACTCGAAGCATTAGTTAAAAAAAAAAAACCAGCTTCACTCTTTTTTTTTTTCTTTTTAAGTCACTTAATTAAGAGAAACTAAAGTGATCTAGGATAAAATTTTAGTTAACCAAATCAAGCCAAAGCTGGGACAAAAATTAGTCCTTACTCACACGATGTAGGAAAACCTCACCAGATAGTTTCCAAATTCCAACTTTTAAGTGAGTTTTTTTTGGTACATAACTTTCAACAGAGTTTGATGAGAAGTTAGGCAACGATGCTGAACAAGATCCTTAGATTAGGTGTGGCTAAAGCAAGGGTCTCATTGGTAGTGGAGGTCACAGAGGCCAAAGTCGAGGAGAACAGCTGGGGAATTGGGGGCATGGAATAGATTATGATGGTGGTATTGTAGCATGTGTGACTTGGAAAATTGTTTATGGTCCAGATGCTGCCTTGATCGAAGCCATTGGCCTGTGGCTTGGTTTGTTGGCAGCTTTGGACCTTGGTTTCTTTGATCTTGAAGCTGAGTTAGAATGCATGGAGAACAACCAAGTTTTGCAGAGTTGTATGAAACTTGTATCATACACAGGGATACTTTAAATGAGCATAGACTGGAAAAGACTTTAAATATTTGGAAATCAACTCACCATGCCCGATCTCATATTTGCCACATGTCTCTTCTGTAGTTCGTTTAGAGTCATTGAACTTTGCTTTATTTTTTTGGACAAGAGAGACTAGAAATACTTTGGAAGGAGTAAACTGCAAATATTTTGGCAAGACTCATCTGCAAAAAGTAAAATAATATAAAAATTAAAAAAACCGGTTAACCTATGAAGTATTTAGGACCATGAACGGACACATTTAATTAGGACCATTATAAAATCTTCCTTTTTCATACCAAAAAGATCTTTAAAGTAACGGGAAAAGTCTAAGATGGAATTTTTCTTTTTGTCTATTGATTTATTATTAAAATAAATAATAATTTAGATTAAAATGTTAGATATTTATAAATTTTAATTAATAATATTTAAATTTATATATAAATTTAATTAAATTATTTTTTTATAAATAAATGTACATATAATAAATTTATATATTTTAACCGATAATTTTTATATACACTTAAATCATATATAAATATTATCTGATAAAAAAATAAATTCATCTATGGACCTAATCATTTTGGATTCATGATAGAAACCTCCTAAAGTAACGTAACTTTTGACATTTATTTTAAAAGGATATATATGTGACATATCTAACAATAGGAGTAGTTTAGGAAGGTTTATTGTGAGATGTGAAAGTAGTATATTTTAACTATTAAATCATATATAGATGGGTAAATTTAAAAGTTAATTATTACTTAAAAATATTATATAATTTTATGTTTTAATCTTAATTATTTATATAAGATTTATTGGTCAAATAAAATAGAATGAATGGAATGAATTCCAATGTCCTAGTAGAAGCACTCCATTTCCAAATATAATTCATATTAATAACTAAAAAAAAGTTTATAAAATGTAGAATTTCATTATTTGAATCCTTGAAATATAACACACATACAATATTCTCCTCACATGTGGATACGACGCAGAGCATAAAGTCATTCATATGATATATAAGAACAATAAATCATACTCACATATGACACAGTGCCCCCATACATTTGTTGTATTCTAAATTTTACTAAAAACTAATAGTCTTCCTTTTATACAACTCCTACATCTATATTTAACAAAAAATGAAAACCTTATTGAGTTGTTGATATTCATGACATCATGACTCATGGTTGAACAATAAAAGTCTAACTCATCAAAAGTGGCACCATTTTTAAAAACAGAAGAAAATTGTATCAAAATAAGAAAAAAAACATATTCAAAAGAAACCTGTTATGCAGCCTCAGATCTCCATCCATACTCAATTGTCTCATCGAACCAACCCAACCCTCGTTCTCATTTATGTTGCAACTTACAAGTTACAACCCATATTTTTTAGATTCTATTATTGGAAATGATTATTAGCACAAAAAATTTTCATGTAAAGCCTCATGAATAAATAATAATTTGCCATGTATGCATTTTTTTAACTTTTTTTTAACCATCCATGAATGGTGATCCATCACCTAATTGGTCAAGAGACCATTCTTGAATTTTCCTACAATAAAGTTTCTTAATAAATGACTTATAACTCATTATTATATGAGTTATGCTAACAAGTACTACAAGAACATTTGTTAAGGATATTAAAATAAAAAATTTTAAATAAAAAAAGAAATTTTTTTAAATTTTCAATACATTAAATACATTATTTTCATCTAGCACTTCCTATTTTGTATTTTTTAGCAAAACTCTTGTTATATATAAGCAGTACAATTCCTCATTCCTTCCACCATGCATTTTCATATCAACTTCAATAATTTTACATCAAACAGTACATACATCTCTTTTCACACTCTATCTAATATCATTTATCAAACATATTTTTTTCTATTACTTTCTCTCACTAAATCTGACACCCTTAAAAAGGGTGTCAATAGTACGTACACCTCTTAGGAGTATATGATGATTTTTTTCCTTTTCCTATATCCAGTCAACTCAATTACATGGATCCATCCAAGTTGTACCCACAACCCTTAGGCTCAGCTAGTGGGTATCCCCTAGTTGGGTATGATGGGTACAGGGACCCTACCACTGCATACCCGTCACCTGCAACGAGTGGAGTAAATGAGTATATATACCTAGCACCATCCCAAGGAAACGCTTACCCAATTCCTGGTGAGGGTGGGTACAATGGGTACGGGTTCCCTTCCAATGTGTACCCGCCAACGAGTGGAACAAATGGTTATCCATACCCAACAATAGTGTCATCTCAAGGGAACATGTACCAAGTTCTTGAGGTAGGTGGGTATTCACCTTCGCCACATAGATATGATGGATATCCGACATATGTACCTACAGTTGCACCTACACCGGGGTGTGGTTACCCAGCTCCATAGGCAACACAAGCGGGGTACAAGCACCAGTATACTCAGTCTCAGCATAAAAAGGCTCACAAGAAGAAGAAAAAGAGCAAAAATGGAAAATTTGGATTAGGATTGGGTGCTGCTGCTGCTATATTGGGAATTGGTGATAGGTTCCTTGCTGGGGAAGTGGTGGATGTTGTTGGGGATGTTGTTGAGGAAGTTCAGAATGAGGCTGTGAATTTTGTTGTGGAAGCTACTGTATTTGGTGCATTCTCTTGATTTCTAAGTTGTTATTATTATTTTAGTTCTTTGTTTTGTTGTTTCTTTTTATTTTTACTCTGGTTAGCTAGGATTAGGTGCAATTACCGTTAATAATATGGTGTAATGATGTTTTATAAAAAGAAACTTTTTTTAAACACATGTTAATGGACATTCTATATAAATACTGTATGTCGATATAAGTGTAGGTGAGTATCGAGATATACTATATTTCGAGGTAAAATTGATGTACCGTATGTTAATATTAAAAAAAAAATGTCAAGTGTTGTATTCTAGGTGTTTGGGATTGTTTATAAAAATTATATCTAGGCATAATGACATTGAACTTTCTTGAGCTGCACTCAAATGATAGAGCTCTTGTTTTTTTCAATTTTAAATATTATAATGAACTCTCTTAATGTTCAATTTAATGTCATGTATTATTAAAATAAAAATTATCGTTGGATATCATTGTACTTTAGTCTTAGATGTAGATAATTTTATCACTAGTTTAACTGTTAACAAATTTTTTTTTCAAATTTATATTTAAATAACTTAAAATGTTACAATTTTTATATTAAAAGATTATAACTCTAAGTGAAAATTTTTATAAGAAAAGTAAAAACAAAAATTATTCAAGAAAAATTATCTCAATTGAATTCTATATACATATTGTCAAAAAAAAAAAATCTATTTTCATCCAAATATTATTAAAATAAAAAGTAAGAAACCGGTACATTCATACATCATTTTATAGAGAGAGGTTTTGTAATAAGATAATAAAAAAAAATACTCTAGAATATAGTAACTAAGTTAAAGTTCAGCTTTAACAAGTAGAAAAGTACTTGTGAGAATGGATAGTCTCAATATTTGCCAAGATTAACCTCATATTTGAAGAGTATGAATTTTTTTTTGTAAAACCAAAAAATAATAATAATTTAATTATAAAATTAAGAAATAAGTTATCATAATTAATTTTGGCATGCAAATTTTCTTTTGCATATTTATATTATTTTGCAACTGTTCATCATTTGTCATATGTATGCCATCGATGTTAGTAGTGACAAACTAATCAACTGTACAATTAGCCTCACATAATGTTGAATTAAATTCAATTCAGTTGTGTTTAATAGGTCATATACAAAACAATAAAAGTCTTTTTTTCTTATTAAGTGAAGTAAGTTATATTACATGAATTAAATAATATCATTATAGTATGTCATAAATTAAATATACAAAAAAGCCATTTAAATTTAAGTCTTTGAATACTCAATACTCGGTCCAATCAGAAGCTACTCGGGTTAAGTTTGGGTCTAAATATCAGACCTGATATATTTTTCTAATCAGAATCGGATCACACTTTAGACTAACCTAACTTGACCCGATGTCATATAATGTTTTAAAATTTATAATATATTTTAAAAAAAATTAATAATAAATTATAAGATTTCTTAACTTTTCATTAAAAAATGGACTTCTTGATTTAAATAATACATTTTACATAACATGATAATATTTGTTGTGCTATAATTTATTTTGACATATATATTGTAAAGTATTCCTTTATTTTAGTTTCTTACTTTAAAAAATTTATGACTTAACTATATACAATCTCTAAATTTATACATTTTACTTAAATATTGATCGGCCCAATCATTCGGCAAGCCATGACTGAGTCAAGGTCAAGTCCTAAAAATTAGTCCAGTCAAAAAAATCAAGTCAAGTTTGACCCAAGTTAAACCCGGCCCTACTTGGTCCATGAACACTCCTATTTTAAATCCCTTTTTGATAATATAAGAACTCAACTAATAGGTCTACATATATAATTAAAAAAAAAGTAAAACAAAACAAAAGAGCAGAACTTAGTTGAGTTTAGGTTGGTAAATAGGTCTACAGGTGACATCAAGGTCAATCTCAACTATTCATTTAGAAATAAAGGAGATCAATGATTGAAATGAACCACTAAAACTTGCTAAACAGATTATTGAAAATTACAAAAAGGTTATTTTTTCTCTCTCCCCTCAACTCAATGCTCCAACAGACTTTCTTTCTCTCTCCTCTCAAGATTCTAGGGTTGATGAGAAATATCGATGATCGGTGCATTAGGACTACTACTAGGAGAGAAATATCGGTGGTCGGCAGAATGAATTGGAGAACCCACCAGCGTCAGTGAAGGAGAATTTGAGGTAATTCCTCTGGCTGCATTAGATCGAAGGCTAAGAATGCTAGAAGGATGAATGACGATGATGGTGGAAGAAGAAGGGCGACACGTGAGGTCGAGGCAGTATTTGGGGAGGAGGCGACAAACTTCACCAATGGCCGATTCATGTTGATTCCATGGTCAATTTGGCTTCGATGGCATCAAATAAGAGGCGGGGGGACGACAAAGGAGACACATAAGGTTGAGGTGGCATTTAGGGATAAGGCAAAGTTGGGCAAAGGAGAGGCATCGAGGGATGACGTCGAAGCAGAGGGTGTCGGCATTTGGATCAAGTTGAGGACAAAAAAGGAAACGTTAATGGGTGCTTGAAAGAATGTGGGTTGCTGTTGTTGGTTTCGTCTCTCTGGTTCTGGATCTATTATGAGACAAGGTCGAATTTCATATCGGAGGTGGCAATGGCATTGCAGAAGAGGTCGTACCCTCGCGATGGCATTTGTAGTGGGTAGCGATAGTAGCTGGCCACGGGTTGAATGAAGGACCCATACAGAGGCGGCGGACCAAACCAAATTGGGGGTAATTGGTGGCAATTGCGGGAAGGAAGTGGTTCAAAGGCTGGCCGAAAGAACAGTGTCTTGCCAGTGACTGGGAAAAAAATTAAAGACTACAAAAATGACTCCGTTACAAAAACAAAATGAAGTTTTATAGGGACTACCATGCAAATAGCTTTATTTAAAGGATTGCTATTAATATGAGAATAAAACTGGTTATTACAGGTCAAAAACAAAAGGTGCATCATGCACCCTATCATTGAGGGGTGCATAATAGCACTCACCTAGGTCTACAACCCTGCAACCTGTGTTTAGCATGAAAGAATAAAAGTATGTCCAAGTCAACCAGAAAAACTTGAGTTAATCCATATTCTAAAATAATAGTTTACTAACTAAAAACAATATACACAAACTCATGTAATTTTTTTAAAATTAGATTACTTTTTTAGTTTTTATATTTCATTAAATTTTAAATAATTTTCTATAATTTAAATTTTTTAATAATGTTCTTATAGTTTTAAAAAAACTTAAATAAGTTTTTACTTGGCTAATGGTTAAACTTTGTTAATGAATGTTTACGCTTTTTTACAAACTATTATCTATTGTTGTTATAGGTTTTAGAGACTTAATTATAAATTTTATAATTAGTGAAAATTTAATTAAAAACTTATTTAAAATATAAATATTTATTTAAAAATTCAATAAAATTATAAGATTTAAAAGAGTAATTTAACCTTTATTTAAATAATTAAAAATAAAGTTATGTTTTTATATAAATTAAAATTTGAAGCTCTTTAT
Source organism: Ormosia emarginata (assembly GCA_029884605.1). Classification (NCBI taxonomy): domain Eukaryota; kingdom Viridiplantae; phylum Streptophyta; class Magnoliopsida; order Fabales; family Fabaceae; genus Ormosia; species Ormosia emarginata. The sequence goes on along the minus strand of JAQQTP010000070.1, from coordinate 210,203 downwards.
TTTTATTTTGAAATTTTAAACTCTTTTAAACCTACTTAATCTATTAATGAACATGTTTTGACTAATGTTATAAGTTATGACAACAAATAGGTTTTGCGAGTTAAATTTTATTCACATATACGAAAGACATTTGTTAAACTGGTTGCTTCGACCAAACCGGTGGTGAACAAAACTTTTAGTTTTTTGACTGGGTGGTGACCAAAACTTTAAATAGTTGGATTGTATACTCAAAAATTAAAATTGCCATAAAAGTCAAAAGAAAAAGAAACTTGTCACTTGTTGGAACCATTGTTCATCACTGAGAAAAGAAAGACATAGCTATTGGCCCCCAAGAGTGTTCATGGGTCTGGTTTGACCCGCGAACCCGATCAACTCGACTCGACTCAATATAAAATATTCGGGTTGATTTTGGTAATCAGGTTTGTTCGGATCAAACCCGATGAACATGTCTATTTTTTGGTTCTAGTGACAGGTTCAGTTAATCGACCCGATAACTCAACCCGATGACCTGAAAAAACGACGTCGTTTTGGATAAAATTATATACATTACCTTGTTTTGTTTCTAGTTCTCACTTCTCATTTTTCACCCATGCACCCAAAGTCTCACACAATCACTATCTGCAAAATCAAAATCTTCAAATTGAAAACCCTAAGCGGCAGTGCCACCGTCCACCTCTGCTGCTGCTCAATCTCCGGCTCTCAGCTTCTCTTACTCGTTGCTCCTCCTCTTCTCTCGGCACAACCACCACTGGTTTCATGCTCACACCGTTTTCACCCAACTCTCACTAGAAGCCTCCTCTCCTCTCAGAGGCTTAGACAAAAGGACAATGTGGGTCGCAGTTGGTGGCTAGTTCGCGATGACTATATCTGGGTTCGTGGTGGTCAGATCTGGGTTCTCGGTGGCCAGATCTATTATCTGGTTAGGTGATTTTGGCGAGGAGGGCTATGACGACGAACCCAGATCTGAACGTGGTAGCACTTTTTCATCTTCATCTTCTATTTTTTCTTCTTAGGAAGATGGAGGTGGTTGATGAGTAGCTAGAAGGAAGCAGAAGAAGGAGCGAGTTGGACTGAATGAGTGAAAGGTTATGGCAAAGGTGAGTGAAGATGAAGATGGTCCTTTCTCTTTCTTCTTTTTTTTAAATTTTTTTTTGGTTGGTTGAGTGAATGAGATGATTAGTAGCGTTACGATTTAATTGATCTTGCGTTTGATTTTGCATTCGTTGAAGTTTGTTTGGTTTCTCAGAAAATGGAGGAAAGCACAAGAAAATGGAAAGAAAGAAAAAATGTCAGGAAGTGGTCTGGCTTCAGTGGTTCAGATGGAGGTGGAAGGAGGGAACGGGGGTGTGCGACTCGCTGGCGGCGGCAAGAGTTCATGTGATTAGGCTTGCTAGCAGGGACAGAGGTTTGCAGGTGTGGGGTCATGAATCTTGGGTGGTTTGGCATCTGTGTGTATAGAGTCTAAAGGCTCTATGGGTGGGGGTTCGATTATGGCTAAGGGGGAGTTTCTAACCTGACTACTCGACCCGAACCAATCCGATTGTAATTGGGTTGGTTCGGTTCAGATTACCTGAATTTTTTTCCCAAAATCGATCCAACCCAACTTGACTTCACCTAATTTGTTTGGATTTTTTCCTCTTAAACCCGAACCAATCCGACCCGTGAACACTTATAATTGGTCCGATGCGAGTTGCTTTTGTATTATCAATTTGGATTAGGATCACATGTGGCCATGTTATAAAAGATAAATATACAAAAATAAAATTCATCATTTCTATATAAATAATGATATCAAACAACACCTCAAAAAAAAATTGATATCTAACATTTTTCTTTCTCATAACATGATCTTTTTGTGCTAGTTAATAATATAAGAGGCTCTCATTTGGAAGATTTCATACCTCTTCCTTCTCCAAAAATTCTAAAATACTCTCCTAACATTATTTTTAAAAATTTTGTAATTGTTTAATTTTAATTTAATAATATTTCTTTTAACTCAATGAAGTGTATAATTATAAGTGTCATATATTATAATTTGAGTATAATAGTATAAATTTCTCCGAGTATATAAGAAACTCTCCTTCTAAGCATAGTTATTAAAATCAGCTCGTACTGACCACTCAGACTGGTGAACCGATCATCTGGTCGATCCGAGCAATTGTTCATGTGAGATTCTAAACTAAAACTAATTGACATTAATTGGAGTGATCCAACAGATATATAAATCACACTTAAAATATTGAGACAGACGATGTGAGACTCTTAACACTCCCCTCCACAAATGCCTGGACAGAATAAACGAGCCTAACGAAGTAGAGGGAATAAACCTAGCGAAGTAGATGACGAAAATAAAATCTTAACTCTGATACTATATGAGATTCTAATCTAAAACCACTCGTACTAACCACTCAAACTGGTGAGCTGATCATCTGATCGATTCGAGCAATTGTTCATGTGAGATTCTAACTTAAAATCAATTGACATTACGTTAAGTGACTCAACAGATATATAAACCGATATCAACTCGGCATGAACTAATGTAAATCAAAGCGAACCGGCCTGGTTTAAAAGGTTTGACAACCTTCACCACAATGTCGCACGAAACACAACCTTCAGTCGCCGTCTTAAGCCATGGTGACAAAAAAAACGAAGGCGGCAAGTCATGGCAACGATGGAACCTGGCTAGTTGGGTGCAGCTTGCGATGATGGGTGTACTAGTATCAAACATGAACATTGAGAAGAGGAAGTCAGGAAGAGGATGTTGTAGACGCATTTGCTTCTCCGATATTTTGCAGTGCATATTCTATTTCTGCCTTGTGGCTAGAGGAAGTAAATGTGAGAATTGAAATATCGGGGTTGGGGTGCTAGAGTTTTTTTGGGGTTAGGTTTGAGTTAATGCGTCAATCCAATAAATATCTATCTCCTATTAAAGTTTTATTTAAGTCAATTAAATAAATTTAGTGTAATGTTGTCTTTTATAATTAATGAGTCAAAATATAATATTATTTTTTATAATTATTTTTTTAAATCAATGTTATTAAATTATTTTTTTTAATACTAGAGTTATTTTCTTATAATAAACAAAAAGAAATAGTAAAAAGTGATGGATATGATAGTTTAATAATAAAATGTAATAATTTAATAATAATTTTATTTATTTTATTTCAAACATATAAATATCACGAACTAGAAGGCCAGAACCATCATTTAACGGCTTTCCGGATGAAACAGAACGTCGCCCAAAACTAAACAAAACGAAAAGTAACTAAAAAGGAATCAATCAACTAAACAAGTTGTTAACTCATTCTTCTTGTTATCTTGTAATATAATCCCTTCACGCTTGTGTCTTCAAAAACACCCTTCCTAGCTAGCTACTTTAATCTCCCTCCAATGCCATCTGGTAGTGGTTTCTGGAACAAACCCTAATCCCAAACCTAAACCTTTCCTTCAAATCCCTGCAATTCTGCTTCACTCACACACCTTTTCCATACCAGAGAACCAAACGCACAACACAACCTCCCAGCCAAAAAAAAAAAAAAAACACAACCTTAACAAACCCAAATGTCTCACACCCCACAAACCCTAATGGCCCTCGATTCCGCCGAAACCGAGGACTCCGACGAAACACCCCCGAACCAAATACCCTCTTCCCTCAACCCGCCCAAACATTATGACCCGACCCGAATCCCGACCCTCCTTCACCTCTCCTTCAACCAGGACTCCGGCTGCTTCGCCACCGGCACAGACCGAGGCTTCCGCATTTACAACTGCGACCCCTTCCGCGAGATTTTCCGACGGGACTTCGGCCCCGGCGGCGGAATCGGGTTGGTCCACATGCTCTTCCGGTGCAATATCCTCGCCTTCGTGGGAGGCGGGTTGGACCCGCAGTACCCGATCAACAAGGTGATGATTTGGAACGACCACCAGTGCCGGTGCATCGGCGAGCTCTCGTTTCGATCGGAGGTGAAAGGGGTTCGGCTCCGAAGGGACCGAATCGTGGTGGTTCTGGCGCACAAGATTTTCGTGTACAATTTCGCGGATCTGAAGGTTTTGCACCAAATCGAGACGATCGCGAACCCTAAGGGGCTCTGCGAGGTGTCGCAGGTTTCGGGGACGATGGTGTTGGTGTGCCCCGGGTTGCAGAAGGGTCAGGTTAGGGTGGAGCATTACGCGTCGAAGAGGAGCAAGTTTATCATGGCACACGATTCCAGAATCGCGTGCTTCGCGCTCACGCAGGATGGGCGATTGCTCGCCACCGCAAGCAGCAAGGGGACCCTGGTTAGGGTTTTCAATACCTTGGATGGATCATTGCTCCAAGAGGTGGAGGTTTTACGTTTCGAGATTTATGATTGTTATACTAATTAGCATATTTGGATTAGCTTAAATTTTAGAAAAAAAAAAAATTTTTTTTAAATTCTCTCTGGGTAAGATTTTTTGGACAAAATTTAATTTAATTTCTTTATGTTCATTACATTTATTTTACCAATTAAACTATAACATATAGTCACTGGTTTTTTTTTTAATGCACATGAGTCATAGTTTAATTAATAGAATGGATGTAATACATAGAGAAATTGAACTGAGTTTTGTCTTCTTTTTTTTTTTTGGTGCTAGACCCTACTAGGGCTAGGGGAGGCCCTACCATTTGTTGATTTTCTCATTATTTCTTGTTTTTATGCCCATTTTGGAAGTGAATTTTTGTCACATTGTTGCTGTGAAATGTGATTGTTTGTTTTGTTGTATTAGATCTTTCTAAGTATTGGTTTGTCAGTTGCATTGCTACGATGGCAAAATAATGCTAGAAAATCAGAGTTGGTTTTGTCAATCTAGTGATATGCATTTGCTGCTGATTGTTTGTTATTTGGACTTTGAAATGTTAGTTAAGGGACAATTGTAATATTGAAGAGGCTTCAGCTAAGTTCAGGTGTTTTGGAAGTTTGAATGTAAAATTAGTGGGATGATGATTTCAGGTACGGAGAGGTGCGGACCGAGCAGAAATATACAGCCTTGCCTTCTCTGCTACTGCACAGTGGCTAGCTGTCTCGAGTGACAAGGGAACCGTTCATGTCTTCAATTTAAAGGTTGATTCGGGACAATTGGGGCATGACAGATCGCATAGTACATTCGAATATAATCCTGCTAGCCCAACAGCTGTTTCATCTCTTTCATTTATTAAAGGTTTGTGCACTGGCCCACAGTGAGTTGTTCATAAATCACGTATGGAAATTAGGTGCCTTGTTCAGTAACTACAAAAGAACTAGAAGAGCATTCGTTGCTGTGACATTACAAAGTCTCATTTAGTCTGGAAATTAAGAATTTTGTAATGACAAGTTATAGATCGCAATCATCTTAATTCTGTCTGTTTTATAGGTGTTTTACCCAAGTACTTTAGCTCAGAGTGGTCTGTGGCCCAATTCCGCTTGCAAGAAGGTTTGCAATATATTGTTGCCTTTGGTCATCAAAAGAATACAATTGTGATACTTGGCATGGATGGCAGGTATTTCAGTAATCGATTATATCTGTGTCCTCCTTAGTTTGTCATTGCTCTTTCTCTCTCTTTTTTCTTTTTCTTTTCCCCTTTCTTTCTTTCTTTCTTTCTTTCTTTCTTTCTTTCTTTTTGGTGTTGGTTAGAGATATTAGACACACACAGACAGAACTAGTATGGTGAAGTATGATTTGAGAACTTACTTCCTTCCATATTAAACTTTGAAGTTTACTTACTTCTATTACCATAGTTAAAACTAGCATATTAAACTACCATGGATGGCTTCATTCAGCTTTTGTGCCAATGGTAGTCATAACAACAGAAAAATCAGATTGATTTCTAGAGTCATAACTCTTAAAGTGGATGATGGGTTATTCTTTTCCTTTTTTAGGGTTTATGGTTCAGAACTTCAGATGCTTCTTCAACATTGGCACCGGAGTCGACTAGCTGCATGATTAATATTTTACTAGAGCTGTTTATATTTTTTTTGTATGCTTATAATTTATGATATAACTATCAAATGATGCCAGGTTTGGAACATTATATCTTAAAACAGTTAGATAAAATGAGCGTCATTTACATTTTCAAATGATCAATTTTTATCATGTGAATTTATTATCATAAAATAGAATATTTACTAGTTCCTTGTCTATGACTTACTTTCTTTTCCTGTGAATTAAATTTTGATGCAATTGTTTGTTAAATTGTTAATGCAGCTTCTATCGATGCCAATTTGATTCTGCAACTGGCGGAGAGATGACCCAACTTGAATATTACAATTTCCTGAAGCCAGAAGAGACATTCTAGCATGGAAGCGTCGTGTATATATCTTCAGTGGCCCTTGCTGTGAATACTTATTTGAATTTTCTGTTTACCATCCTTATTTATAAGTTGTAAATACGAGTATATGTAAAACCACTAATGTTATCGAATCCACTCTGTTGGCGTGTATATATTACACCTTATTATCAATTAAAATGAGCTCAGCAGCTTTCGCTCCAGATTCTTTACACACTTGAAAAGGTAATTATGTCTAGAATGTTAGCTTTGCTATGCTGATTATTTCTGCCGAATTTGTGCACAAATGTTCTAGGTCTTTACTTAGCTTGGGTCTTCAATCATGGATCATTGATTGGTGTTGTAAGAGCTTGTGTTAAATTTCAATTATGGGCATGGTAACACGTCCATAAGGAGCCCCCGCCCCCATGACCAGTACATCAGGCCTTGTTTGAATTGATGATAAGGGATGGAAAGGAGGGAAATGGAAAGGAATTGTCATGTCAAGGGTGCCATTGTTTGGATCCTTAAAAATAAGATGAGATGGAATAGAACTGGGAGATTTCATGGGGAGGGGGGGTGGGCGGGAGAGATGGATCATAATGTGGAATTATATTTTTATCTTCAATTCTAAGGTTTAGTCTCTGAGACAATGGCAATATAAGAATAATAAACTTGGGAATGAAATTTTCATGTGATTTTTTACTTGAGGTTGTATTTTTTTTTACATGATAAGGTTGTATTTTTTCATATGACAATGTCATGTAAGGAAGATTTTTTTCATATGACAATGTCATGTAAAGAAGAGAGATAGATATGAAGTGACTTTAGTAGTGCGATTTAGTTAAAATTGAAATTTTGTTATAATTTTTGTATCTATCTCTTTTTTTAAGATGATTTTGTCATGCGAAACTTTAAAAGATTCATTTCTAATAAATTTACAATTTTTTACATTTTTTTTTCATTTTCACTATAATTTCTAAATAATGGAATAATTTTTTATAAAAGAAATTTATCATTAAATATCTAAATAAATAGTACAAAAGCTTTATTCTATTTCACTTATTTTAATTATATTCTATCATATACCATTTTATTTTACCCACCCTAAAATATCCATGGCAATACAACCCACCGGGAATTGAAGGCTGACTCTGGTTTGTAGACTTGGAGACACTCAGATACCCTTGCTAGTCTATGACCACCAAATACCAAGACGTGCCTCTAAGCTTTAACACCCATTTAGAATTTACAAATTGACAGATGGAACCTGGCATGTTGTAATCGAACAGGATAAGGATTGTGATACAATGGTTATGTTGTGTTCAAGGCATTAAATTTCTTAGTTTCAAGGTCGAATTTTCTTGAAGTAATTGCTCTGCTTTAGTTTATCCTCTCCTCTACAGTTGGTCTAGATCTCCCTTATAACCAAGTCCTATAAATATTTTTACACCACACTAAAAGATTCCATGAAGCAATTATCCATGTTGTAAGAAACAAAACCTGTCGCACACAAAATTTATATTACTCAAATAAATTAAATATTTTTTTAAAAAAATTGCAATCATTTTTTAATAGCCTTTTATACTTTAACTCAAATAAACACTAAAATTCAATGAAAACACGCTGAAAAAAACAATTTGGAAGAACTAGTTTTTGCCATAAGAGTTTAATGAACATCCGTTTCTCAGATAGCCAAAGAATCACTAAAATAATAAGTTATTTTATAATTTAACTCAAAATAATCACCACAAATCAAAGAAAATAGACTGAAAAAAGTTTGGAACTATGGTTGCCATATGAGTGTGATGAACATCCGTACATCCTTTACTCAAATATATAGACATTGATTAAAAAAAAAAAAAAGAGACTTGATACATACAATTAGGTCAAGAAAATGGTAATATGTAATAAATAAATATAAAGAAAATCTAGTGCACATTACGGGCCAAATCTTAAGCAAGCATTGAAAATTAAGAACAATATCAAGCAACTCTCGCGGGGCCAAAGCCAAACCTCTATCTATTTGTTGTCGTCTGTTTTGACGAGAACATCAATTGCATCAGGGAAAGAACTAATGATTTTAAACTGAATTCTCCTCAAATCAACAGCAAACTCCAATGCCTGGTTCATGGTTGCTCGGGCACCCGCTAGAGCCTCCACAAGCTCTGTGTTGATCAAGTAACCCGCGCATATTTGACTCAAAATTCGATCATGTCTCTCTTGGAATCTCACTACTCTTTCTTCTGCTACTTCCAACGCCTCGCTAATGATTTTTAGTTTTTGTTCAGCCACTTGTTTCCTATGCCATCTCTTGAGGTTCGGCACACAAAATAAGAACGAGGTAGAGAAGCCTATTATGGCGAAAACGATGTTGAAGTCCATGAGAGATGTTCATGCTTCAACAATTCCTAGAGGATATATGAGTAAAACAATGCAGACCCCTTATACTTTGCTTCGGTTTGGAGTTACCACATTACTTGAACTTGAATTAATTAACTATTCTTTTTCTTTTTCTCCCTTTTGCTTCGTGCGAAAATACATATCCAAAGTGCCCCTCACATTCTGCCAACTTTGAATCCGTTATCACCAATTTTACATGGTAGGTGTTGAACAAACAAGTGTTCTCAAGTTTAAGGGTGTTTGGTCTAGTTGAGGTGTCTTACAATTTCGTTTAGTTTTTCCATAAAAACGTGTAACAATGAAATTACAGCCATAAAATGTACACTAGTTTTGTTTTAGTATTTTCTGGTATAGCGATTAATGGTTCGTTGTGAATTCATGAAAATTTTACTTCTAAACTCAAAAGTCAAAACAACGATATGTGAAGCAAACTCTACCTGCAATCAAATGGTATTTTAAGTATCACTAAAATAGCTCATTATTCATTATTAAATCAATAACAAAAAATAGTATCATTTTCCTGATTAAGATATAACGTCATTAAATGTAAATTACAACTTTGCATAATAAAATATAGCAAAAATGTAAAACTGAATACATAACCCGCTGTCAAAGGCAGCGCAGGAGGGTATCATGATTAGTTTCGAACTCAGGCTGGAGCAACAGAAAAATTTAAACAAAAAAAAAAAAAAGAAGCCACGTGGAGAATAGAAAGATATCTTGGGTATTCATACGATTCCCTTTGTTTTAATAGGAATAACATATATCCATTTAGATTGCATTTTTGCAGTATCAGTACGATCAGTGGCTATAGACATAGATTCAAGGTAGTACATTAAATACTCAGTTCCCCCATCATGTGGCTTTCTTCCGGGGATACACAAGAAATAAAGACCATACTGTTGTCCGATCATAACTTTACAAATTATTCTTGACAAAAATGAGATGACCATGGATCAATTCACTTCCAGTTGCGAATGAGTAAATCGTATGCTTGAATAACTAGATAAGATGACCTTGACATATCACTTATATTTTGCAACTTTTGCTGCCAGTCTACCTCGAGAAGTCCTCATATTAGGTTGCATCTTATTAGCTTTCCTCTTTCGTTTCTTTTTGGGACTTTGCCGCATATTTGGCTTTCTACTGAGTTGCATTCTTTCCAGGCGCTGGCGACGGATCTCAGGATCAGCCCAACCTTTTCCCCATTCTGAGAATGAGGAATATGGTTTGTGAGTTTTCATTGCATGCAACATATCTGCCTCAGGGTAAACATAGAAAGCTTGCTCACTCATAGACTTCACAAATTCCAATCCCAATTCTGTTGGCTCCAGGTATTTTATCTGAACATGGGTCTGCAATTGTATAGTGGAAAGCTTGAGATCAAACCACAGAGTCAAATTACCAATGCATACGCACAGCACATGACAGCATACATGTAGATAGGACAGCACATGCACGGTAAGACAGGCACACATAGTTTTGTTTGGTGTTTAGGACTTAAAAGAGAATTTTTGAAGAAAATAGCAGTGGCACAGCTCCAATTGAATGATGAATATAGAAATATCTTCTGAGAAAGACTTCAATCCTTAAATTCAAAACACCTTAAAAAGAATTTTCCATTTGATATGTGGTTTAGATCAATGTTAAATTACCTCCTTGTAGGATCACTGCTCAGAAGTATATATTATTTCTTAATTTTCAAAGGCAACAAATCCAACACTTTCAACCATGTAATTTATGAACAGGCTTTTGTAGTATAAAATAAATATATAAGGATATGATATTTCTAGTAAAAACAGTAATTATACCTTGTCATCTCCCTCCCTGACATATCCTTTAACTTCCAAAATTCGAGCAAGACCTCTCCACCATAATATATCAATGGTTAAAAACTTTTGAGACTGCATATGGCCATCATATGAATGAAAAAAATTAAAACTTGCTAAATGAATTAGCGACAACTTAAGAACATCCAGCATAACACACAGTGAGAGATGACATTTATATGTAGGTTCACCTGCTCCCTTATCTTTCCAACAAACATCTTAAGACTTGACCTCTCTCCAAGTCTTCTATCTTCGGAGCCAAAAAGTTTATCATCATCATATGGGCTATCCATGGAATAGCTACATGCCTGAAAAATCAACATACATGTTGCATTAGTTTCTTTCCTCTTACAGAATGTAGAAAATACAATCTCTGGACCATGACAATTTCATATTCATCAAACTATGGAGCCAAGTTAAAGGTTGCACAAAACTTGATCTCTTAAAACTAAAGTAGATCTAGAAACTCCACAAAACAATGCATTTGGTTAACCAATTTATCGTATTGAAGTCTAACCCAGAGAAATAAACACACAGAGAATACACATGGACATGGAGGAGGCTGAGGTAAATATGTCTAAAAAATATCCTGCGAAAAATCCAGAGTCAATATTTTAATATAAATTCACATGTAAGACAGAATTAATTGCAAGTTTAGTCAGTATAAAATTGAAACTATTTGACATACATAATGGGCAGCTATAGTTTGTAGTAAAATACACGCCTCCTCTTTCAGATTCTGCCTTTCAGGCGGGCCATCAACACACACATCACATCTGCATGAAAGGAGATTCATCAAGAAAGTGACAATGTGAACATTAACATGCATTAACAAGTGACTCAAAAAAGTTACCATACTACCAGTAAATACAGCCACAGCATAAGTAGACTAGGACATCCCTTTATTACAAATTACAAAAGCAAGTGAATATACTAATACAGTAAACAAGGTACGTCAATAACAGATATTGGTTGAATTTCAAATACAAGTAGGATCTTAAGCTTATCCTATTCTAGAGTAACTTTTCACTTTAATGGATGCTAAATCATAATAAAACGGCAAGGCATTGAGGCCAAACTTTACATACAACAGACACTTCTGATGACTGAAATCCTCTCCAAAGTACTCCACAAGTGTCTTGGCCCGACAGCATGAAGTATTCATTCCATATCTGCAAATACACATTAAGATTATATAATTAAATAAAACAAAACAAGATACATAAAGATGTATTCATCAAAGCAAACCTGAAACAATCAGACAACATGATATGAGCTTGTGTTGTTTGATCTTCAGTTCTACGACTTGGCAAAAGTGATGGTATTCTTGCTAGGTTTGCATATAGAACTGGTGAAATGTGGGCAAGAAAGAAAACAATGGTTTTGATACAAGTGGTGCAAAAGAAAAACAATAAGCAACCTACTAATGATGTGAATCAAGGGAGTAACATGAGTTTAAAATCCAACAGAACCGAGAAAAAAAGGTGCATCACAAGGTAAAAATTATATTCTAGTATAATTAACTTACTGCAATCTGCTAATTTCCCATCTCGACCAGCCCGACCAGCTTCTTGGTAGTAGGCTTCCAAACTCTGATCAAATTACATATTCAATTATTTGAGATATCTCAAAAAAAAAAAAAAGACAATTTAGGAAGTGAAAGCATCAAACATGAAATGCACAAGAAAATACAGATAAACTTCAATAGTTCGATTAATAATAATTATGTCAGGACAAATGCATTTGAAAAACAGACCTGCGGCCAACCATAGTGGATGATTCTTCTGACATTTGATTTGTCAATCCCCATTCCAAATGCTATTGTTGCAACAACAACCTGAAAATGATAAAACACAAATGTATAACTGTCATTTGACAAGTCTTTTTATGGTTCTGTAATGAAGAAAATAATTGAAATTATGTAGTATACTAACAGGCAACATAAGGATGAACAAGGGTAAAAACAATTCAGAGCCATGTCTTAATATCACCAAATTTTTAAGAAATTTGACTATTGATTTTTTGTTTTTAGTTCATAATATGAGAACTTAAGCAATAATAACAAAATAGTTACAAAGAAACAGCCATGCTTAGATGCATAACAGGCTGGGCAGGGTTTCAAACAGCCAAAGTTGCAAAAAGCCTAAACAAACATAGAAAAAAAAGAGTTTCTGTATGAAAACAAGTCTGAAACTCAGAAAGCCATCAAAATAAGATAAAAAGAGTAAAAGAGAATTACTCAGTTCCATTTTAAAGATAGAATTCCATGCAGTTGATCCTGGATTTTCATAATAATAGTTATGTGAATAGAACACCACAGATATAAATAGTTCTGAAAAATACGTGCAACTTAAATTTCTGAATCCAACTCTGGCACATCAAATTTTACTATTAAATGATAACTGGCCACCTCAATTCAAGTATAAAATATCAGTCCCTTTTTTTGAAAAAATAAAAAAGGAAGTAGTCAGGTTGGAAAATATTGAAGTCAGACATCTTTAATATTCTGTTCAAACTCAAAATCCATACCTCTAAAGTATTTTCATGAAACTCTGTATGAACCCTTCTAAGATGTGATTTTGGCAGCTGGAGAAAGAAATTGAGCTCATAAATCAGTTTAATACCTAACAAGCAACATATTTCAAATGGTGACAGGAGAACAAGCAGCAAAAATTTCTTAGAGAATAATGCAAAACTAACTACCAAGCTTTGTTCAATGAAATCCACATATGGCAGAATTGTTTAAAAGTAAATCAGAAAGAAGAATAACAAGTAAAATTTCAATTCTTCTACTTCCTCTAGAAGATATCGATTGGAAATTATGTACTTCACGGTGTCTTACACATGAAGGATCTCCTGTCAATTGACCATCTAATTAAACAAGATTGAGTATAATATATAACCCATACCGCTGCATTATAAGCAGCAGCCTTCACGCCAAACTTGCATAGATACTTTGCAATTCTCAGCGTTTCTTTTCTGGTGGGTACATATATGATTGCTGGTCCTTGTTCCAAAGGCTCTTTAAGAATTTTGAGTCTTCCTTCAGGTTTCTTGGGTGAATCAATTATCTCAGATAACTCCCATTCCTTAGGAAGAGGTTGTACACAAAATTCACCACAGGTAACTGCATTTATCAAGGCGATCAATACATAAAACAGGGAATCATAAATGTTCAACGAGGTTGAATTTCTTCACTATTAGCACTTAAATTGCATTCAGTTTCTACCCTAAATATGGCCAATTATTTTTAATTAAATCAGAAATAGCACAAAGATTATTACCATTCCAGTCATCTACACTTTGAAAGTCATCAATGTCATTTTCCAGGAACTCAACTGACAATTCTTTTCCCTTCATAAAATTGTCTCTGTTTCCAGAGTCGATTACATTAATATCTCTATCAGCATAATCATCTTGGTTGTCATCCACATCAGCGCTATTGGAAACATCATCTGAATCGTTTGAGATAAAAGCTTTTTTATTTTCATCAGTATATTGCTTTCTACCATATACTTCAATCAATTCACGAAAATCTTTCTCATATGAAGCCGGTGATGTTCCACTATGCCTTACCTGTATGAAGCCACAGTGAATCTCAAGTATTATAGAGTAACAGCAAGATAGTATAGTCAAAGATAAGTAGACGAGTTATAATCAACAAACTCACCATGAAGCATAAATTAGATCGAAAAAATGATGTAAGCACAACATTTGTTTCTTTTGACATGCATAGTAACTTTAAAATGTCTTCTCGAACTCTATTTGTAGCTGTAGCTGTCAAGGCCATCAGAGGTATATCAAATTTCAGGGATTTTAGCTTGCTAGTACTGAAATTTTCCCTCAGCACAGACAGTCGGCTGAAACAAGAGAAGACATTTAAAAACAGGTCATACTTATGACAGTAGAATAAAGACATTTAAGAAATTGTGAAGTATCTACTAAAGACTAAACAAAGAACAAAAGTGATACGTGTGATAATCAATAGAATCAACCAGCAATTTATCTTAGTTTCTTTAATATACAAACCACAAATTGTGATTATTTAAGATGTTCTATGTACACTAATTGATCCAGTTCATTTCCAATAGTCATAGACAATGAGGAAACAGAAGGGATAAAACAGACCTGTAGTCTGGACGGAAATCATGACCCCATTTAGAAACACAATGCACCTCATCAATTGCGAATAAAGCAATACCACGACTTTCTGCAAGCTTCTGCAGTGGTTTAATCAATCTACATAGGATTGTATTATAGTTACCAAACATAAGAGGAATAAAAAGACTAAGAAGATGAAGACTTCAAAGACACACAATGAGCTTCAAGGCCCCTAACCATACCTTAGGACTGTCTCTGGGCAAACATATATTATACTATACATGCCTCTCATCGCTTTCTGTTCAACAGTATTGTCAGGCTGGCCAGACCCAAGAAAACAAGCACTGACTCCATGTCTTGCTAGCTTTAAGCATTGATCATGCATCAGGCTTATTAACGGTGAAATCACAACCACCACTTTCCTAGTTAACAATGCAGGAATCTGAAAGCACAGAGATTTCCCTGCCAAAACATAATTATGAATAGATGCACAATAGTAATACAGCAGGCACAAGTAGAGATAAAGAATAAAACCAGATCCTGTTGCAGCCAGGACAAGACAGTCTTTATGAGCAATCCAGGCACTCAAGGCTTCCTTTTGAAAACTTTTCAATGAAGAAAAACCAAAATGCTTTTGCAAGAGACTGCTAACTCTCTTCTCCCAATCAGATACAATATCCAAATCTTCCAGGGAATCAGCTACAAATGACCGTGACAGCACACTGGGATCAACTCCCTTTTCAGAAAAAGGCTCCTTGTGCTCTTCCACAGTTCCTGTTGCATCAACAGCTACATCATTGTTCTTGCTCTCTGTGACTTCATCATTGGATTGGAAATGGTCGAGTATCCTCGACTGTCGAACTTGGCGGGACGAAGGCAAAGCTCTTTTTTTGAGAGCCTTTTTATTATTTGCATGAAATTTGGAGGTGTGAGTAGTGGATGCTTCGCAGCTAGGTCTACTTCCACCAGCACCATTCAAGATATGCTCCACAGCGCTGGTAATAGATGGACCCACTAATTTTATGGCTTCCACAATGTTGGAATACTCAAAACCCATTTCAAGCATTTCTGTAATGACTTGGTCGGAAGATATGGCGTTGCCATCCATGGCATTAAAATTATAAAATAAAATAAAATAAAAAATTGTGAACCAAAAAAATTCACACACACCTAGAAACGTGTAAATGGAAATAAAGATTAGTAGAAGTGTATGAAAGCGGATCAATGCGTAAATCATGAATTAGAAATAAGAAAAATCCCCTTTTGGGGAATAAGAAAAATCAAACTGAAATAGCATCGTGGTTCTTCTATTCGTCCAAAAGGGCCAACTATGTAGGATTGACGCAAAAAGCAGAGTAGAGATTTATGAGACAGCAAAAGCGTTGAAGGAATTAAGGTGACATTACCTGATGAATTATTTGCTGATTCCGAAGTCCGAACCGCGCCAAATCTTTGTGTATGGAGCTATCACAAATTGTCAAATACTCAAATTCACAATTCAGAAAAACCGCCTCTCTAAACGACGCCGTTAAATGTAGGTCTATTCTATCTGTACGTCAGTACGTGGTGGAGTGTGGGAGTAGGCCAGGCATTTCATCAGGCCGTATGAATTAATTTATTTTTGATTTCCATAACCTTAATTTATTTAATAAATAACTCGAATTTAATTTTTTAAAAGATTTATTTAATTATGTAAATTAAAATTTTGATTTTTAAAAAATTTATTTAACTTATTAAGTCAAATTATTTATTTCAATATTTATATATAATTAAAAATGTATAATATTTATATAGTTTACTAATTATATATTAATTATATTTATTTTATATAAAATAATAATTTTGTCAAAGTTATATTTATTTAAAATTTTAAAAGTTGGAATTTTTTAACTTATATGAAAACCTTATATAATAAATTTTTTAAATAAATTCTTGAGTCAAGTCAAGTTTCAATATTTTTATAAATGAGTAAACCCTCATTTTAGTTCTTGAAATTATATGTACCGGTCATATTTGTCTTTAATTTCTAAAAATTATCAACTTAATTCATGAAACCTCAAAATGTCAGTCGCGTTGGTCCCTGCATCAGTTTCTGCCAGTTAAACTTGACAAACATGCACGCGTGACACGTTAAGTGTCAAGTTAGACACTGACGTAGCTTTCTATATTGTCCAAAACGACATAGTTTGATTGTCCATAAAAAACAAAATTTTCAACCCTAAAACGACGTCATTTTTTACCAAAATTCTCAAGATCAACTTTCCTCAACCCTAACTCTCATATGGCACAAGATCGACTATAAGTTGAAGATCCAAATCGCTTCAAAACTCAAATCGCTTCTAAGCCACAAGATCAGTGGCAACTTAAAGATCCAATCCAAAATATAGGATGTACACCTCCAGAATTTTAGCATTATCAGAGGACATATGCCAAGCCACAATATCATGTTCTGAAGATGCAGGGACAAGCATGGACTGCTCAGTACTATTTCTTAGGAAGCTTCTTAAATTAAATTATTCATGTACTGTTCTTTCTCCAGAGTGTAGAAGAACTATCATCTTTGGAGCTGTGATTAAAAGTTACTTCTTTTGGGGTTCTTCTCAGTTTTGAGAAGCAATGTACTTTTCGGTGATACTATCTTCTGCTGTTATCTATGGGAGCTTAGACCTGATTTTGAGTTGAACATATCAGTTTGGTTCTAGCAATGGTGTTGCTCAGATGCTTCTATGTGACACTTCTACAACGTTGTTTCTTGGCTTGCTTACTTTGCTTGTCTCTGGGTCTTAACAACTCAGCCTCATCCTGTGACCTTCATGATTTATCAGCCCTGAAGGAGTTTATAGGCAACCATACAAATGGTTTTATCATCACAGTATGGTCCAATGATGTTGTCAGCTGCAAATGGGTTGGAGTTGTCTGTGATAATGTGACTGGTGGTGGTGGAGCAGCTGCTAGTAGAGTAGAGTGATTGGAACTTTATTTCAAACATGCAGAAGGTAACCGCATTCGTAAAGACTAATATGAATTAGTTGTCTATATGTTAGAGACTTATGTGAATTAGTTATGGCACATCAGGGACTAATGTGAATTAGTTGTCTATATGTTAGGAACTAATATAAAGTACTTTGTTTTCAGGGCTTGACACCAGTAATACAAGAGGTGATGTCTGGAGTGCCTCACAGGTTCTGTGTTTGACATCTGTGGAGGAATTTCACTAAGATGTGAGATTTGAGAACGTAGGGTTTGGGAAATTTGGGATTCGAACAAGAATTAGGAACTTGAACAAGAATTAAGAACTTAGGGTCTGGGAAATTTATGATTAGAACACGAATTGAGAACTTAGGGTTTGGGAAATAAAATGTCGTTGCAATAGGGGGAATCTGAAAAATTACCTTTTGTAACGTTCTTTTTTCTAGAAGAAGAGGGAACGTCACACCATAATAAAATGCGAAAAAATAATAAATCATAAATTAAGACTCGATTTATTTAATATATAAATAAGCCTCTTCAATCGTAAATGTATAGTAATTAGGTAATGTAAATTTTTTTTTGTTTGTTGTGAAAGAATAATAAATATATTTACAGTAGAAATCGACATGAAATAAAATCATACATCCACATATTATTATATATATTTGCATTAAGTCTGTTTAATTACATCATCAAGTATACAAAAAACAAAAGCTTTACCCATCCCAAGATGTTTATAAATATACAGCTTATCAAAATAGCAAAACATCAGGCTTCCCAAAAAGATATACGGATAATCATCAGTAGCCCCCGATAATACCAGCCCCCTAAGATTAACGAGAATGAACTGTGGCAGGATCCTCCTCTGGGTCTTCCTCGTTAGATGAAATCATCGTCGGAGCGACCGAGTTAGAAGCAAGGCCTTGTGCAGTAGATAGGAATGAATTCTCTTGTGGGGTGTAATAGAGATCATATCACAAATCACAGGCGGGTAGGTAAAACTCTATATGAACAAAAGCAATGAAGTTAAAAACAGGTGGGTCATAGTAACCCCAAGCCAACGACATCGTCAAGTCCCCATGATAAATACAACCATCCGTACGCAGGTTGATATACCAACAATCAGGACCTCCGTGGAAAGTCATCCTCGCGTATCCAAGAAATCCATGCGGACAAGACGACATCTTCGAACAAACACTAATCATAGTCAGGTCAAAAAACTGGGGAACTCGTGTACTTCCTCTTTGTCATCAGCGTCTTCACAAAATCATATAAAAGTACAAAATAACAGAAAATACAAAAAAGAGGTGAGACACCATACATTCAGTACCAATTATGGTAGTAAAGAAACGAAATGGCGCAACGCGCCCACATAACATAACAAAAATGATAAACAACATCAAGATCCAGTCAGAGAACCATTTAACAATTCCAAGAAATTATAATATCAATAAAGTAACAATTATATCAACACATAATAAATAAATGACAGATGGTATGTTGACTCACAATACACGTGCACATGATATTAAAATCCCTACTCCATGGAGCTAGACACAAACATCAAAGAGAATGATTAAGGAGACATGTCAGTATCTCGTCAGCCATAAAATCAAGTGCTTCCATAAAAAAATAATCATTTGCGTGTCAAGACTTTATACAGCGACATTCTCACAGGATTGAGATATAGGACAGTGTTTCAGTCTCGATCGTCAGTACGCTTGTATCGGTCTATCTCACGGCCCAGTGGAGCTACCAACTGTCCATTTGTGGAACACCCACACCCCGACGCCCCCAATGTCAACAATATGACCTACACTTAGTCTATTCGCACCCGCACTAAGGTGTAATTTAACTCTTAGGCTCAATAGCCTTTTAGCAGTTATAGACTGAGCAATTGTTCAATGCATGTTGACTCAATGCATATCATGTATATTCATCAATAATATACTTCTCATGAAACATACCACAATTTGGTCAAATTAAATATCAACAAGTCTTTGGTCCCACACATGGACTCACAATGGCATATAATCAATTCTCAATAACAACCTACATTTACAAGGTTCAATACAAACCACAATTTTATTTTATGAATCCATAATTTCTAATTACCTAAGTCTTGATTAATTACACAAGTCTAGGTCAAATAGACCCTTGAGGCCGTGACCTCTAAAAAACAAAATCCAAACATTTTTCTTTCATCGCATTATTGATTTCATAACACTAAATTGCTTAAATCACAAGATTACACAAAAGTACAACTTAGACCCCAAAAATGTTTTAGAGGCCGTAAGCCTCCCAAAAGTGTGAAAACACAATTTTTTCATTACATGCATCAAATCCTTTAACACCTAATCACCTAAATTTCAATTCCCACAAAAAGATTAAACTCAAACCCTCAAAATTTTGTCCAAGGTCGTGACCTCCCCTAAATGGGTAGGAAACCTTACATTTTTCCATACACCAAAATCAAGCAATCCAACATCATCAAGGCATTCAAAATAACCAACTTTTTTATATAAATCAAATAGGCACATAACATGAAAAATAAGCATACAAAGAGAGCAATTCATTGAGGATTCCTCCATCAACAACACACAAAAGTTCCGTTACTATCGATAAAGGTTGAAGTGAGTAGATCTCCTTCTTACCTAAAGGAAAACAAGAAAAGATGACCCCTTGTTGGTTCTTGTGATTTTCGTCCAAAGCTCCACCAAACCCTAAGAGTCATAACTCAAAGAATCAACACCAATAACTTGAAAAAAAAAATGATTCATGGCCATGAAAATAACCATAGAAACGAAAAAGAAGAAGAGAAAGTAAGGAATCAAAAGTCTACCTCAAAAGTTTTAAGCTTTGTTCTTGAAGAAAAGTGATGAAAAAGATGGATTTGGAAGATGATCACCAGATGGGAAAGGTCTAGAATGGTGAGGGGGAGTGAGAAATGAATGTGTTTTAGCAAGCCAATAGAGATGGTCTCCAATGGTAGCTACAATCGTGGAGTGTGGAGAGGAAGAGAGAAAAAGATGAAGAAGAGATGAAGAGGAAATGAAGAGGGAAAAGATAATAGCTTTTTGTGATTTAGAATTTTGGAGTAAAGAATAATACGACAAAAGCCAAATTTTGGCTCCCCAAAGGGCTCCAAACCGTGGCATCAAGAGAGAGAAAGAGAGGGAGAGATTTGGCTTTCCATGTAAGTTTGGGTAATTTGATCATTTTTTGTCAAAGTTTCCTTGAGAAATTTTGATTAAAATATATATTTTTTTAAATGAAGTGAATAGATGTGACATAAAGTAGATTTTTTAATAAGGTGATAAGATTTTTACTACAAGTTATTATCCAGTAGACAATTATTACAATTGACAGAAGTTAGCGTTAATTGTCTAACATATAATAAAATACACAACGATTTTTATTTATCAGATAAAAATTTTAAAAAACGTGAAATCTCATAAACCATGTCTAACCTTGGGTTTAATAAGATCCCTCGTCGACGTTTCCACAAATCAAGGTATTCGAGGAAAATATCTCATTTTCCCGACTCAACTCAATATGTACGCAAAACAAAAAATAATATTAAAATATTTTACGTTTTAAAAAAAAATCACAAAAATCACAAATATTATAAAACGACTATTTATCATAAAATTATAAATTTTCGGAGTATTACACCCTTCACCTCCAAAATGACGTCGTTTCATTATTGGGAGCTTTATATTTTGAGACAAAAACAAAGCTGTGTCGTTTTGGGAGAGATAAGTCACATCAGCGTCTAACATGACAAGAATTAAGTTGATAGTTTTTAAAAGTCAAGGACAAATGTGATCAATACATACAATTTCAAAGACTAAAATGAGAATTTACTCTTTTATAAATAGATGAAATACAAACTCAAAAAAAGTCTACAACAAATAACAAATCACACTCAAACTCACACATTACAATATATACATATATATAAGTCTTTCTGTACAAAACTTACCCTAACTCACCGAATTTCTACCCTAAATGCGGCAGTATAGCTCAAAAGAAACGAAGATTGTTCAAAATTTGATTCTTTCATCTTGTGGTTGTCATTTGGTACGGGGTTACATTTTTTTTTTTTATTGATAAATTTCATTCTTCTTTTTTGTTATATTACAAATTTTTCTCACATTCTACGTATATGACTAAGGGTGTGTTTGGTTCAACTGTAAAAACTTTGATTATTTTAATAATCGATTATAATTGATTATTGTATAAAAACTTTTTATTATAATCGATTTATTTTTATGTTTAGATATATTAAATTTGAAAAGTGATTTTAAATTAATCTATTTCATTTGGTTGATATAAAAAAGAATTATTTTTATGCATTAAATTATCAAAATATGTATAAAATAATTAAAAAAATTATTTAATTAAGGATAAAATAGTATTTACATATCAAAATGTAAAGAATATCTATTTTTCATAATCATGTTATCTTCATTATAAAAATTAACTTCAAAAAAATTTATTTTACATTAAATTTTAAAGTGAAGGCTTTATTTTACAAACATTCTATTGAAACAGTTTTTTTCCAAAAAAAAAAAAAATAATCTAAGCTAAAAAAATTTGAAACAAACATACACTAATGTCCGCTAGAACATTAACTTAACCTTGATCAGAAGATGCTACATTTTATTTTCAGGTAAAATGTAGTCTAACTCTTGTTGTTTGACTCCTATTTTATAGTTTTCAGAAAAGAAAATGACACCTTTTTTTTTAAAATTTATCGCAGGCTACTTTCACACCCTTTAAATGTAGGATTCATATTTGCCCCAGCATTTGATAGCGCAGCCCTAATCGCAAACTTTGCTCTGATAGAAAATGACCTCTTCTGATTTTTTTCAAATATTTCACTTAATATTAGTTTGGATTAGTTATGAAAATTTTAATTATTTTAATAATTGATTATTGTATAATTAATTATAATAGAATTAGTTTTATATTTAAATATATTAGTTTAAAAATAATTTTAAAATAATTTATTTTATTTGAATGATATAAAAAATATTTGTATGCATTAAATTATTTAAAAAAGTATAAAAAAATTAAAAAAATTATTGGATTGAGGTAAATGATTTTTACATTTCAAAATTTTTGAAATAATTTATAATTTAGAATCATAAGTTTTAAGTTTATGAAAAAAAATTATTATAATATATTAAATTTTATGCAAAAATTGAACCAAGAATTACAAAACATGCAATTAATAGTAAAAAAAACTTTCACAAAAAAAACTATTGGTGCAATGATTTAAGTTGTGTCAAACATGTTCTTAGTCAACAACTTAGGGTGTGTTTAGTTTCGTTGTGAAAATTTTGATTATTTCAATAATCGATTATTATATAATCAATTATAATATAATTAATTTTATATTTAGATATATTAATTAAAAAATAATTTTAAAATAATATGTCTTATTTATATGATATAAAAAGAATTATTTTTATATAATAAATTACAAAAAAAATATAAAATAATTAAAAAAATTATTTAATTGAGACAAAATGATATTTACATTTTAAAGTTTTTAAAATAATTTATAATCTAAATCATAAGTTTCAAGTTTCAAGTTTATAGAAAAAAAAACAATTATAATACATTGAATTTCATGAAAAAGTTTAAGCATAATTGCCAAAATATGCATGAACAATAAAAAAATAGTTTTCAAGCCCAAAAAATAAGCTTTTGGTTTAGAAAATAATCCTAACCAAACATACACTTATATATAAAACTTAAAAATTGAGACAAGTATTGAGATTACTAATTTTGAACAAGTTTTAGAAAAAAAAATGCAATTACCAAGCTAATTGTGTAGCCTAATGTCTTTTTATTTCATACTTATTTTGTGCATATAAATATTATTATCATTCACAACAAACATTAAAAAAAAATTATACTAAACTTCAAAGTAAAAGATATATTATAGATAAAAATAGATACTTTCACATGAGTTTCTCACAAACAGAGTTCTGTGAGTAAAGAGAAAAATACAAATACATTATATAAAACCCCACAATTTTAGCAATATTCTACCTATTAAGAATTTTTGTATTTATCTCTCCTCACTGTTTGTTGATATGTGAAAAAGTCACAGTAAGAGATTTATTCCCATTATACATATCAATGCTCAGAGTAAAGTGTAGTCCACTACCAGTCAAAAAGGTCTTAATCAGTCCTTGAGAGTAGGTGAACAGTATAGATCAAAGTTCCATGAGATTTTTTTTTTGTTAAAGTTCCATGTGATTAGGAAAGTCAGAGAATAAGAAGTCCAAATATTCCAAAACTCCATAAAAATCAAAATAAAGTTACACTCAGGTTGTTTGAAAAATTCAATTCCTATGAACACACGAGACACTCTTTTTAAAGTCTAAAATCTATCTGAACGGAGCAAGAGGGTTTGGGCTGCGGGAAGCTTTAGACCTTCTAAGCTCTTTACACACGTTATCTAACATGCCCAGAAAGTCTCTTACTATCACAAAAATCCGAAGTGGGTTTGCGTCTTCTTTGCTCACATCCCCATGAAAATACTCAGTAATCTCTTTCACTCGAGCTATCACTCTATCTTCTTCTCCTTGCAACTCCTTCAGGTTTCTATCTGCATAACTTAGGAAACACTTCATCGAGTTGACAAAGTTCTCGCTTTCTTCATCCTTATGCAACTCCTTCTCTACTAGATATTGCAGCTTAACCATTCCATCTGATAGGTTTGAGACAGAGTTTGCAAGAACATCCAAGTCAATCGTAGCTGTCTTCTTTACATTGTATAGTTCAGTGCTCAGACCAGAAACTAGTTCTAGTCCCATTCTTCTGTAATCTTCTTCTTTCTCTTCCTCTGTTCTGTTTTTACTTTTCTGGCTGATTTTCCCCATAATGCTATCTGAGACTCTAATCCCTTCTGAACGAACAATCTCCTGTACAACAAAATGGAGTAAGGTAGTTCTCCCATCAGTTCCCTTAACATCTGCAAGCTTGAGAAGGGCATCGAGCTTAAATGCTCTAGCACCTCCTCTGATTGTCCCAATGTTCATACGGTTTCCTGTTTTGAGCACTGCTTCGAGTAGTTTCAAGAAGAGCCTGCTTGATCTTAGTTCCTTGCACGCATCCTGGGAGGACATAAGACAATGTAAGAATTCAAAAAGCTCAATCGTTATCAAGATTCTGGATAAATTCTTAATTATTTTCGAAATAAAATATTTTTCTTACTTTGTACTATTTAATGTGTGCCAAATCAATTGTAACATTAAAAATATAATTAAAGAGTAACAATAATGACACACACAACTGATGTAGCACATATTTAATGGTACAGTTCAAGAAAAATATCTTGCTTAAAAAATACTCAAGAATCTCTCAAGATTTTGCTTGCAACGGGACAAAGTCACAAAGGTCTTAAATTTTGGTTTCACGGCTACCTCTAGCATTGAAAAGGAGTTCCTGAGGTGAACAACTTCATCTTCAAAGGTCTCTCTGTAAAGCATGCCTTCTACTCGTTGGAAGGCAAATGGCACGCTAAGCATTGCCCTCACAAACTTTTCAGCGGACCCCAATTCATTGATGTCGCCTTTATAACTAGAGAGCTTTGCCTCTTCTTCCTTGGTGAATACCATTTTCACCAGTGCCTCTAGTTGTTGCAAAGACAAGCCCTTCCCTGATTTTTTTTTTAAAAAACGATTTAATAAACAAGATCTTAGATGTAGCAACATTAATTCCATCGTGGAAATGTTTAATATATTCCTAAAAATTTATGGAGCATCGGTACCCTATGATTTGTAAGTATAAATATAATATTAAAATAAATAAATAGATGAGATTAATTATTTGTTATTTGATTAATAAGTAATATGTATAGTCTATATTTTACATATAATAAATCTTATAAATTTTAATTATTAATATTTATACATAAACAGACTCACACACAAAAAAATTAGACTTATCTTAATTTTTTATTATAGATAATTATACATGTACAAAAAATTTTATAAATTTTAATTAGTAATATTTACATACATAATAATAAAATTTTAAAAAAAATTAATTAACTAATTATAATGGACAAAAACCTATAAAGCATTAGTGCTTCAAAACATTTTAAGAACACTGTAATCTTCACCTTCGATCATTGATTGTCTTCAGCATATGGTATAACTGCAAATGCATCCTGTGAGTGTGATGTTATAAATCAAAGTCGGTGTCATTTTACTTAGTAGTCATAATGGAAATTACTATGTGTGACAGTATTAATTTTGAGTGAGAGATACTTTATCCAAGAGTATGGGACAACTATCATATTGTATTATTTCCACCACATTTCTGACAAATGCACTTTGGAGTTTGGAACATGTAAACAAGAATTGATTTTCCCTCGTAAAAGGGCCCCTTTTTTTGAGGCAAAAATGTTTATAATAATTCAGCAGTTTTTTTTACCTTGTATTAAGGCTTCGCATACATGGTCAGCTGTCGCATTCAGAGCTTTTGAGAGTATTGTTATGTTCTGCAGCCGTTTTGGCTCAAGTACATGCTTGCTCGGAGATGGGCTTTTGCTCTTTGTTTCCTCATTCTTCATTGAATTTTGTATATTGTAGCCAAAAAGTGACTCGATCATTTCCTCATCCAACCTGATTAAAATTCACAATGTGCTTAAAATGGGTAATAAATAAAAAAAGTAAAAATATTGCTGTTATTAATAACAAAGTTGAACTTACTCAAATGAGCTTGATCGTAGCTTATCCCAAACCATTGTGCGATTTGGCGCAGCTCTTACTTTGTCCCAATGAAGTGGTTTGAGTTTTGGCAGTGGGGCTCCATCTTTACCGAGTGGTGTAAATTGAGGGAGTTGAGATGGTGGAGGAGGTGGTGTTTTGCCACTGTTATTATTGCCTTTCAAAAATGGAGGTGGGCATGGTGGTGGGGGAATGCTGGGAGGAGATTTTGTAAGGTTAGTTTGAGGTGGAGAAAGCAACTCCTTTTCTGGACTTGGATTTGATCCTGAGAAATTATCTGAATTTCTTGGAGATGATAAATTATGAGATGTCAAAGAAAGTGGAGAGTGAGAGGAAACTCTAGGTGAAGAAGTAGTAAGAGAATGCAAAGAAAACAAGGGCATTTGCAAGGGTGGAGTTGGGGGTGGTGGGGGTGGGGGAGGTGGTTCAGGAATGGAGGTTTTTGGAGAGGTCTCAATCTCTTGCTCTTCATGTTTTGGACTATATGGTGTTTGGTGAGATTGTATTTTTGAAAATGAGTTCTGGGGAGAACTAGGAAATTGGTTTGGTAATGAACTTGAATTTTGAGGGGACAGAGACAATGTGTCACTAAGGCTACCAGCTGAAGCATTGGAAAGTCTGATATTTGATTGTGAATCAACTAAGGAATGAAAACTTTCATCATCTGATGAATGGCATTTTTCTTCAGGGATAATTTTATCCCTAGAAGAAGAGTTGCCATGGCCATCAGATTCAGATTCACGTTTCACTGATTCTTCCACATCTTCATGAACAGGTAGAATTTCCTTCGTGGAAGAACTGTTAACATTATCATAATATTCTGAACTATTCTCACAAGTTTTTTTCAAGCTGCAAGTGTGTTGCTCTATATCCTCACCTAAAGCATTAAGATAAAACAGATCTAGCCCTGAGTTTAAACTCACCTTGCTTGATGAATTTTGATAAGTACCTCCTCCAGTTCCTTTGTTCTTGCTACACATTGGCATAGACCTTTTGGGTGTCTTTCTGTGATTTCTGAAGTTCCTGCAGAGCCAGATTAACCCACAAGCACAAATTAATGTAGCAATTCCCACAGATACAAGAACAGCTACTAGTATTCTCTTAGCTCTGCCTCTGCCTCTATCTTCACCATCAGTTTTATTGTTAAGTGGCGGATTCCAATGAGAGTGATGTCTTGGATGGTGAGAATGAGGATGCACGTGCAGCACCGGAGAAGGAGCTGAAGCTGGAGCCTCAGCTTCAATGTTGGGTGATGGAGAAGGTGATGGGGAGAGAAACTCAGAATCTCCATTGGATGGTATTCTGATGTTGAAACTCTTGAGTCCAAGCAAAGCTCTAAACTTTTCCACTATCAAAGCTTGCTTCTCTTCATTCTCATCCAATCCTGAGGTTTTCTTAATATGGTTTCTATTTTCTTGTTCATTCTCCTCCATGAAATGCATCTCTGGTAGATCATTCAAGAAAGCATCCACCGTCAAAATGTGGGTGCTTTGTTGTAATGATAGGAGCATCAGGAGGGTGATGATGAAGATCATGCTAAGAACCTCAGAACCACAACCCATTTTTCCTTCCAACTAAAAGTCATCAAGACATCAATGCAGCTTTCCTCTTATAAAAGCTTTTTTTCCCCTTTTGTTCCATTTTAGTTTTAGTTTTACAAGGGAAAAGAAATTGCCTTTGGGAGTTGCTGGTAATGTGTGAGGAAGATCTGGAACAGTGTCTTTAATGCTACTCCAAGGAACCCCTGAGCCTGGCAGTTGTAGCTGTACTGGGCCTTCTTTACTTCCCTGTTCATACACTCTTATCTTATCTCTTCCCACTATATTCAATTCTACTCTACAAGACACTATTAATGCATAACACTGTTTGGGAAAATCTTTCCCTCCTTCCACTTTGACTTAATTTTTTTTGTCTTATATGCTTTTTTAAGCTGTTTTGTCAGAAAAGTAAAGTTAGTGGGTTATTCTCCCGCTCCTTATGATCAAAACACTCCATGACCCATTCCTTTTAGTATTAAGTTCAGGATTCAAACACTCAGTATCTGAGATTTGAGACATGATCTTTGAAGTTGGATAAAACTTTTTAGTAGCTAAAAGTCATCTAATCAAAAAACTGTAAAAGTAGACAGTGGGTCCCGTTTTGTTGGGCTTGCCTAACTCTCTACGGGCGATTCTACAAGATTTCTCCAAATAAATAAAGAAGAGGGACAGGTCAGTAAGGTGGGGACAAATCGCTCCTCTGCTTTGAGAAATTCTTAGGGAAATCATGTTTATTTTAAATATATGAAATTTAATAATTTAGATTTATTTATTGTAATGAAATTTAAAAACTTTATGTAAGATTTATTAGACCATAAATATAAACTGTTAGATTCACCTAATTAAACAAGCTAATTGTACTAAAAAACTTTTCCTCATCGTCTCATGTGAAGACATGTATGAAAGGCTAAAAGCAAGATGTTGATTGTTTAATAATGAGGCTCGAAAGACTACTAGTCTTCTTCCCGCAATATTTTTTATTGATTATTCACTCTCAAGTGTGTTTTTGTTGTTCTTTCTGGTACAAAATATGGTATCCACGATTTGGTTGGAAGGATGCTCATAATTTTTTTTATCAAATGGATTAGCCCCCGTTGTCCTCACATTAACCAATAGTAAATACAGAGAGAAAAGGAGAGAGAGGGGAATAGTGTTGTGGTCAAATTAACAGCAGCATACTCATCTAACCATGGAAAATGCTCTGGCCTTGACAGCTGCTTGCAAAACCTGCTTTGTGTCGCATTCCTATTTTTTGTTGCTATTGCATTAAAAACAATCAACTCTGCCAGGGTCTAAACTGATGTCATTTATTGGCAGAAGTTTTTTGTTTTTGTAAGTATTATCCTTCTTGTTAAACCTATGAGCTCATTTCTATTATAATGATAGTGTCACAATCTTTTAGCATGAGTACCTTTTTTTTTTGCTTTAATAAATTGAAAACTATTCCATATATTAGAAATAAGAAACTTTTTTTTTTGCTTTGGAGTGTTACTGGTGTGTTACTGCTCTCTAGCAGTACTCTATGTA
Organism: Ormosia emarginata; assembly: GCA_029884605.1. NCBI lineage: Eukaryota > Viridiplantae > Streptophyta > Magnoliopsida > Fabales > Fabaceae > Ormosia > Ormosia emarginata. Next base: position 180,817 of record JAQQTP010000070.1, on the reverse strand, counting down.
CTGCTCTAGCACCAGGCACCATAATCATACTGTGGACGAGACCATCATATTAGTATTGACTAAACCCTTAATTAGATTAAAAGTTTAAAACAAACTCTTAAACTAAAAAACAAAATAGAAGTTGGGAAGTCAAAATAACAACTGCTTTGTTAAAACTTCAATTCAACTTGTGACAATTCTTAAGTCGAACAAAAAAGAAGTATTAGATTTTTCACACACTTCTTCTCATAAACAGAACAATATATTTTTTCCCCTCAGTTATTATGCCAGAGAGGGAAATGAAGGAGGAATCAGGACCCATAATGTGTTGAAGCTTCAAATGATATATAATTGAAGGCCAACGATAAAGAATATCGTATATAGGCAGAAATGAATATCGTATATATGGACAAGAAACAAGGAGACGAAACAAAGTGAGAAAATGGAATCCAATGCAAAATTTTGTCAGAAATGAATTTACACAAGGGGAGGTAGTACTAGTAAATTGCTAGTGCTTTAACGCGCAATATTCTTCATGATCCTTGTGTCCATAAACCCTGCCTCTGTTGCTTCTTCGTCTTCTTCTTATTATATTCTTCTTTAGTTAATTATATGTCCTCCACTATTATTCTTTCCCGTATTTCCTGGATAGTATAAGTCATGGTGTCTTTAAAAATCATTTAAATCTAATATTATGCCACGAACACCAGTCATGTGGCCTAACATTCGGTATAACAATTTACAAATTTTTTAATGGGTACAGTTGAAGTCACGTACAATTAATTGAAAATTGCAAAGGAACTTGATGTTTGCTGTTTGGTGACCATGAAGATTGGGTTGGACCAAGTTCTTTCATTACTTTTTCAGGTGGGCTTTGACTGCATAGCCACTCAACAGTCAATAATAATGGATACAAATGGGCCTTAAAATGGGATACTTTAGTACAATTAAAATAAGACATTAAGTGGAACTTTCCTCCCTTTGTATGGGTCAAAATTCAAATGCAACACAGATGGAGCCTCCAAAGGCAACCCAAGAGAAGCAGGTTATGGAGGAGTTCATATTCTTATTGTACAAAGATGGTTCTTGGATCCTTGGCTACTCCAAATGCATCGGTCAGTGTTCTGCATTCAAAGCTGAGTTGAGAGGTATATTTTTTAGCTTACAAGTCATCTGGGACCTTAGACACATAAAATTTAGGAGAAATTACACTCACATCTCCTAAGTTATTAGATATTACACCTGACACTCTTTTTGATTAAAAAATTATATCAGTCTCCCATATTTTATATGTATTCATTACACTTTACCCACTGCCGTTAACATCTCATTAATAACACTAACATACGACTATCCTGGTAATGACTATAAATGACAAGTTAGCTCCCTTTTTATGAGTATGCTTCAAACCCAAATTTGAAAAGCCTAAAAGCCCTTCCTTCATCTCCGTCGTTGTGTACTCCGACAGTGCATCCACCATCTAGTCAACCAGGACTGGTGCTAAGAAGAAACAAAACGATAAGCCCAAGAGCTTCGATGAGATCTTCTCTCAAAATTCATCAAGGCCTTTTGTGGCGATTGATGGCTCGTCTTGTTGTGATTCCAATGACGATGAGAAGAAGGGGCTCCCTTGCCTCGTCCCTTGCTCATGGAAAGTCGAGAGATTGATGTTGTGAATATAGAGTGGTGCAAGTGACATGAGCACTGCGGAGGATTTTACATATGACATCAAAGCATTTAGTAAAGGGATGATGGTGAGATGAAAAATCATTTGGTTGCTTAGTCATTTATTAAGGGTTCATTCTCGATCTTTATTAAGACAATTTGAAAGTGATATTAGACTAAAATTTAGGAAATCCTCCATTCTTTCCTTAACGATGTTAATGCTGTTATTAAGGAACGAAATTGAAAACAAAAAAAAAAAAAGTTAAGGACCAAAGTATCAATTTTTTTCCCCTAAAAAGCATTGTTCTATGATAAGGTAGTCATAAATCGATGTACAACAAGTATAAGTCACAGTTGTGCTGCCAAATAAATTAAATCCAAGTAAGAAAATACAAAATTAGAACCATAAGGATAATCCCTAATATCATTAAACCCTAAATGAAGGCAAGCCATATGTCTGCTATTAGTATACAAGTTGTTCAATAATTTTAAAATGATAGGGACTTAACTAGATATGAAACTATTATCTCCAACATATACAAAAGGATTTTATTGCTTCTAAGTCCAAAACGACACTAGTATCTCTAACATAATTGAATACTAACCTTAATTCTCTGCTTGGTATTGGCCAAAAGTTGGTTCATTGAAGTCTGCATTTATGAGGATTGAGTTTTTTAAGGTACATGTTGGCTCAATGAAGTTTGTCTTTGAGATGGCTGAGAAGGTTGAGGTGCATGTTGAGATGGTTGAAAGGACTAAGGAGCATGATGAGATGGGTTACATGCTGGTTTAGATGGTTGATTGGACTGAGGTGCAAGTCGAGATGGTTGCAAAGACCTAAAAGATGCACCCTTGTCTGTTGAATTGTTGTATCTTAATCTGCATATTTGCTACACTATATTATGTTGAAGCTCTTTCTACTCATTTTAATTATGTTCTAATCAATGTTTTTAAAATCAGATTAGTCATTGAACTGGTGAAGATACTGGTTTACGGTTTATTGGTTCGACCGTAATCGAATCGTGATTGAATCGGTGATAATTAAGTATATTATTTTTTATATTATATAATATATTAAGTAATAAACTAACATATTATTATTCCATATTATGTTGGTTAGTACTTCAAAGTCCCATATTGTATAATGAGTGAAGCATCTAAACATAAAACATATATAAAAGTTAAGGAGATATCACATTTACAAGTACTACATATAATAGTGAGTGAAACATCTAAGCATACAATCTAAATAAAAGTTAAGAAGGTGACAAACCTTATTATACCTTTCTTAAACTTTATATGCGGGCATTTATAGCTTGTTATTGAGCATTTATTTGGTTAAAAAATTGTTTTCTGAATTAGTTGAAAATTTGTTGACAAAAAAAATTGATTCAAATCAATTTATTACCAGATCAGTAATTTCTAGACCGATTTTGAATGATTCTCTAACAGGTTAGTTATATGGGTTAAATAAACTGGACCTATGACCGATTCACCAGTTTTTCGATCAAACTGGAGAGTTCAATCAGACTTTTTCAACACCAATTCTTATAACTTGGTGCTTGTTATCATTTTGGATTTAATAAATTTAGGATTACTCTTAGCGTCCGTTTGGATAGCATAATTAGAATTGAAACATTTAATTTTAATTCTAATTCTAATTTTGAATTAGAATTAGTTCATAATCTTAAATTCAATATTTGAGATTGTCAAAAAATTAAGATAAGAAATTATAATTTTAAATTCAATTATAATTTTATTGTTTAAAGATATGATCTAAAATATTAAAAAATTATTTACAAAATTAAATTAAATAAAAATATTAATACAATAATATTTTTATAATATAATAATCATATTTTTTATAAAAAAAATTCTATGAATTTTTTAGATAAATAATAAATAGCTTTTATAATAATTTGTATATAAATATTAAAATAATTTTTTATATAAATATAGAATCTCAATAAATATAATTATTCATAAATAAATGTATAGAGAGAGTTTAATTTTTAAGTTATAGAATTAATAATTCTTAAAGTATAAGCTAAAAATTAAGAAGGACTTAACTTATTTATTTTTCAATTCTATAAAATTAGTTTATAGAATTATAATTTCAATTATAAATAACATTTCAAACATAAAAATTAAAATTCAGAAATCTAATTTTAATTTTATACTCAATTCTTTAAAAGACAAATGGACACTTATAACTTTTAAGTGTATGATTTATTTAATTGAATTTCATTTCGTTTTATAGTACTCTTATAACCTGTACTTATTGTATGTCAATCTAGGATTACCTTATAATAGAACAATGCTATATAAGAAAAAAAAATATTTTGATTCCTTAATTTATTTTTTATTTTCAATTTGACCAGTTAACAACCACATCAACGACACATCAGCAACATTTAAAGCCACGTAAGAGAGATTCTTTAGTTATTCTAATAGAATTGCTAACTGAAACAACCTTTCTTAACTATTTACAACTTAAGGTACCTAGAAATATATATATATATATGAGGAGATTAGTTCTAATTTATGTTTAAAAATCTTTTTTAATTTATATTTATTTTTAACTATGAAATTTACTTTTATCTAATAATTAAAATTATTTTATTAAAAGAACTAATTAAATAAAAGTAGATCTAACAGCTTAAAAATAAATATACAATTTAAAAAAATTTATACTAATATAAATTGATCCTCTTTTTATATATATATATATATAAAACTAAATTTAAAACAAAAAATGAGTTAAGGGATTAAATTATCCTTTCTACCCATAAAATTTACATAAAATCCTACTAAGTTTTAGATGACTAATGATTACTAATAAAAAAAAGTGTATATATATTAAAATAACATGTACGATGCCCACCGTCGTTTTGCTTTTGACCGTTTTAACGCGGTTTTGCGCCACCTTTATGGTCTATTTCATTCGTGCCCGTCGTTTTCACTGTCCTCTAATCCTGAAAATAAACCGGTAAACCCTTCCAAGAGAGTCAATGAAACGCGGAATCAAACTTAGTTAGGTACTGTCCCTTTGCATCCACCAAAGATCATAAACACATGTGGAATTTTGTTTCACTACGGCACACAGCACCGGTGCCTTCTATTTTCTTTCATCCTCCATTGCATTTAGACAACATCCATCAAGTACAGATCGAACCCAAAGTGCAGTTCATATTTCATTCTTTTGCACTCACTTTGACATATTCCCTAGTGTTTTTATTCTATCTTTGGGAGAAGAACTCACAAAAAGGTTGCTAATTTTATGAAAAATTCTTAATTTATACAAATTAACTAATTAAGAGGTTGCAAATGTTGAATAAATTTGAAATATATGTACGTGGAAAGTTCCTCCTCCAGATTTTTCATTAAGCTTTATCTTAATGGTCCATCATGAATGGAAAATAAGTCTTAGTATTTCTTTCCCACACAACAAGAAAGTCTAAGCAATCTCTGACTTTTTCTCGATCTCGGTCAGCGACAACACGTTGGTGCAATTATTTTTTCTAACGAGTGGTGCAATTCTGTCTCGCGTAAACTAAAGTGAAATTTAAACTACTATTTAATCAAAATATTCAATAATTAGTTGGAGGTAAAGCCAATTGGTGGAATTTTACAACTTTTTCCTCATAGGCATTTATGTTTCTAACCTAATATAATTTATTATTGGGCGTAATTCATTTGCTAGTTTGAATTGTAGTTTAATTTATACACCACTTGCTCGTGGTTGAATCTTTGACTTCAAAACATTATCCAAAGACCACTCAAGTTCTATTTGTATGAAATGTTTAAAAAGTTAAGGAGTGTGAATGGATGCTTGCTTGTGAAAAAAGGAGTGTGAATGGGGGAAACCTTATATGAAGCAGTCTTAATACATTTTGACATATATAGTTATGTGGATTTGAATCTTCTTATTTTTTTTTAAGTAAGTAAGTGAATGAGAGAGATAAATACAAATATTATAAAATAAAATTCACATATTATAATTAAGTCTCATTAATAATTTTTATTGTATTTATCTCTCTTTTTCACTTAACCACTTGAGAATCATAGTGAATCTACTACGTACAGATAATGCAGCAAGTCTTCCAGATCAAAAAAATACAGCAAATTAATGTTATATATTGTGTCTCTCATTTTCCGATTTAATTGAATGGAGCACTTAACTAAGCAATCTCTTTTTTGTTGCTAATGTAACTTTTTTACATTCCTCATGCCTTTTACTTCTCACTATTTCTAGTTGACCGAAGCGTGTTTTCTGTTCTTAGGTCTTGAGTTAAGTCCCATTTGTATATTTCTAGAATTTGTTTTATGGAAGAATCAATATACACACTCCCTAAACTTTAACTTCATTTGGAAATAACTATTATGAACTTTCAATTTCGGATGAAAGCGCTCAAACTTTTCTAAACTTTTAAATTGATAATTTCATGTATAAGTTTTAAAAAAATATTCATTATATGGTTTGTATGTATTAATTAATAACATGATAATATCTAAATTATTTATATCATTTGAAAAAATAAAAGATTTTCCTCCTTTAATTTAATTTCTTTTTAAATTATTATATATTTCCTATTTCATGGAAATAAGAAATAAATAAAAAGATAAAAATTTTATTTTTTAAAATATAATATAAACAAATTAGAGACTGTGGTATGTATTAATTAATACATGCAAATTGCATAATGATTGATTTTAACTTAATTAGTCTCACAAGAGTCTGTTCACATGTTTTAAAAAGTTTAAAGACTTCTCACTCAATTTTTTTTTGTATAAACTACTCAGTATTCGAAAGTCATATTACGTCTCGACTAATTCAGAGTTGAGTTGAATTATATTACAAAAGTATAAATTTATCTCAACATTAATTTTTTCATTAAAAGTTCAAGTTATCTAATTCAATACAAGGTAAAGTTTAGGATGTGTCTATCTATTTTTCCTTTTTTTATATCGATTTTATTTCTAAAACTTTTAAGAAGATACAACTTTTTCTTGTTTTGGTTATTACCATAAATATGTTAATTTTGAATATGTCTTGAAATTTATGGAATTTATTTCATTATTAATTTGCACATACATCTTATTTTATTTTTTGAGCTGATAATCTTTATTGTTGAATTTGAAATCTATATAAATTTTCTTTTCAAGACGTACGATACAAATTCTAAAGGGCGTGATTAGTGTTTATTTAAACATTTTTGTATCATTTCACCCATAATTTATTAAATACCATGTAGTTTCGGATATGTTTATGTATTTTGGTGAATTAATATTAATTATTAATTATTAGTTCATTAGCTATCTTTTGATTTAGGTAAAATTCCCCTCTTTCCAATCTTTTGACTTGTTTTTCTCTTATTTTAAAAATTATTTTTATCTATTTCTTAAAAAAAAAAAACATAGTAATAATGAATCTTGGCCCATGACAGCTAGCAAACATATTCGATATGATTAATATCATCTTTGGCGCCTGCATATGGAAAATAAGACATTGAATCTTTGAAAATATTAGAAATAATGTATAAATTAAACATATAGTCTTCAGTCCACACAGAGTAACAGTTTTTTCCCCTACAATTCAAAGTCCAAAGATTCCACTACCTGATCAAACGTAGAACTCTTACGTAAACACATGCTAATAATTAATTAATACTATATTAACCTTGATTATTATTATTATTATTATTATTATTATTAGTTTAATTTGAGGATAACTTCATGAATTTTCCCTCATTGCTATAGCCGTATAAATATACACGAATACAATTAGACAGTATTTGACACACATGATAATATAAGACTTGATAATATAAGAGAGTAAGATAAAGACTAATAATATAAAGAACCTGATTAGTTTTTATACTATCAATCATTTGATACACAATAAGATAAATAATTTGATAGTATATTAATTATTTATAATAACTATTATACCCTCTCTATTAATCAACACAATAACAACCAAATCACCAAACCTAGATCAGCCATTTGATTTTATTTTAGATCGAACAATGAAGGTTTGTTTCGATTGTCAAATTTGATGTTTTCAATCTCTGAAAAATTGTGTTGATTTTCTGGGTTTGAAAATCAGATATAAAACGATAACTGTGAGTTAGAGTGAAGCTTGGGCAACCGCCATTAATGGTTGATTGAGGTGCTATCATATTGCTTCACGTAGCGGATCGAGCCTCTTGTGGTCACTAGGAATAGCACAAAAGGGATGGAAATCCAACAATGTGATGGAGGTTGGGTCATCGTTGCTGTGAAGCTCAGGCGTCGCCAATGGTAGATTGTTTGGCATTGGGTCACTACAAATTGCGAACAAGGGAGGGTTTCTCCCTCAAATCATGTTGAGCTTCTCATTTACTTATTCTTGGTTTAATTTCACATTGAAGATTTACTGAATAGGGGCTGTTTTAGCCTTTTAGAATCAACCAACAAGGGCCTTCCATGGCTGCGCGTATTTGCAGCGCGAGCAGGAAGGAGATGTAGTCTCCCTTGCTGGCCCCAACACGATGCTGCTGGCCTAAACACGTTTTCATGAGATGGATGTTTTGTGCATCAGCATTGAACCAAACAAAGGACTCTTATGGTTGCCGTGTTACAGCCCCAATGGGAGGAGGAAGAAGACACCAAACTCTTCCATGGAAGAGGAAGGCGTAGGAGAATTTGGAGGTATAGAGGATAAAGGGAGATGAGTGATAAAAAGGATAAAAAATGAATAAAATTCCTATAAGGTCTTATCCTGTGTCAAGGGAGATGATAAAGTTATCAGTTTAGAATATGATAAAATTACTTGACCTGATTTTATTATACTATCAGGTGATTGCACTAAACATTGAATAAGACTTTATAGTATTAACTTATATTATCAGATATTTTTTATACGATGCACCAAACATAACTTTAGATTTTTTGCCATTTGTGTATAGTATAAGAAATATAATTGCAGTAAAATCTCTTGACTTTATTTGGTTAGCGTTTTTCTCGAGCTTAACATCCCAGTTTATGGCACCTATAATAAGTACAATCCCTCAAACTAGAAGCGATTATGAGTTAAGAAAATAAAATTATACTAATTTCAATAGTTATAATTTTTAGCTGAATAATAAACGTTTGATCTAAAAAATAATACAAAATAAGGTCATAGGTTCCAATATCTTACCTATAACTTTTGACATAATAATAAGTATTTAATCTAACACAACCGAGTATTAAAAAGTTTGCAGAAGAGGAGGGAAAAGTATAACTATATATTTATGTGTGTCATCAGCTTTGACCCTATATATTTTCGTGGTCAGTTATCAATTACATAAGGGTGTAATTAACGTGAATTCCATTGAAAGTGTGTTAGCATTTAGTTAGATGTGCTTTGTTTTCCTACAAAAAAAAAAACATGTGCTTTGTTTATTATAGATTAGGAAAAAAAATACACACATATATAATCCAAATATAAGTATTCGATACCTCAAATATTTGAGGTTCGAATTTTTTTATAATCATATTTATAAAAATGGTTACGTAAAATATATTTGTTTTACGTTCATCTTTAAACTATATTTAAAAGTTCGTATTCGTGTGGAATAAAAGTATGTTTTTCCTTCACTGAACAAAAGACATTGTTTTATTCTTTTTTTTTTTTTTTTGGCATAGATAGACATGGTTTTATTATTATAACTAGATTTTACACTTGTGCGATATACAAGTAAATTTAAGAATTAAATGATAAAAATAAATATAATTTAATAAAAAATAATTTTATTAAATGAAATATAAGCAATAATTCATAAATAAAAAAATATTTATAAATTTAATTAAAAATACATAATATTTTCATGAAATGATTTCATTCTAATATAAATATTAAAGAATTTAAATATGTAGTATTATAAAATAACTTATATGTTTAAAAAAATATTTATAAAACTAAAATATGTCAGTGTTGTATTAAAAAAGAAAAGATATTACTTTTTTTGAAGGATAGAAGAAGTTTTTTAATCGTATAAAGTATTTTGATTATTTTATTTATTTATTTGAGAAGTTGTATTTTTTTCTTATTCATTTTTATTTTTATTATTTGGTTATTGAATTTTAATTTTTTTAATTATTATTTGATTTTTGTACATGTGACATTTTCTTTATCGTATGTCTCATGTTATCATATTAGATCATATATAATAGAAAATGACGATATAAGATGACATATGGTAGAATATTAGTTATTTTACTTGCCACATGTTAATAAAGTAATGTAATTACTTGTTGAGTGGAATGACACATGACAAAATTAGAATTCATATGTTTCCGCCAAGTCATGACCCATTTCATGAGACCAATTCAATATTTAGACAAAATATACAAATTTAAGTCTTATGAATAATTAGGCTAATAATTAATTGTTTTGAAATATTATTTTAATTAAGCTAATAATCTTATTTTTCATTAGTTTACTTTCTTTTAAAATAATTAGAATATTTATTTAAAAAATTATCTTGAATAACGGTCAATCCTCCAATAATTTTGTCATAAAGATATTATTAAATTATAAATAATATATAAAATATATTTTTATTAATTTTATTATTTTCTTTATAAAGAGTCCACCATTATTATGTAGATAATAATAATTAATAAAATTATTAGGATTGACAAGATATGTCATTAATTTTAAAATGTTGACTATGAATTTTAAAATTTATAATATTATTAAGGAAAAAGAGTATAAGGATTCATTAAACTTTGACTTTTCTTTTGTAAATTATTACCACAAACTTTAAAACATTCTCAATTAATCCTTAAATTTTAATTAATATCCTAATAAATTCTTATATTTAATTTGGATCCGTTAACTCACTAACGATAATATATATTGTATAGTATTAATTTATTTGTGTTAACATTAATTAAGAATTGTTTATTTATTTATTTTTTAAAATTTAATTTTGAATATATTTTATTTCTTACATAATAAATAAAAAATTATTTTATTTTAAAACAAAATTTGTTTTTATTTATTTTGTAATAACAAAATATATTTATAATCAAATTTTAATAAATAAATTAATAAATAGTCCAGAAAATATTAATAAGGATAAAATATTATTACACAATATTATCGTTAATGAATTAACATATTCAAATTAAACAAAAGGATCTATTGAGACATTAATTAAAGTTTAGAGACTAATTGAAAAAAATTTAAAGTTTGTGATGATTATTTATAAAATGATTAAGGTTCAAGGAGACTACATACTCTTTTTTCTATTACTAATTGTAACACCTCAATTTTTAGAAAAATGTCCCAAATGTTCTGTTTATTGTTTTTCAAGTTTTTGTATAAATGACCGTTGTGTCCCTATTTTACTGTTTCTTGTTTTTCTGTATGAAATACAAATGCATTTTACAGGCTAAGATTTTATTTGATTGTTTTTACGTAATTTGTTTCCACCATCGAAAATAAAAGTTTTCTCGGAAATTCTTTTTAATTTTTCTCGGGAGATATACGATAATTAATAATATACTTTTTGGATGATTTGCTTACATTACGGGGAAAAATGAAAAAATGACCATTACGTCCCGATTATCTTGTTTTTAATTTTTCTATATGTTACTGATGAATATTAATTTTATTTGACTTTTTATGCGATTTGCTCTCGGATAGGAAAATAATATTTTTTCGGTAAGGAAAATCTTGTTTTAATTATTAAGTAGTTGATCTTACTAAATTGAATGAGACGATAAACAATCTTTTAATTTTTAATTTAATGTACAAATAAAATAATTTTGTATTATTATAATATTATTTTATTAGTCAATTATAATTAGATGACAATGGACCCGAAATGTTTTGCGGGACCCACGTTTAGTTAAAACAGTTAACTTAGTAGCTTAATTAAACACCATTAGTGAAGGAATTCTCTAGAACAAGTGACTAAGCTAGCTAATGACTAGGTTAATGACTAAGCTAATGACTAGGTTAGTGACTAAGGTTGGTGACAAGGCAAGGATGAACCAATGAGAGCTAAGCTTGCTAACCAAGTTTTAATCTTGACCTTTGATTCATCCTAAGGCTTGGATGAAGCCAAGCAAGGCTACACCTTGTATGGCTTGATGTTCACGGCCATTTGAACTTTGGAGGAAAAAAAATCACTTCATCTTTCATGCAATTTCTCTCTTCTCTCTCTTCCAAAAACCCTAAACTCCATTGAAGCTTTCTTGAAGCTAGATTCGGCCAAGCCCTATTCTATACCATCCAACCACCCAAAAATTTATCCAACCAAGTTTTCTAAACCTAAACACAATCCTAAGAACATCTCTAGTGGAGAGTTCTTGCAAAATCTTTCATTTGAAGCTTGGAAACCTACTTGAAAATTTTTACCTAGAAGGTGAAATTTCTTGTTTTCCATTTCTAAACTCTTTTTCAAAGTCCTAAGCCATGATTTCTCCATGGTTTAAGCTTTCTTTTATGGTTAGTAACTTGTAGTTTTGTTTAAGCTTGTTAGGTGACTTGGTGGAGTGAAAACCGAAACCTTTGTGAAAGAGTAATTTTGTCTTCATTAAGGTAAGAGGAAGACTAATCTTATCATCCATGAAAGAAGATGGAGCTTGATTGTTGTGATTGTAGAATCTATAAGGATTCCTTTGGTTGTGTTTGTTAGTATTGTTTGTGTGGTTGTTAGTAATTTTCCTATTTGATGTTTGTAATAATTTGTATGATGTTGCATGTCTACAAGCTTTGATTTGCATGTCTACAAGCTTTGATGATTTGTATGTGTTAAAATGCATGATAATGTATAGGATGTGAATAACATGCTAAGGAATGCGTGAGTGTTCCAAAGAACACCACACCAAGGCTCACGGCCATTGACCAAAAGGAGAACCAAAATGTTCTCATTATTTTCCTAAAGTATAATTTAATTAACCTAGGAAAATTAACAAGAGATAGAATTGTTTAGATTAAAGAAAATGAATTTAGAAATCAAATGACCCAAGTGTATATTTCGGCCAACATGCCAAATCAAATATTCATGATTTCTAAAATCAATTCCAAACCATTTCCAAGTATAAAGATGCAATATATGTTAAAAAGAATTTTTTCTAAAATGAGTTTTGAAGAAATAAATTGAATTGAATTAAGTTTAATCAACTAAAATTATTGATTTTACTATTTGAAAGGAAATACAAAGAACTTTTGAGGATTTCTAACATATAGCTTATACTTTATTTTGAAACATGTTAGTGGTTTTCAAAAGGATTAAATTATATGGCTAAAAATTAAGTAAACAGAAATTTTTACGGAAAAATTAGGAAACCATTAATATAATTTTCTAAGCGAAAATATTAATTTTTAGTTAGGCAAATAAGATAGAAAAGATGTCCAAAAGACAAGATACGGTATTAAAATATTTTACGTAGTTTAAATGTATTAATTATTATTTCTTTTATTTAAACACTAATTTTTAAGGGATTTGGATAAAATGATTTAAAAATTTTACGCGATTAAAAACGTATTAAAAACTCTACGCGATTTTAAAAACGAAAAAATAAATTTACGCGATTTAAAAACGTTTGTAAAAACAACGAGATTGTGAAAACGCGATAAAATTTCTAATTTATTTTCAATTTTTGTTAGGTGAACCCGTAATTTTGGAACAAGTTTTTTGGGAATTTATCTTTTTATCTTTGAGAATATATTTTATTGAGGGTATTTTGGTAATTTGAGTTTATGCCAGTTTTTGGTGGATTGGTTGACAAGGTGAATCACATCGTGTTGTCGATGCGATAAACGTAGTGTGGTTCATTGTCTTTATGAACTTGGAGACGTTAGTGTACGGGATCCCATATATGGATAGTCGGTCGCTCCGCTGGACCGCGGTAACAGACGATAGCACACTAATGGACTCGACACGCACTATATTTAATCGAGATTTCGTAAAGTCTAATAGTACATTGTCTTTGTGGATAGTGGATTCCATGTGACGTGAGGCTATAGACGCAATTTTGGTTGGGTGGCGGTAATGGTACTAATAGATTTTGCGGGTCATTCTCTCTCGATATCTCTATGTGTTTAGCTCCATAATAGGATCGTTCATATTGTATATACATATCTTGGATATTATTTTATTGTATCTTTTATTTTATTTAGTTATTATTATGATAAATTGTCTATTTCTTATTTTATTTTATCTATTATTTGATCTGTGATATTAGTTTATCGTGATATTATTGTTGTTATGATATTTAAACCTTTACACTATCATGTTATTAATTATTTATTATTTTTCATATTGCATGAATATATCTGTTGTTTGTCGTTTTTTTATTTGCCATGTTTTGTGATGATTTTAGATTGTCTTACCTCTTTATTGTATGTATTTTCGTATATTTATTTACGTTTTGAGGAAGAGGAACAACCTCTTGAGATTTTGTATCCCGAGTAGGAAGAAGAAGCGTGGCCGAAGATTAGTATGACGACCAAGAACCATCTGATCATCCATATCCATTACTGATGATTTGTTTGGGTATGGCGGTGCCAGGATTTTTGGGTTTTGTGACACTCGAGTTTCACGGTGGATCGTTAGCTTGGCATCTACGTGGAGATAGAGACTCAGTGACTTACGTGGGACGGTTGACTGTGTCCCTACGACATATGTTTGATGGAGAGTCAGTGATGACGATTTTAGAGTTACCTTTATCTCTTAGCATTGGGGTGGTGTGTCTCCTTGAGATGACTATCGTATCGACTGCGCGGTCTCGTTTCCGCCGAGTGTCGAGGCATCCTGATATTTATCTTCTTGATCCATCGTAGGATTAAATGTTTATGATGTGTATTTTTGGGCCGTCTGCGTATGTATATATTGACTCTTTCTTGTTTCTTTTCTTGTTTATGTTTAAATATTTGTAGTTATAGTTGTAAATTATTTGTATAACTTATAACTTGGACCATATGTATATTATGAGTGATGTTATTTTGTTTATTTTATGTTTTCGAGTTATTTTATTTAATAATATTATGTTTAACAGGAAATATTTTATGACCAGTATTAAATGTAACAAATGTTTGACAACTTGAGATTTTATTTATCTTTCTTTTTTTTTTCTTTATATATGTGACATCCCCATGAGAGTTACACTAATTATTAATTATAATATTAGTAATTATTAATTATTAAATACGCAATTAGTCATATTAATGTACTTATATAATTATTACTTTGATATGAAATTGATTACTTAATGCATAGAATGTGTAAATTATGAAAATACTAATTTTTTCAATTTATGTTAAATAATTTTTATTTAAATTTACATTATATAATTGATTCCGAAAACATGAAACATGTACATTAATGTCAAAAATTTCTTTTGTGATTTTTCTTTTGTACATATTTGTTTCTAATATTTTTTAAGAGATTGTAATAATAACAATTAATAACTTGATGCTTTAATTATTATCATATACCATATCATAATTTATATTTATTTATTCATATATTTTGATTTTTAATTTCATGGTAGAGTATTTTTTAATTTACTAAATGAATTAATTTGGATAATAATTAAAAGGAATTCTACAATAATTGCAAAAATTTACCAATTTTAGAGATTGTCGATCTCACTGGCGACTCGATTGAGATTTTGAGGTTGCTTCTCCTTGATGACCAAAAAGCAATTCTTCTATTTCTTATCTTTTTTTTTCATTTTTGCTTTTTATGTTGTTTTCTGCTTGTTGATTTTTTTATATTTTATTTTATTATTTGATTTTTGTAACAAAAATTATGACTTATTCTTTATATAGGAAATGAGAGGCCTATTCATAAGATAATTGAGTGTATTACTAACCAATAATATGTCAATATCTTATAATAGTCGACATAATTTATTTTTAATACTTGTTCTTTTGAACTTTTTTTTAACAAAAATAAACTTTAAAGTGGATGAAGAATGCATCCTCACTGGACTAGAGAGCCAGGAAAATTTTGTTGCTATTCACCAATGACCAGGTCATGGCGTATTGATAGGTGAATAGAGAGAGAGAGAGAGAGAGAGAGAGAGAGTAAAAAACAATGTGAATTGAAATATCTTGAGAAAGTGAAAGATATTCATGGCTGAGTTCACATAATTCTTTATTGTTTCCAATGGAACTTGGAAAAATTGAAGAAATTTGAAGAAAAATAGAATCAGAGAAAATTAGAGAAAATAAATTCGAAGAATAGGTGGGGAAAATCGAACTGAGAAATTCTTAGATGGTTACTTTCGTCATCGAGCTTTGCCACAGAAAAACTTCTCAGGTGGGGAAAAGGGGCTTTGCCATCAAACTTTGCTACAGAAAAACTTCTCAGGTGAGTGAGAAAATAGAAGAGGGAAATTGAAGAGGCAAGGTTGTTAGATGGTGTGGTCGAAAAGGGAAAAGGGGTTTCTGTTTTAGTGAGTAAGAAAATAGAAGGAAAGGCGCGTAGAAAAGGAAAGAAAGGCGCGAATGAAACAAGATTAACTTTTCCGTGGCAAATTATGAAGCAAAGACTCGGTGCTTTAGTATTATTAGTTACAATTACTTAATGGTAGCTAAATAACCGTAGGTAAGATCCGTTTTTTTTTGTAATGGTATTTGATTGGATTGTTTTTACTTAGTTTGAATCTAAAATTCTGAAAGAAAATTAGTAGATAAATTAGATTAATTTATTCCCTAAATTATGAGAAAATTTAAGAATATAAATCGAAACTAATATTTAATGTTGACCATAATATATATTAAGAAATTAGCTAAATTTCATTATAAATTATAAAAACTTATAGATATATATTCTATCAAATCAAAATGGTTTGATTTGTCACACAAATATTAATCAATTTCTAATTCTCCTATTAATTAATATATCTACAATTGATTCGTTAGCAAAAAAATTGGAAAGAAACATAAATTAGTTTTCTACAATAATAGGAAGGAATTGAAAATAATTTTACAGTAAATTCAAAAATTTATCAATTATAAAGATTGACAATTGATGATCTTTAACAAAAGCAATAAAGCTACTTCGAAGAATATCCTAACCTCTCAATTACTCTCACTCCCAATCTAGAAGTTACTAGAGGTCCGCCACCACCAGTCACTACTTGTTTACTTTAGCAGTTGTCACTCTCAGATACAAATCTTTCTATGTTTTTATTATTCTTTCTCAACTCTCATCTCTATCTCTATTTTTACATAACTTTGATTTGTTCACAAGGTCACGAGTCTCTTACATTACTCGTTAGTACGATTTGTAAGACTTACAATATTATATCTATGAGAGGAAGATCAAACAACCACGACAAATAAGAAAACCGATATGTATTTTGGGCTTCAACATAATTTTCTATTTTGTTAGAAATTATGAGTTTCAAAATGTTCTTCTATTTCATTCAAAGAATGAGTATTTTTAGGTTTTATCATACTTTAGTATTTCATTCAAAGAAGTATAATTTTTTTTCTATTATTATAAAACTGAAAAAGATGAAACCAAAAAGTTGAAACATGATTTTGATTTGAAGTTATTTGATTTTTTATTAATTAATTTATTATTATTATTATTTTGTAAATATGGTATTGACTACATCATTTTACATATGAAAAAAAAAAGATTACATCGATAACACATGACAAAAAATTTAATTTTATTATTTGTCATATATTATTAAATCAAATTATATACTTATTAAAAAAAAATACGTAATAACTTTTCAAGTCATACACATTTTTTTATATATTATATAATTAAGTAGATGGGAATTATTATCTTCATGTTGTATGAAGCATGCGATCAATTAATGATTTAGATTTTCCTCTTAAAAGTATATAAAAATATTAGTTGTGCCCGCCTTTTTTTTTTCTCCTCTTTTGATTACTTAAATTTAAATATGTCGAGCATGAAAAAAAATGTCAAATTGTGAGTGTTAATTCACTAAAATAAGTTTACGATGACCATGTGTTCAAAATGTCGTTTGAGGATATGGTTTGATCATATGATGTTTCTTTAGTAGAACAACCACTATGTTAACTTTCTAGCATTAGATTTTATTGCAATATTGTATGTTCTCTGTATTGTTGGGTCTGTATCAAATGTTCCATAAATAATTTTCTTGGAGCCATAACAATTGAATCATCATTCCATATAATTGTTCATTAATTATCACACTCTAGAAACTGAAAATGACATCTTTAATTATTTATGATAATTGAATCGGCGACGTCATACGGAGCAAACAGACACGCCCTCTAGTATTTTAAAATGATCACGGATTGGCTTTTGTACCACCCAAAAAAAAAAATCATCACGGATGGTTAAGACTTAAGAAGATACTATTTCCAAAAGATTTTAATTGATGAATGTAATGAGTAATGACGTCAAATAAAGTTTTTTTTTTGTTACATCAAATAAAGTTTTTTATATGTGGATAATCAATCAAAGTTTATAAATGTACATGAAAGAGTTTCCAAAAAGAAAAAAACTTAGAATTATAATATTACATAAATATTTCTTTTTATTGTATAGAAATTTATACCGTGTAATGTAAATTCATGACAAGAGTCATTAAAATATATTTTGATGTATTATTAATTTCACCTTTAAAATTATTTAGGATGACAGTTTTTTATACAATACTTAAAATTTCCAATAACTCTAAAATACTTATTGTATATCTTTCCTTGGAATCGTACGACATTACGTCTAGTAGGTAGTTTTCTTACTAATATTTGCAAGTCCAACAACAATAGGATTTAACTAACTTTGTTCAAAATCCTAGCGCATTGTTTTAAGCCTCCTCTGATATTATATTTTTTCAGTCTAGTTTTATCTGTCAATTTAAGAATTTTAATTTGTTTAATATTATTTATCTATTTAAAAAATTAAAAAAGTATCTATTAATCCTTTTTTAATTTTATTTAATCTTTTATTATTTTAATAAATTCAATAAATTTATATTAATTAATTTTTATAATTTTTTAAAATCAATTATTTTAATCAATTCGTGAAATACGTTCTTTTTATTTAAGATAAGAGAATAGAATATGAGATTAATAGAAAGAGAAGAGGAGAAAGAATGAGAGATTAACGAAAATAGAAAAAAAATATTAATTAAGTAAAAAAATAATACTTTAATCATATAAAATTATATTTTTTTATTTAATTTATTTAATAACTTTTTTAATCTATGTATATTAATCTTAACGAATAAATAAAGTAGACGGAGGGAGTATGAAATTCATCAATACTTTGTTAGCACAAAATTCCTTGCTACTAGTTAGATATAACAATCAATGGAAGAAAAAAAAATCCCAAATCTTTGAATTTCACTGTAAACATATACATATATTTGTTCCAGAAAACCTAGAGACCAAGCAATAATTATGTCACTTTCACAACTTTGGCCTACCCATTATTTCGTTGTGAGAGTTTAATTAACTTCACAGTTCGAAAGTGGATTAGTGGAGTTTGTGTTTTGTTTCCCTTTTGTTTGCAATGGAAATAAGACCCAAACGCAACTTCTTAGCTGCTTCTTCTGTAAAACAGTGTGGATATAATTTCTCTTTTTCATCAGTGTCGTTTGAACACAACGCGAAACCTTTGAATCCCAACCACTCTCTCTCTCTCCGTCTCGGTCAACTAATTCGCCCAAAACCAGAGCAATCCGTATGCGCCCCTTGATTCATCACCCCCACTTTTACCACCCACCACTTTCTCTCTCTCTCTCTCTCTCTCTCTCTCTCTCTCTCTCTCTCTCTGTATGTATATATATATATATAAACACTTTCCCTTCACCCTCCAATTTGTCAGCACACCCTCAAGCCCTCCTATGTAAATCATTGGGTTATATATAATAACTGCTAATCTCCCCATATCCAAGGTCATAGAAATTTTCATTTTCTTGATCATAAACAGCAGTCAATATACAAGGTATTATATTATACACATAGCAAGGTTTATAGAAACTTAGCTTGGGACTGATCAGAAGAATATCGATCAATAACAAGCTAGTACAATGGAGATTGAAGAAAACCATCAACAGTCATGGTCGGAGACAGAGAGCACGGGTAGCCGAAGCACCCGAGTAGGGTTCAGCGGGCCTCTGAGTGGTCCCTTAGTTTCCAACAAGAGGAACAGCAGCAAGAACAAAAGCGCAAGGTTCATGGACGACGACATGGTGGAGATAACGTTGGACGTTCGCGACGACTCCGTGTCCGTCCAGAACATTCGCGGCGGAGACTCCGAGACGGCGTTCCTGGCCAGCCGCCTCGAGAAGCGGCCGTCGTCGCTGTCGGCTCGGCTGAGGCAGGTGTCTCAGGAGCTGAAGCGCATGACGTCTTCCAAGACCTTCGATAAGGTAGATAGAAGCAAATCTGGTGCTGCTCGTGCCCTACGAGGTCTCAAGTTCATGACCAAAAACGTTGGAATTGAAGGTTGGTCCCAGGTTGAGAAGCGCTTTGATGAGTTTGCCGTTGATGGAAAACTGCCCAAAACTAGCTTTAGCCAGTGCATAGGTATGTTATGTATGATTAATTCTATATACTTATACATTCATTACTTTACATATATGTAGTTCTTATTATCTAATTATAGATGGTCCTAACTCGTTTTTTGAAAACTTACAACCTAAACTGTAATTCTACCGCACCAAGCATTATTCTTTATGTATTCTTCATTACTTTGCATTGTTCCTGGCTGGATTTGGGAATTGGTCCCCAAGTTTGTGGGCAAAAGTTTGCTAGCATTGCATAATAAAAGTAGCTAGTAATCAACTGAGTGCATGTGTACTTTGTTCTTGCTTTTTATGACCTAAAACTAAAAATTATTACAGAAGTTCTGCTCATCAAGTGATTAAGAAACTCTTTCTGAAACTAATGTTGTTGGGAATTTTGGTGGAAATGAAAACTAGGAATGCACGAGTCGAGGGAGTTTGCCGGTGAGTTATTTGATGCATTAGCTCGTCGTCGAGGCATATCATCAGCTTCCATAACCAAGGATGAGTTGCGTGAATTCTGGGAGCAAATTACAGATCAGAGCTTTGATTCAAGGCTTCAGACCTTTTTTGACATGTAAGGCCTCATTTCATCTTCTTTTTTGTTTTTATTTTTACTAGGAATTTTAATGTTTTGTATTTGTACCAAAAAATTACTTAATTAGGATATGCCAGAAGAAATATAATTTAATTTGGCAATGAAAGAGACTGGTTTTATTGGCTTCAAAATATGGCCAATTTTTTTTTTTTTTTAAATATGGCTTCAACATAGAAATATTTCCATATCTGGAGTTTGGACTAACATATCCGTAATGTATAGTAATGTCAAAATGAGGTGCTCAGTTTTCTAATGATGCTAGAAAATCATGACAGATTGTGTGGACTTTGCTTAGTTATAAATCATTTTCGCTATAAGACATAGAAAGAGCAATATCGCATTTGGTGGAATTTGCATGTGAAACCATGCGTCATAATTCTATACATTTAATTATTGATATAAATTATCTCACTTACAAGTGACAACGGTAGGTATCAGGATATAAAAGTGAGATATTCTTATATAGGGAGTAGAGTGGATTGTAATATGAGAATGTTGTTTTGTGCGACTGATTTATTTTTAATAAAAATCACTTAAAAGCGGATTTAGATGTATCTAAATAAAGATAATTTTATTTTTTATTTGAATATAATTAAATTGTCTTAAGTATTTTTATATCAAATTAAAAAAATTATTTAAAGTGACATTATTTTATTTGTTTGGTTCAGATGGTTTGGTTGAATATTTCTATACAATTTTTTTTCTATAAAATTAGTGTCCACAATTTTTTTCTTATGCTTTATGGTTCGAATTATTTGATTCACTATTCAACGTACCCTTGAACAAATTTTATAATGGGAGTGGAATGGTAATAATTGAGCAAATAAAAATAAAAAAAAACAGGAATATATTCATGCATCAGCGAATCAATGGTTAGGTAGGTTGACTAAAGAAAATTATACATGGACTTAGCAGCTATATTTGAAGAACATTACGTATGCATATCTAAGTCAAAATAGAATAATATTTTTGAGCCAAATGTCAAAAATATTGAGTCTTAATTAGGTCTGCATGCACTTTTGCTTACTTGTTCCCTAACTTAATAAACCTAACTCATGGCAGGGTGGACAAGAATGCCGATGGACGAATTACTCAAGAAGAAGTAAAAGAGGTAAGAGTTTATGATTAGATAATAAGAAAAGGATTTTTTTTTTTTTGTATATAAGGATATTCGAATTTAATTTGAAGAAAGAAAACACCCATTTATTATGCGTGACCATCAGACCAAAAACCTGATGGCTCCAAAGTAATATTCTAATTTCTAATGTGTTACATTGCTTCTATTACAAAAGACTCGTGGAGGTGTGACGTTTAAACATTGTTCAATGATTGATTTTGCAGATTATCGCCTTGAGCGCTTCAGCTAATAAGTTGTCAAAAATACAAGAACGTGCAGAGGAATATGCTGCCCTTATCATGGAGGAGCTGGATCCCGACAACTTTGGACACATTGAGGTTTATATTCTATATATAAATAAATTCAAAAGAAATTAAGTTGATTATAAAATGGCGATTATAAGTGGTTTGATGGTGGTGTTTATATGTTTAATTTTTTGTCATTGTTCTTATATTCCTATACTCGGTAGGTATGCTGCATTTTTGGCCATTGGCATTGACTGCTTTTCTTTTGCTCATATATTTTGCACATCAAATTGAGGACTCATCTTTTCGGCCGACCATTGAGAACCTCAGCTGAATGCAGCCCATTTTTATCATACTATCCCTAACAGGCTAATTAGGCAACTGAAAAACAGTCCCCCTGCAATATAAAAAATAAAAAGCAATTGAAAAATGGCCCCGAATGAGAAAAGGGTCTGAGGCCTCATTAAAACTGGACCAGGCTTAGAAAACAGTCTACAATATTTTTTTAAAAAACTTTATTGGATATATGAATGAGTTATGACTTATGACTTTAACTTGAACCTGTAATTCTTCTCGAAATTTTGGTCCACACCAACTACATCTGATAATCGCATGTGACTTAACAGCCTAATATTTTGAGTTACTAAAGTATAAATCATAAATTTAATTTTTTAAAAGTGTATTTTAATGCATTAGAGGTAGTTTCTTTTTATTAAAAAAAAAAAGAGATATTTATGTAGCTATCTTAACTTCTTAAATCTTTAATTTTTACTAAATTTTTTTTAGTCAAAATAGATTCATTAATGTAATATATGAGTAATTACAAAAAGTTATAAATTTAAGCATTGTTTTAGTGAAAGCCCAATTATTATGAATTATGAAATGATCCCTAACATAAAATTTGTGGCCTCATGCAGTTGTACAACTTGGAAATGCTGCTTCTACAAGCCCCGGCACAATCAACCCACATAACCTCGGGTAGTAGGGTGCTGAGCCAAATGTTGAGCCAAAAGCTAGTCCCTACCAAAGAGCACAACCCCATCAAGCGGGGCTTACGAGCGTTGGCATACTTCGTGGAGGACAATTGGAAACGTATTTGGGTCATAGCCCTGTGGCTTTCCATTTGTGCAGCACTTTTCACATGGAAGTTCATCCAGTACAAGCACCGTGCGGTGTTCCATGTCATGGGCTATTGTGTCACAACTGCTAAGGGCGGCGCCGAGACGCTCAAGTTCAACATGGCCTTGATCTTGTTACCTGTCTGCAGAAACACCATCACTTGGCTCAGGAGCAAGACCAAGCTAGGAGTGGTGGTTCCCTTTGACGACAACATCAACTTTCACAAGGTACCCACCACAATAAAAAATAATAATAATACTTTCAAGTTTTTCTTTGAATGATTCCTAGACATGAGACTCCACACCTCCCATATAGTGGTTAACGATAATTAAATTATTAGTTAATAATATATATTGATTGGTTAACAACTCACATGTTTTTTTTATTTTCCTTAGAAAACACAGATTATTAGCTTAGAAAAATTAGTTATGACTCCTAAAAGGCTAAAACCAATGACTATATGTTGTTAAGCAATAATTTACTCATCGTGTAGGCTAGGTGTGAAGTTTCAGTGTAGAAGAAGCATTTCTTTTTTATTATATTGCGCTACTATAACTTGAATATTTTGGGCCTTCTTGCCTTGGTTTAGGTGATAGCTTTTGGCATTGCAATTGGGGTTGGGTTGCATGCGATTTCGCATCTGACCTGTGACTTCCCAAGGTTGTTACACGCCACAGACGCAGAATATGAGCCCATGAAACCATTTTTTGGGGACAAGAGGCCAAACAATTATTGGTGGTTCGTGAAAGGGACCGAGGGTTGGACGGGGGTGGTCATGGTGGTGCTTATGGCTATAGCCTTCACTTTGGCTCAACCTTGGTTCCGTCGGAACAGGCTAAACCTCCCCAAACCCCTCAAGAAGCTCACTGGTTTCAATGCGTTTTGGTACTCC
The DNA here is from genome assembly GCA_029884605.1 of Ormosia emarginata. Lineage (NCBI taxonomy): Eukaryota > Viridiplantae > Streptophyta > Magnoliopsida > Fabales > Fabaceae > Ormosia > Ormosia emarginata. The sequence goes on along the minus strand of JAQQTP010000070.1, from coordinate 156,686 downwards.
CACCACCTCTTTGTCATCGTCTATGTGCTTTTTATCATTCACGGATACTTCTTATATCTCAGCAAGAAATGGTACAAGAAAACGGTATGCTATCTCACCCAAGCAAAAGGTTCTTTTATAAATATAGTGTACTCAAGTTGGTTGGTCTAGTAGGCCAATAAAATATTCTCACATCATTAATTATAGTAACTTAAGTGCACTAGGTTTTTGCAATTATTTCTCCAATCATTGATTATTGCTGAATTTGGTTACAAAAAATTTACCGACACAGACGTGGATGTATCTCGCTGTTCCTATGATACTATACGCGTGCGAAAGGCTGCTTCGTGCTTTTAGGTCTGGAAACAAATCTGTGAAGATTTTGAAGGTACATTTTCAAGAATTCCCTTGCCTCTTATTTTTTTGAACTTCAATTGTGTCACTAATGGCAATACAAATAAATTTTTAATGTTATTCTTCAAAAAATCCAGGTTGCAGTTTACCCAGGAAATGTATTGGCATTGCATATGTCTAAACCACAAGGATTTAAGTACACTAGTGGCCAGTATATTTACGTTAACTGTTCAGATGTCTCCCCATTTCAATGGTATGCACCTAATTTAAGTCCAAAATTTCTGTTCTTGTTGCTGTTGTGTTATTACTTGTTACTATTCATACGAAGAGGGTGACCATGAGCAAAGTTAATTTAATTGTGTGGTACTGGTATCTATCTGTAGGCATCCCTTCTCTATTACATCAGCTCCAGGAGATGACTACGTAAGCGTTCACATTCGGACTTTGGGTGACTGGACATCACAGCTGAAGGCTGTGTTCGCCAAGGTGAATTTTGCACAAGAGATCACAATATGTACATGTTATTAGTTGTACATACATTTCCTCAAATGTTGTTCATGACATAAATGCTTACTACTTTCATCCACAATTCCACATGAATGATGCAGGCATGTCAACCAGCAAATGATGACCAAAGTGGTCTTCTACGAGCTGATATGTTACAAGGCAACAACAAACCAAGGTAAGCTAAGCTACCTTTAATGTCGTTTGAGGGGTATAATTTAAATATAATTAAAAATGGCCAAGTGATCGAGAACATTAATAGCCCACGATTTTATTATTAAAATGGCAAAATGGCTTAGTGAAATTGAAATAAATTGCAGGATGCCAAGACTCTTGATTGATGGACCTTATGGAGCTCCAGCGCAAGACTACAAAAACTACGAAGTCCTACTTCTCGTGGGGCTAGGAATTGGCGCCACCCCATTAATTAGCATACTTAAAGACGTGCTTAACAACATTAAGCAACAGCAAGACATAGAGGAAGGAGTGGTAGAAAGCGGAGTTAAGAACAACATGAGAAAACCTTTTGCCACCAAGCGAGCTTATTTCTACTGGGTTACTCGTGAGCAAGGTTCCTTTGAATGGTTTAAAGGGGTGATGGATGAGGTTGCAGAGAATGACAAGGAAGGAGTGATTGAGCTTCATAACTATTGCACAAGTGTGTACGAAGAAGGAGATGCTCGATCGGCTTTGATTACAATGCTTCAGTCCCTCCACCATGCCAAAAATGGCGTGGATATAGTTTCGGGGACAAGGGTCAAGACACATTTTGCTAGACCGAATTGGCGTAATGTCTTTAAACATACAGCCCTTAAACACACTGACAAAAGAGTTGGTAAGTATTGATTTTGCTCTTAATTTTTTATTGCTGAAATTTACAATATTAGACATGAGTTCTTATTTTCACACACCATTTTTATTATATATTTTTTATATTATTATTTTTTGAATAATAAAATAAGATAAACATATTTTTCAATATATTCCCTCCTTTCCTTTTTTACAAAACAAATAAAGTATAAAATTGTGTAGAAAAAAATGTATTTAATAAACATTTTCCATTAGATATTGCTTAGCTAATTTCTAATGTATTGTACTATTTTCAGGTGTTTTTTACTGTGGGGCGCACGGATTGGTTGGGGAACTAAGAAGGCATTCTCTGGAGTTTTCCAGGAAAACCAGCACTAAGTTTGATTTTCACAAAGAAAACTTTTAGATTCTTTTCTCATTGTTCTTTTTTTTTTCCCTTAAATTGTAAGATATATATATAGTTGCATAATTTTTTGTTGTAGAGGTATATAGTTAGCTGCATTTGATACATGAAATTATAAACATGTATAAAAAAGAATTATGTTATTTACATAAATAATATCCTATTATTTCTATTCATTTTTACTTTTTTTTTTTTACTTTTTTCTCACATCTAATGGGACACGTCTTTTGGGTAATGACTTTATACCAGAAACATTTATATATATAAAAATCAGTCTTGTTATTTATTTAATTTTATATATTTAACTTTTTTATTTTATTTACAAATTTATTTTATATTTTGTGAAAAAGTTATAATCGCTTATAATATAATTTAATATTTTTTATATTAACATATGACATAAATATAATATACATATTTTTAATGTACATAAAATATTTTTTAAAAAAATTATATTCACTTTCGTGTAATATGAAGTCGTCATATTTTTTAATTTTTTTTTATCAAATATGAAGTCGTGATGTTGTCTGCTTTCATACAATCAAATCAAATGATTACAGCAATATATAACAAACTTCTTAATTTATTTAAGTTAACATCACATATATATGTCAACCAAAAAAAAATAAAGTACATAGCTACATACAGCAAAATTAGCTTGAACTCGGGCACTTATATTACAGTCTTGTTATTTATTTAATCAAAATATGTTGAATTTTATTTTACTTTTTTATTAAAAATATTTTGTATATCACAAAAATACTATACTCATATATAATATAATTTAATATTTTTTATATTAATATATAATATAAATATAATATACATATTATAATGTACATAAACATGTCCCTTATACTATAATCCCAAATATTTGGAGGACGGATGTCATTAGGAATAACATAAAATAGGTATATGCATTTTGTTTTTATGCAATTCTCATTTTCTCCTAACTTTTCAGTTCTGTTACTAAATATATATTATACACTCTTACAGTCATACAATCGCATCGGCTGAAGTTTTTAACCAAATAGGATTTTTTTTTTCAAAAAAAAAAAAAAACCTGCAAAAAGCACCGTAGCTGGAAATCACCTCCTCCCACCTGGACATTAGTATTTAATACCACTTCCAACTTATCACTACCGGAAGGAAAACAATAGTGCTGAAGGAAGGGGAGTAAAAGAATACTGAACTTGAATTTAAGCTAGTCTTTTTACTTTTAAGCATACTTAAAAAGGTAGGAGACCCTCGCCTCCTACTCCTCCCCCTCTCCGCGTAGGAAGACCCTTGTCCTGTAGGAATTTAAGCTAGTCTATTTACAATGCAAAGGTTTCCATTATCATTTACATAAAAGCTTTAATTCCTAATTAAGATATTTTTGCTTCTTTACTAAGCTTTTATGTAAATGGTAATAGAAACTCAACCGTCCATATTCATAAGTTTAGATAATAATAAATATTAAAAATATAAGTTCGAGTTATCATTACTGATTGTCTAAACTGAAGGATTGTAGATCGTCGTGACCCAATTGACATCCGATCATTCATAAGTTCGGTACATCTTCACAATTGACCAAACTGGGAGTTGTCGACCGTCCTGATCCAATTGACATCTAGCTATAAGTGAAGTTTATTTCTGTAAGGTCTAACCGGCCAATACACAAATGGATAACAGCTCAACAAATACGTGTTTAATATGATCCACTAACAAACATAATAATCTCGCGCCATAATAATCAGACATAACGTTTCGCGCCATAAATAATGACATTGCGCCATAGTGACTATACATAATATCTCGCGTCATAATAATCAAACATAACAATTTTATGTTATAATGACTACACAATAATAACCAAACATAACGTTCAAAATCTTAAATGACCTAAATAGAAGATATTCGAAGAGTGAGTCATCCGAATCTTTATATAAATCAATCTAATAGTTTATGTCAGGCATATTCACTTTTTTTCTACATATGACTTCATTAATATATTGACTTTAAGACTGATCGGTCGAAGTGTTTCTACAAATATTCCACCACGTTTTCAACTAACAATCTATCGAACGATCAACTTTGGTCTCTCTGAAGACTGACTTCCCAAGTAGAGGGACGAAACAAAAACTTTTTGCATTGGCGTTTTTATAGTATCACTATTCACCAGTTTGTGACTACCACCATCGGAAGAATATGAAAAATAATGAATTTATAACAGATAGTGATATTTCCACGTTATTATTTTACTTATTTTTACACCACTTTTAAGTTTTAATGCACATAATTAGTAACAAAATGAGATTTATTCAGTACAAACAAATCAGCCCTGCAATTAAATCATTCCTGTGTAGTGAAAATGTTTTAAAATGCGATGTAGAATAAAAGTCATTGCCAACTAATATTATTTATAATATCTTATTCAATGCAAATATAAAATTAGTCGCACGTGCAAAAATCAAATCAATATCATAACTGATATTATTTTTAAAAATTGACAAATAAAATAAATACTACTCTTGTAAACTTATTCAGCAGAACTATTTGTCTATCAAAAATATTTAATTTTTTTTAGTACACTTACAAATTTATTATGTATCTCACAAGAATATTATAATTACATATAATTTGATTTAATATCTCTCTTATATAAATATATGATATAAATATAATATGTATATTTTAAGTGTATAAATAATATTAACTAAACTTATCATTTAGTTCACCAATAACTTAACATGTAAGGCTGTGAACCTTGCTTTCCAACTAAACCAATGTTTTCCCGTAAGTTTACAGCAAAATCCCATCTGTATACAGAAAGATATGTTAATTGCAACCTCTCATCTATAAAGGCGGTAGAAAAAAAAAAAGTGAGAAAAAGAAAACCTGGCATTCTTTTTCTTTATATAATAGTAGCCTTCAGTATAGTGTTGCCCTTTGCTCGTCATTTTATCAGTAGGCAGCACATAACTTCCCTTGTGATGAAGTAAATATAAAATATGGCCAAAGAAAGAAGTAAATACGTACAACACCGTAACTACCTGATTGTTGATTGAGAAATTCTTAATTAAGCAAGGCTTATTAAGTAATTTTTAAATATTTAAATTATTATTTGACATATATAAAATTATTTTTAAAGATTAATGTGTTTTTTATTTAATTTTCATAAATTTATATATATTAAATAATAATTTAAATATTTATTACAAATTATATTTAACTAAAAATTACTTTTGTTGATTATAAGAATATATTCAAAATTCTTTAAAGTATAACCTGCCAAACCATAGCATGATTTATGAAACAAATTGCACGCATTGGTGTTGCTTTATGAATTTATGATAAAAAAATAGTTTTTTGAACATTTAGAATATAATATTCACTTGAGACATTTTGCTGCATATGAATATGACTTATTATTTTTGTGTATTATATATCAAATTAAAATGAATATAATATATAAAAATATAAGTGAGGTATTCTTTGACGTTGTATTCTAAATGTTAAAATAACGGGATTCTTTAGGGAAAAAAAAACTCGTTCAAAAGGCATCGGTACTGATAGGCAAAAGAAGAAAAGAAAAGAAAGTAGAAGCCGCATCAAATGCTAAGTTGATAGATGTCCACTACACAAACTGAATTTCATATATTGTGTTAGTATGGAATAAAAAAAAATGATTTGATTTAAATAACTCATGCTCAAGTAAGTCAGCCACCACACCGAGACCCTCCATGCCCCTCTAGTCCCACGATATTTTTCCTTTCTCTTTTTCACACGGTTCTTCTTTTCATGAAAGCCTTCACTTTTTTTTTTTTAACTTTTAAATTATAAATTATTTGCTGATGTCTTAATTAAAGAAAACGTTTTTCGTAGATTAAAAATATGAACACTGTAATTATATTATATGTTTATGTAAAAAAATATTAAATTAAATTATATGTAATTATATCTTTTTCATAAAATAGAGAATAAATTTATAAATAAATTAAAAAAAATATAAAAATTATACGAATAAAGGAATCACTTAATTAAAGCCTTCTCGGCTTCTCCTTATTCCTTTGCTTTTTAAGCGTTCCCATCAGTTTCAGAGTACCCTTCCGCCCTCTTCTCTTTCTCTAGAACATAACACTACTCTTCTGCTTCTGCCGTCTTTGAAGTTCAAATGGCCGCAACAGAAACGCAGACGGAACAAGCTAAAGAAGTGGAAGAACATTTAGAACCTCTCATATGCAAGGTAAAACATTGTTCCACCGTGTAAACTCATTTATTTGTTTAACAACTCTTGAGTACTCTCCAACAGGTTCTGAACTTGTTAAGCTTCTGTCTCCCAGACCTGTGTGTTGAAAGTCTCCATTCACTGCGAAGGCTGCAAAAGGAAAGTCCATAAAGTTCTAAAGAGCATAGATGGTAACGAATAACGATCTTCAAAATCAAATAATTTTTTTTTTTCGTCTATTTGATTTCATTTGTATTTTGCTCCTTTTCATTTTTTTCTTCACACAAGTACACTCCACCTGGGTGCTCTCATTAAAATTCTCATTATTTTGTTATGCCACATACGTTTCAACTCTTCTCAAAGTTTCTCAACTATTCAATATGTATTAAGAACTATTCCAAAGGTATTCAGTTCGTGTTCATTTGCATAGAAATTTTTGCATAAACTTAAAATATGCAGTAGAATGTACTGGATCAATTATTATTTAATATTTTTATAAAATTTTATATTACATAATAAAAAATTATAAAATTTTATAAAAATATTAAATATTGATTAAGTTGATAGATTTAAGTTGAATGTTTTAGGTTTAGTAAAGAATTTCTCTCATTTGCATACTCTATTCTGGCCTCTCTTCTTAGGTTTTTACTTCCATTTCATTTTTATATTAGAATCATACTTCTCCAGATCAGCTCAAATCTATTGTTGAAGGGTTCTTGTTAGTTGTTAGTTGTTACCCCAAAGTTCAATCTTGTCCTTAACAGTGTCCTTGAACTCCTGTCCTATGTAATCCAGGTGTTTATAACATAAACATTGATTTGAGGCAACAAAAAGTGGTAGTAACCGGGAACGTAGACAGCCAGACTTTGATTGATAAATTGAATAAGACAGGGAAGCATGCAGAATTATGGCCTGAAAAAGCAGTTTCGAAAAAGAAAAAGCAGGGAAAATCAGAGAACAAAGAGAAACAGAGCGACCCAGAAAGCAGTGAAGAAAGCAACCAAAGCGGTGACAACGTCAACAACGATAAAGAAAATGTTAAAGTTGTGGTTCAAGACACATCCAAAAATGTCGTCGAAGCTGGCGCCAACACCGTCAAAAACAGCGAAGGATGCAGTAGTGTTGTTAACGTTAACAAAGCCGGAGAAGGATGCCCAACCGGTAAAACCGGTTTGCAGTTCCAAGAACCAAAGCCGGAGGTGAGGCAAACAGTAACGGTACTAGCCGGTAACCAGCCACCGGTGACCGAGAAAAAGGTCAGCATCGCAGTGCAAGTTCCTAATGAAAGTGAAGCATCAGGGAATAATGAGAAAAGTGGTGGTGGTGGTGGTAGTAGCAGTGGAGGCAAAAAGAAGAAAAAGAAGGGGAAAGGGAATAACAACAATGGTAACGTGGCTGCCACTGCTACTGTGGAACACTCTGGTGATGCCCCAGTTACCGTTGTTTCGGGTAACCAGTCACAAAGTCATGGCCATGGCCATGGCCATGTTCATGGGCTAGGTCCTGGTTCGGTTCCAATTTCAAGCCCAGCCAATGAGAGCCCTCCACGTCATCACGTGTCCCATCAGTACCCACCACATTACTATGCACCTCCACCTCAGGTTTATACTGTGAGCTATAACACAGCGTATCCAAGCAGCAGCAGCTACGGTGCAGCGTATTATGCCCCTCCACAATCGTATTCCTACGCCCATGTTGTGCGTCCTGGGAGAGAAATGGAGCATCCGCCGTATGTGTACGAATCGGAATCGTATACATCACAGCCATCTGACTCATTCGAGCTCTTTAGTGAAGAAAATCCTAATGCGTGCTCGGTCATGTGATGTGAGTGTGAGAGGCATTATTGCGCGCAATGATTCCCATTCAAGTGCTTTCTGGACTTTACACATACAACTTGTATGAGCATGAGGGTAATTTTGTAATGCTCGTGTAGATATAGAAGAAGCATTAAAATTGCTTTAAAAAAAGTAGAGTAATTGGAGTTAGGCCCAATATATATATATATATTGCTTGTTTTGAACAGATAAAAAGTTGGGTAGAATAAATGGGGCTCTGGGTCTCCGGTTTTTGTTTAGTGGTGGTTCATTGCTTCTGCCTGCTTTGTATCATACTATGCTGAATTAGAAAATTATTGGCCTTCAGATACTACCCCATATTCTCCATATCACTTTGTTAGTGTGGATAAAGAGATGCAAGGGCCATAACCATATGCTTCTTAGAGAAATTCTCAAGTGTGAAGTAGAAGGTTATTGGTTATAGGTGTTTGAGGTGGGCCAAATGGAACAAATACTGAAAGGATTTGAGGTACGTGTTAAAAAATAAGCGGTTCAAGAGATTGAAATGATAAAATTTGACCATTTTTAAATTACAGAACAATGCAAGTTGAAACGTGTCTCATAGCTTGGAAGCTTCGTTCCATCCCTTTTAGAGTTTTAATCATTCCTTCTTGTTGCATATGGTTGTCATGTGAGGTGAAATTTACATTTTTAAAGGAGAATGAAAACTACAGTACTATCTCGGTTGTTGTCACACTGTGAAAAAGACTCGAGTCTCTGCTTTAAAATTTTGTGAAATATTAACATATGCCTCATTGGACAGGTTTCCTTTTCAAAAGAATTAGTAGTTGTTTTGCATAATGCATTTTCCCTTTCTTTGCTACTGATATGCTAGTTAGCAATTTTCAGTTGCCCCTGAGTATAACTAAATTAAGGCTTATGTAGACTTTCTTTGAAAAGTAATCCTGTTGGTGTGTGAAGACACATCTACATCTTCTTCTTTTTTTTAAAAAAAAAATTCTTTCTTTGTATTAGCTTTCTATCTTCTCATCTTGTTACGAGGCAGCTAGACTCCAAGTTGATATTAAAAGAAACTCTTTCTTTAGAGGGAAAAAAAAAACTTCTTTTCCTTTTTGGGGTGTTGGGGTGGTTGCACTTTGTTTATGCAAGTGAAGTCTTTTCTTTTTTTTGTCGGTTTGATCAGGAAAGTTAAATTAAAAGATTGTAACAAAGATGAAAATTGATTTAAAAAAATTTGGCTATCAACTGTACTTCAATTTTTTATGCATATATATAAGATACACTTATTCTCACACAACTCCCATAAAGCAGTACCCATGTCTGTCCCTCCCTATCGCGTTGGGATGGGACGAAAACCACCTCTTTTTGGCGTTGTATTTCTGGATCTAAATTTTTCTGGAATGTTTTGATCAGAATTTTCTATAAATCTCTGGAAAGTTCATTTTGCCTTTGATTCTCCTGTCAATTTGAAGCTTATTGGACATTCCCAGATTATTTTTACCCAAAGAGAATTTTCACCAATTTATTCTTATTCTTTCATGAGAGGAGACCACGTATATGCTGGAATTCAGCTTTATAAGGCAGACGACAGAGAATTTTAAATTTATTTTAGTATTCCAAATTATTGTGATGAAGGATATTAAATTGCGCCTTGGAGGCCCAATAGATTGAGCAGCATTTCCTTTTTTATGTTTTAACTAACTGCTATAATAAGATCACATGTTTAAGAAAACAACTAATTATAAAGTGTTTGTCAATCTCTCAAGTTGAATGGATCTCACAGCATAATAATCATCTTGGAAGATATTGAGAAACTAAACCCACTATTTGCTTAATTTTGTTATCAAGAATCAATTCTTGACTGAAAACTCTGCAGCATTTTGATTATAAGTTTTTATTAAACTTAAAAATAAGTAAATCTAAATAGACAAATCCCATTACTTTCATAATTTGCACCACAAAGGTGGAGCAGCTTGATAGCATTGGTTTTACAACTATTCACTTACCCATTCTCGTTTGTGTTGTATCATGTCCATTAGAGAGGAAGACTGGATGGAATAATTTAAAAAATTTTATGAAATAATTAAAGAATCTAATGTGAAAGCTTAATATATTTAATGGTAGCAGTTATTCAATAAGGCTCTCCTTTGTATTTATTCCAACCTATTTGCATATTCTCTCTTATCACTATTAATTCTCCAGAGAGGAACCTGATTCTTTTTATCCAAGATCCAACTCACCTTTTTATGTAAACCTTACACTTTCGTTCATTCTTTGAAATCCTTCTAGAAAAATCCAACTCACCTTTTTATGTAAGTCTTACACTTCCGTTCACACTTTGAAACCCTTCTAGAAAATATATGATTGACTTCAAGCATAAATGTTAAGTACTCTATTTTTAATAGAGGTGTTAACTCCATGTTCTATTAAGAAGCCTATTTAGTCTCTATAATGGGGTGGACTATCCTACTATTTCAGATTTTTTTTTTTTAGTTCATTTGACTCCCCCTAAAATTTTAGGAACAAAAAGAAAAAGAGGGTTTTCTATTTTTTTTTTTGGAAGATAAAAAGAGAGAGAGAGAGAGAGAGAGAGAGAGAGATTTCTGTGATGACTGCTGACACTCCTAATCCATGGATCGATTTGAGTTTGGGCTGGCCCAATTTTCCAGCTTCAATATCCATACAGCACATTTCACAATTTTTACTAAGACGATGCATTTTGGCTATTTCACTTTCCTATGTTCTTGCTCGCAAGTAACATGCTCTGCATACTGCAACTTTCTCATTCATTTTCTCCTTGTTTCGTACTATTGATTTTGATGGTCGGAATTAATCATTTACACCTATATTCCTAAAACTTATTTTATAATAACGCGGAAATCAGCTTCACGACACTGAAATTACTATTTGATAATTTGATTGGTGTGCTACTTATTGCAAAATTTATTTGTATTTATTATTGTCTTCACTTTAGAGGTACTCTATACTTCTTATTGCATTTGAGTTCGGCTTTTGTATAACTTACTCAGGTTTTGTCAAGGACATAATTAGTACTTAGAGCAAACAATTGGAATGGTATTTTGCAATTTTTCTTCTATATTTGCACTTATTAGAACGAACAATTTGTCGTCCTTTTCTTATTCCCCCCTTTTTGTTTAGAAGATTCATTAATCTTAACGAGCAAAATACGGTTTTCTAATGGTCATTTTGAGGGTAATAAAAATTAGTCATTTGAGAGGAAGAGGAGAAAATGATTCCCCTTGTTTTCCGTTCTGTTCCTATACATTTTAAAACTCTTAAACACAAAAAATTAATTCCGTTCTCCTTATTTCATTTCCGTTCCCTTCTTTACCTATCATCCAAACATAGTGTTAATTTAAATGGGATTTACAATGAAGAATCCTCACTAACCTACTTTGAGTAGGTTGTTTGTTCTGCTCTTAGAGCACTACAATATTAATCATTTGACTGTGAGGCTACCTGCTTTATATGTTCCCAATGTTCTGTATTTTGGATTGCTACAGTGGTAAAAATAAAATGATTATTTACTATATACTCGAGCTTTGGTGCTGTGTGATTGTTGACCAACAAGGAAAAGTTTAGTTTCAGGCTCTATTCATAGATGGTGCTGAACATAAATTTCACTTGATACATGAGTTTAGTAATAGAATATTTTCTATATATTGTAGCTTAAGGATTTGAACTTTCAACTATGCGCCTTTACATTCATATTTGTATATATTCTTTTGATTAATTGGTCATTTCACGTTTTCCTGTATATTGGTTTACATAGAATTTGCTAGCTTGGGATTATTAGGCTGATGAAGAATTCATGTGTTATCCTTCTCATTTTGGTATTATTTTTCTCAACCAACTTCCACGTGACGGTTTATCATACCTGGTACGTGCTGCTTATGTGCTTTTAGGGGTGGGCAAAGAATCACTAACAATATTAATCTAAACTTGATTGTGAGGAACCTGTTTTGAACCATTTTCCCAATGATTTTGATGGATAACAACAGTTTGGATAACCATGCTAATCAATTCAGTAAAAATAAAAACCGATTATTTACTAATCACCAAGCCACTTGTTCATCTCTACATCTTTCATGAACTTTAATCCCAAGTGATTGATTGAAGACGATGAGCATCTTCCCTTAAACAACGATGAAAAGTTTAAAAATCGTTTACAAGAACCAAGTCTTTATTCATAGATGGTGCTGTAGATCCCATTCAAATGATGAAGACACGATTGATACATGAGTTTAGTACATAGAACCAAACCTTTTCTATATATTGTAGCTTGCACCATTGCAAATCTTGATTTGAACTTCTCAACTATGCGCCTGTTGGTTCGGTGTCATTCATATTTGTATATATGTCTTTTGATTAATTGGTCATTTAACGCCACATTTTCCTGTATATTGGTTTAAAGCATTTGGATTTGAGGAAGTTGGTGCTAGCTTGGGATTATTAGGCTGATGAAGAATATGTGAGGTTAACCTTCCATTTTGTTCTTATTTTCTTTCCAACCAAATAAAACGGTTTGGTTTAGAAAAGTTTATCATATTTTGGTTGGTACGTTGAACCAAACTGAACCATGCCCACCCCTGGGTGCTCTAGTATGTGTATCATGAGTTATAAGAGAAATATTAATAATATACTCTTTTGAATATTATTTTTAAAATTTATTTTATTATTAGTCTAAAAATAAGTGTTATTGATATATATCTTTTAATAATCCTTTCAAGTGTAAGAAGAACTAATAATAAAACAAATGTTAAAAGAAATATTCAAATGAGTGTGTTATTAACATTCATCTGAGTTCTAAAGCCTCAATAAGATGCAAAGGGTTACATTTGAACTAGGTGTTTTCTAATGAATTGCATTGGAATATGTGTTGGGATTTTGTTTCATGATAATTGATTTTATTTATGTTTATGTTTATCCTTGACAACTATATTATTGAAGATTTAAGAAATTTAAAATAAGAATATGAAAAACTTGGAAACTAAGTGGACTTGGAGAGTAAGAAAATTTGGAGACCAAGGAATGCTTGGGGACTAAAGATAGGTTTGTTTGAAGGCCAATGATGTTTGGTTATAAACAAAATCAATGGCCTAAGAGTGTGGTGAGACAGAGAGAGAATAAGTGATAGAGAAGTTCTTCAGATTATGAGAGAGAGTGTACAAAAGGCTTTGGGTCAGATATGAGTTAGGTTTTCAACTTCATGATTATTCTTATACTATATGTTTTTCTCTCGTAGTAAAAATGTTTTATCCATTGAGTTGATGTAGGCATGTGACTTCTTGAACCACTTTAAATTCTTGTGTCTCTGTGTTCTATGTTGTCATCTTGATGGTGTTCCAAAAAGTGGTATCAAAATTGATAGTTCGATTCAGCTTGAACAAGTATTGGAGAAACGATGATTGATGAACAGTGGTAACATGTGTGGAGATGTGACTCGATGAATGGTGAAGAGCGATAACATGTTGTCAACACCCAATTTTGTTTGAGATGTTTGAAAAAATACAAAATAAAAAAGGGTAAAAAGAGATCGCAAAGAAAAAGGGAAAAAAATGTGCACTCGTCTCGTTTATACATTGTGAACACCCAATTTTATCCGGACATGTTTTTTTAAGTGTTTTTTTTAATTAAAAATAAAGAAAATTAATAATAAATTAAATGAATAAAATAATTTATTTTCATGATAGCCTAATCTAATTAAAACAATGTTCAGGTCCATTTAACTATTTGACCCATTAGTCTTGAGTTGCTAAAAAAAAAGGGAAAAACTAATGTTGCAGGAAGGTAGCACCAACCAAATGAATAAAACCAAAAAAGAAAAGACAAGAACATGTGATGTAACACCAAAGAATGCATATGCTGCCATTAGGAAAATGGGGCCAAAAGCATGAAACACCAAGGAGGAAAATGAAGCAGTTGTAACTCCTGCAACACTTACAAGTCATGCAAGGTCAACCATGAAAAAAAGAGAATTAAGGGACTACACACAGTAAATGGAAGGGGGGCAGCCACAACTTTTTTTTTCTATTCTTCTCTTCCCACGCACACAACAGCACCCATCTCCAACCTTCCACTACCAAAACAATCATCTCTACCCATAATCAATCACCACAACCTTCTAAGAGCCTAAACACACTCACATATTTTGCTCTCACGGAGGTAACCTTCAGACAATAGCTTCACCATATTTCTTCCCTACCTTCACCACTACACAACGTCCAGCCACCCTTCATTTTCACCACAACCAAGACCTCCATTCACACTCACTTCACCCCACATTTTTCTCACGTAGGAAACCTACAGGGGAGCACCACTACACAACGTCAACCACCCTTCTTCATCACTTCACCATCTTCCTTCTCCATCTTTACCCACCTTCACTCTCAACCAAGCTTCAAGCAAACCACCTTGCAACCACCTTCACGATCCTCACTCACCAACACCAAGTACCCAACCTTCACCCTCAACCTTCAAACCATCAAAGAATCACCCATCACTCATCACCACCCTACCTAAGATCACTCAGATCTGGATCAAGCCACCAAGCCCCACCGGAACAGTCGCACCACCGCGCTATCAGAGCTGCTACGAAGCTCCCGCGACCCCGCACCACGTCTCGCTGCCATTGTCGCTGACACCTTCAGATCCAGAACTCCACCCGAGCTCGTCGTTTGCTCCAGCAGCCGCCGTACCTCGTGACCCAACCACCGCACGTTGTCCAACCCACATCAGTCGCACAAAACCGCGACCCAGATCTACAACCGTCGCCACATCGCTCGAAGCCCAGCCGCACACAACTCCGTCTGCACCACTCCACCCGGACCGCCTCGATCTGCTACTGCCAACGAGGTGTGCAGCCTCAGTTATCTTCATTGTGACCTGTTCCCTTCTGTTATCTTCACCGTGACCTGTTCCTTTCTATTTCTTTCTTTATTTGGTTTTCTTATTGCTTTTGTTTTCTCCTTCTGCTTTGAGTTTTTTTTTTTTTTGAAATTTGGTTTTCTTTTTTTATTATTTTTGTTTTCTTATGTTGCTTTGATTTTTTTTAAATTGGGTTGCTATTTCTTTTTTTATTATTATTTTGGGCCAACTTTTCTTTTTATATGTTGATAGGGCTTGAGATAATAGTTTTTTTTTTTTACTTTGGATCATATTTTTTGGGTTGTTTACCTTTATTTGGGCTTTTTATAAGGTATAATGAAATTTTGAGGAGAAAACATTAAGTAATTGGGTCAGCTTTTTATTTCTAAAAAAGGTTTTTTTTATATATTTTAATTTCCAAAATTTCATTTAATTATAATAAGCTTGACAAGCAATGGGTGACGTTTCTAGCGTGACGCCGAGTTTTACCTATTCAAACCTTAACATGATTAACTGAGTCATGACGACTTGTTAATTCAAATTTTTAAAATCAAATTTTATTTTATTTAAAATCAACCAACCCATAATCATTTTTTAAAGAACGACGTGACTTTGAATTCCTCATTACATCCGAGGATACGTAGGAGCATAATTGTAATTCTGTCAAGTCAAAATTAAATTTTCATAATTTATTTATTTGTTTAGTTTATCTTTTAATAAATAGGTAAAATAAATATTTTTAAGAGTTATAAAAATTTGCACAACTAATTTAAGGTAACCGTCTTAGGGCGAATGTATTAGGGGTGCTATGGGGTTAAGTCTCCACCCTTCCCTGTGCATAATTAGACTCTCGAACTTGAGTTTTTGAATGTAAACCATCTTTTTTTTAGGTCTTCCAATTTTTCCTAATAATAAAAATAAAATTGGTTGCGACTCCTTAAATTTTTTAGTTTAAGTCGTTATTCCGCCGCGGTCCCGGTCGCGACATACATAAAGTCCAATATTGGAAAATTATTCTCTCATTAAGTCTCGCATCGAAAAAATAATGTTCTTTCATCTTTCTCACATCTTATATAAAGAGTTGATCCTCAAATGGTTTGGATCATCTAGAAAATTATACATTTGAGCTTAATACTAAATATAAAGCTTGAGAATTTTAGTAAAAAAAAAATAATTCAAGCTACTCTTCAATATTTGATTTGTGAGAGCACGTGGGATCTTGTGTAACAAATATAATGTTTGCATGTCTTGGAGGTAAGTTTGTTTATTATTTTTTTTCTTCTTATTTTTTATGTAATTATTTTTTTATATACTTATTTATTGATTAGATTGGTTTATTTATTTTATTTGTTAGTTGTTGATTTTTTTGGATAATTTAAATTAATTCAATAATAAAGAATGGTTAGCTGAGTTGTGACAACTTGTTAATCTCATGACTTTTGAAATGTCAACTAAGTTACGATAACTTGTTAATCTCAAAGTTAATTAAAACTAATTAACTCATACTTATTTTTTAAAAACTACTTTGGCTTTAAACTCCTTATTGTACTTAGGGAGATATGTAGGTCGAAAGTCAAGTTAAAATTATTTTTTTTAATTTAGTTTTTTTGTAAATTTTTTTTTTTTAATTTTATTTTTTTTAAATATTTTAATTTTGATTTACATGTAAATAGTTTTCTTTTATTGTAAATTTTTGTAAATTATTTTTTTATGCTTATTTTATTTTTAATTTGTTCTTTGACCTTTAATATTTTATTTCTTGATTTTTATATTGCTTGTAACTATTTTAATTGTCATAAAAAATTTTTAATTGTAATTCATTTTTTTGTGTTAATTTTTTTTATTTTCTTTTGTAAATATTTTTTTATTTTTTATGGTCGTTGATTATTTATTATTTTTCTTATGTAAAGTAAATATTTTTAAGTTATTTAATTTGCACAATTGATTTTAAGGTAACTGTCTTTGGACAGATATATAGGAGTACTATGAGATTAAATTTTCACCATTCATTGTGCATAACTAACTCTCAAACCTAATTTGTTTTGCGCATACTAGTTTTCTAAAATTTTTTAGGGTTTTTTAATTTTTTCCTAACTCAATAAAGTTGGTGTCGACTCCTCTATTTTTTATTTTGTTTTAAAATATTTTGTTGCCTCATATCGCAATCTCAGTCGTAACACATGTATGACGTGTCTCTTGGAAAAATGGTTTAGGTGACGAGTAGTAACACGGTGGTCAAGATGTGTCTCAGTCTGGTGAAGAGTGGTAACGCATTAGATATACGTGACTCAAAGTGGGCGTGACGTACTTGGGGAAAGACGGTCGACCGTTGAATGCTCGGGAAAGAATTTTGTGGAGGGAGTGTGGACATCCTTCTTCAACAGGGCTTGACAAAAATCATTGATGGAAAATGATGAAAATTCAAAGAATATGACAGATTGTAGGGCTACAAATGTTCATTGGTCGAGACTTCAAATCAGGTAAAGCCATGGTGTATGGTTAATTTGGGTTGTGTGTGGTTGGTATGTGTTAGAGGCCAATGGTACTGTTTTGTGGTTTCGACAAATAAGGTTTCTATGTTCATGAAAGTTCACACATGACTAGGTTGCTTGGATCAAGGTGAAGTTGTTATAAGTTTCCATGGTGGCAGGACATTCACCAAGGTAGAGATTTGTTGAGATTTTGGCTCATATATCTTAATAAGATAAGGATTTGTTTCATTTATGTTTATCCTTATATCCTTGGAGATTTAGAAAATCTAAATTAAGGATATAGAAAACTTGGAAACTAAGGAGACTTGGAGATCAAGAAAACTTGGAGACCAAGGAAGATTGCTTGGAGATCAAAGATGTTTGATTATAAATAGAACTAATGGCTTAGATGTGTGTTGAGACAGAGAGAGAACAAGTGATAGATTAGTTTTTTGGGTTATGAGAGGTAGTGTATAAGGGGTTTTAGGTCGAGTATGAGTTACGTTTTTAATTCCATGATTATTCATGTATTGTGTTTTTCTTTTATGGTAAAGATATGTTATCTTTGGAGTGACGTAGGTATGTGATATGATAAACCACGCTAAATTCTTGTGCCTTTATGCTATATGTTGTCATCTTATTAATTGACTCCTCCATATGGTACTCCAATATATGAGGAGTGTGTGTAAGTGCAATTTTGTGCAAGTATCATTATTCTAATATTTAATCATGAGCTTGGCTTTAAAGTCACTAGCACAGTTGTATAACCCAGACTGGAGGCCAACCTAGTTAGAAGGTCGGGTCAACGAATTAATGGTTCAACCATGGGTCAATTAGTCAAACTAAAAAATCCGAACAAAGAAGTAAATAATTTTTTAAACAATATTATATGAAAAATTATTTGATATAAAATATATTATATTAAAAAATATTAAACAAAAAATACTACATGAAAAAAGATTTCCAAACAAATAGTGATAATAATTTATTGGTTGTATAATAAATTAAAAAATTGAGAATAATATTCAATTGAAGTATATATAGTCTAATAGTAGAATATACTTTATGACAAAATCCTTTAAATAAAGTGTTTAAATCCTAAAAATTAAATTTTTTGTTTAGTTTATGTAAGAAAAAATAAATAAATAAATTGGCTAACCTAAGTCAACCTAACTAAATTAACTATCGGATCAATTCAAATTTGATCGAATCAATCAGAAAAATAATTTAATAAATTGATCGAATCGACCTAAAACCTAAGTCAAATTTTTTGGGTCCTCAAATCCGTACAACTATGGTCACCAGCGTTGATGAACTAAAATCATTTAGTTTTGTTCCTCTTTCATTTTATTTTCTCTTCAAGGGTATAATTTAATAAATTGGTTTTATCGAATCGACCTAAAACCTAAGTCACAAATTTTTTTCGGGTCCTCAAATCCAACTTTTGTTAACTATGGTCACCGGCGTTGATGAACTAAAATCATTTAGTTTTGTTCCTCTTTCATTTTATTTTCTCTTCAAGGGTAAAAAATGTTCATAAATGGTGGAATTGGTTTTAACCAGTACTGTTGTTACTGTTAATCCGTGGCCAAACGATTTGGTTGCTAAGAATCCAACTTGATTTGGATTTTTGGTTGGGTCTAGCAAATCAGATCTAACCTTTTAGCTGCAGTGATGAGAGTAAAACACACAACTTTTGCTAATGAAATGTGTTTATGTAAGTCTCTAAAGAGGCATGTCTTGTATTCCTACTTCATATGCTTCTTTAGGATGCATTTTGGTAGAAGTGTAAATCTTCATTTTTATTTTTACCAAGCACACCTAATTTCTCGCATCGTGGTGGAGAGAGTCACATCTTGGATGACATCCATTACTCAACAAATACATAACTGTGCTTTTTCTACTTCCAAGTCACGGGATTGAATTAGAATGTGATCTATTATGATTCATTTGTATCCAATGCACTTCTGCAGCCAGCACATCTTTTTTTCCTATTTTTATAATTCTAATCTGGATGAAAAAGGTTATCAAATTATGTGCTTCTTTTCAGATCCGCATGCTGCAAAACAGTTTGAAGTTAGCTAATGGCGTATATTGATCTCTCATAGAGAAAGGATTGAGAAAATTAATAAAAATAAGATTCTGACAGAAATATCAGGGCAACAATTTGTCGCATAGCAGTAACAAATGTAATACTGTAGGTGACTACGGGTACATGGTAATATAATAGTGTCATATATAGAGATGTATAGAAGACATGAGAGCGGTACTGCTTCAGCTTTCCATTAACTAGCACAGTAGCACTTGATATGGCCGAGAAAGAAAACAATAATTTGATGCAACTCGGCCTAACCAAACTCCATGATTTGAAGTAACTTTCAGGAAATAAAAGAAAAAAGGGAAAATTCAAAGTGAACGAATGAAAAACAGAAAGAGAACTGGGAAAATGGTGGGAATATGAGATCGGCATTTTGTGGTTGCACAAAAAAACAAATTAGCTGCATCTTTTGCCAGCTAATTTGGTTGACTAATTGGAGGCTAGAGGAATTAAACCACTCAACGCATTAAACTAACCAGAAGGATAAGTAGCTGCTCGTACCTCGTATAGTTAAATGTATCAGAGCAAAGATGTCCTGCCAAATTAGTTACGGGAAAGGAATAATAGTAAGGTAGATATTATTTATCATAAGTATTTAAATAATTATTTGATATATATAAAATTATAAAAATTATTATAGAAATATTTTTATTTTAAAAGTATTTTCACATATATTAAATAATAACTTAAATGTTTAAATAAATAATAATAATAATTTAAATATCTAAAAAATAATATAATAAACTGTATATATATAACAATTTCTCATTAAATTGAAGTCATTCCACGGTTTAGTTTATATCAAATTCCAGAAAATCATACATTTGAGCCCTTTTCCCCTATCGTGGCTTTTTATTTTATTTGAAAAGTTGAAACCATACAGAGAAAAAGAAATAATATTTCAGTTAACAGATTCTTAGACCAGATTTGTCGTCCTCCCTCCGATCTTCTTCCTTTTATATTTTTTAAAAATTCCCTTCCCTCCTGTTTCTAATCTCCCTCTATATCCCTCAATCCTTTAAAAATTAAATCAGATTAGCTAATTGAATTGATGAGACCGTAAATTAATTATATCTATAGTTAAATATTATCTAACTTAACTACAATTAAATCATAATTAAATCACTATTCAACTACAAAATTTAACCACTTGCAACCAATGTAATCAACTCCTTGGATCTGAATTAGCATGTTCATAATGACCATCGAAGCACGCACAAAACCACCATCATTTGCATTCGCCATTTCTCTCCACTCACAAGAACACCAAGACTACGCTTTCTACTAAGGCGTGGAGCTCTGATGCCAAAATGTTAGGATTCTAAGAGAATTAACGGAATTCAAGTGATATTGCTGAATAAAATGTGTGTATTAATCATCAAATATATACAAAGACAGAGACAAAGAGGCAGCAAAACATCCATATGATATAAAGAGGCATGTCTTGTATTCCTACTTCATATGCTTCTTTATGTATTTTGAAAGTGTAAATCTTCATTTTTATTTTTACAAGCGATTAAAAATGTGATCTATTTTTTTTGTATCCAATGCACTTCTGCGCCAGCACATCTTTTTTTCCTATTTTTATAATTCTAATCTGGATGAAAAAGGTTATCAAATTATGTGCTTCTTTTCAGATCCGCATGCTGCAAAACAGTTTGAAATTAGCTAATGGGGTATATTGATCTCTCATAGAGAAAGGATTGAGAAAATTAATAAAAATAAGATTCTGACAGAAATATCAGGGCAACAATTTGTCACATAGCAGTAACAAATGTAATACTGTGGGTGACTACGGGTACATGGTAATATAATAGTGTTTAAAAAATGAGAGCGGTACTTTCATTTCCATTAACTAGCACGTAGCACTTGATATGGCCGTAATTTGATGCAACTCGGCCTAACCAAACTCCATGATTTGAAGTAACTTTCAGGAAATAAAAGAAAAAAGGGAAAATTCAAAGTGAACGAATGAAAAACAGAAAGAGAACTGGGAAAATGGTGGGAATATGAGATCGGCATTTTGTGGTTGCACAAAAAAACAAATTAGCTGCATCTTTTGCCAGCTAATTTGGTTGACTAATTGGGCTAGAGGAATTAAACCACTCAACGCATTAAACTAACCAGAAGGATAAGTAGCTGCTCGTACCTCGTATAGTTAAATGTATCAGAGCAAAGATGTCCTGCCAAATTAGTTACTTTAAGGTAGATATTATTTATCATAAGTATTTAAATAATTATTTGATATATTAAAATTATAAAAATTATTATAGAAATATTTTTATTTTAAAAGTATTTTTACATATATTAAATAATAACTTAAATGTTTAAATAAATAATAATAATAATTTAAATATCTAAAAAAATATAATAAACTGTATATATATAACAATTTCTTGAAAATACAATTAAATGAAGTCATTCCACGGTTTAGTTTATATCAAATTCCAGAAAATCATACATTTGAGCCCTTTTCCCCTATCGTGGCTTTTTATTTTATTTGAAAAGTTGAAACCATACAGAGAAAAAGAAATAATATTTCAGTTAACAGATTCTTAGACCAGATTTGTCGTCCTCCCTCCGATCTTCTTCCTTTTATATTTTTTAAAAATTCCCTTCCCTCCTGTTTCTAATCTCCCTCTATATCCCTCAATCCTTTAAAAATTAAATCAGATTAGCTAATTGAATTGATGAGACCGTAACTTAATTATATCTCTAGTTTAAATATTATCTAACTTAACTACAATCAAATCATAATTAAATCACTATTCAACTACAAAATTTAACCACTTGCAACCAATGTAATTAACTTTATAAGTTCTTTATCTTTATCTACGTGTCGTCATATAGACATTATACGACACATTATTTTCTATATTCAAATGTGTTCGATTAAAAATATTATTTTTTTTAGTTTAGACAACGTCTCGAGCATCTTCGAACACTTTTATAACGCTTTTCGACACGCTTAGAACGATTACAACACGACTTTGAAACGATCTATTAATATTTTGTTAAAAAAATTAGTTTAAAGCCGTAATCCATTTCGCTGCACTCAATCACACGACCGTCATCCTAATCTACTATTTTTACATAAACTTTACCTTACACTAATATTATCTCTAGTTATTTTTTTACACATACTATTACGTATCTTTATATATGATTATTTTCAAATGCTTTCTTACACTATATTGTCAACGAAACTTTTACATAATATTCTCTCTAGTTATTTTTTATGTATTATGTATTGCATACGTGATTATTATTAAGAGTTAGTTTAGAGATTTTTAGAAATATCAATAGAAATTATATTTCATATTTTTTAAAAGAGAACTTAAAGTAATTATTAATAATAAATATTAAAAATATATAATATATATTTAAAATATTATAATAAATTATTTTTTTAAATTTAAAATAAAATAATATTAAATAAATTAATATATTTTTAATTTTATATATATATATATATATCATGAGATCTACTTTTATCTAATGGTTGAATTATTTCATTAAAAAAATAACTTTTAAATTTAATATATTTTTTATATTCATGTCTTTTATATTCGTATCATGTTTGTGTCATTTTCTATGCTTCATAGACTAGAAGTCTTGTCGTTCGGTTTTAAAACATTGCAATCCTTAGCAACTGTGCAAAGTACAGACATAATAAGACTTAAGTTGTATGCAATCTCGTATGAGATTACAACTCTGCACCAGTTTTCATGCAAAACTACGAGATAGCCATAATATTCTTTCTTCAATTTTCATGAATGAATTCTATTGGAGGTCTATTAGTTGCTTAACTTTTATATTTATAATTATATATTTTTGTAAATAACTGGATCAATATTCTTACTATTTCTTGTTGTACATTTTGGGAGTCAACTTTTAAAGAAACTAGCATTTTTAACCAGTGCAACGTACGAAATAATAATTCTTACTAAATTATGATTTTTATATATAATAATTTAAATTAATCATATTATATAAATTAATTTATTTTCATATATATTTATTATTTTATCTAAAATAAGATATTCAATTAGAGTCTAAATTTTATATAAACAACAGTTAAGGAGTGTTTGTCTACGCTTTTTTTACACTGAAAAGCACTATTTTTTATCATTTTAAAATGATAGATATTTATCATTCATATCTTTCAAAAAATAATTTTTGTAATTGTATTAAAATGATAAAATAGAATTTTTCATAAAAATCTCAACAAAAAAAACTTTTTTATGATATTTTAAATTTAATTTTATTCAAAATTTATCTAAACGAACCTTTGTCTAATTGATCAATATCTAATCTAATAATATTAAAAATTCATAGAGTATAACTACTAAATAAAAATTAATAAAGTATACAAATTAATGAAACAAAATTTCAAAGATCTATTAATAATTATAATATACATTGCTCAAATTATCTTTCCCATGCATTGGCATATTGCAATGATTGTTTTAAATTTTATAACTATAACTACAAATTATTTATTCAAGATTTAAATATTTAATAAATGTCTAATTTAACTTCATTTATTTTTTAAGAAATTCAACTCCAAATACAAAAATATACCACAAAACTAACAGAGTTTTATTCAATTTCATTTTTTAATTCAATTAATTATTTAATTCAGAAAATCAGAAAATTATACATCATATATTTCTTTAAATTATTTATACCCATTTTTTCTTTAAAAATAAAATAAAAAATATTATTAACTCCAATATTAGTACCATTTAATTAATAACATTATTATTTTTACTTAAATACAAATATTTTTGCCATTTTAGAAAAATGTAATAGTAAATTATTACAAATTACATTTAAAACTTAACAATTCATAATTTCTTATTTATTATATTATAATTATCCTGAAGTCATATTTCATTTTGGATACTTCTATTTCAAAGTCAAAATACCATTTCAAATATAAATAAGTGAAAAAAATTAACAAAAAAAAAAAAACACGACTCTTATCTAATACTCAGCATTCTACTCTCT
This sequence comes from Ormosia emarginata, assembly GCA_029884605.1. Classification (NCBI taxonomy): domain Eukaryota; kingdom Viridiplantae; phylum Streptophyta; class Magnoliopsida; order Fabales; family Fabaceae; genus Ormosia; species Ormosia emarginata. The sequence continues at coordinate 132,160 of JAQQTP010000070.1, read as the reverse complement.
TCAACTTTATTGACACCATCTATATATTGTTTGCCTTTGGTGAGAAAGAGGGTTCTTTATCTTTTCACCACCTTCATAAGTAAAAGTCAATGATTCTTGCCTTTCTATTTCATTCATTTTTCTAATTGCAAAAATTATCTCCTTAATACCTTTTTTCTTCTCTAAAAGAAATTGTCAATAATATCAACTTCAGATATAACAATACAATATAAGGCTTAACAATTTACCATTTATAAATCTTATATAAATTATGCAAGCTTTAATAGGATTACTATTTCTTGTGATAAAAAAATATTTGACAATATAAAGTATGTCTTCAGAAAGTATATATAATATACCCATAAATAAGAAACTTATATTATCATAAAACAAATATTCATCTCTTAAATTTACACCTTATTTTTAAGGTTATACAAAACTTATCACTAATGTAAAAATTATATCATCATTTATAATTACTTTAATATACCTTTAAATGAAAATTTCATTAATAATATTGATATAAAATTATATTGAGATTTTATTTTTTAACTTTTCATCCCCGTTTTAAAAAGTATAATACACTAACTCCAAAAGCCAAAATTCTATCTTCGTTTATAATCACTATTGTATACCTTTAAAAGATCATAGAAAATTGATTTATGATATTTATGTGTGAAATTATATTAAAAATTAACCCCTTAGTTTTTCATTCCCGTTATCATGAATATACAAAATAGACTCTTAATAAAGCATGATATATCGATAATAGGACATTTAATAACAATTTGGTGAACACAATGTCGTGTTTCTTATTCAATTTTTCAAGAAAAAATAATAAAAAATATTTCATTCATAACTTTTTAGTTATCAATTTTCAATTAAATATAGAGTTTTGTATCCATCCAATGCAAGGGATAATCAAAAGAGTTTTTAATAAAATACCTGAAGGAAATAAAGGAAAAAATTAAATTAAAATTACGATTGAAATATTTTTATAACATTATTAAAAGATATAACAAATAATGTCAAATCAAGATATAACAATATATTTTGAATCTTAACAATTTACCATTTAACAAACACTATATAAATAATGATGTAAGCATTAATGTGACTACTATTTTTTATTAATGTCAAATGGGTTAACTTGCTCCATTCTATCACGCCATAGGTTAGTGAAAAAATGGGGCAAGGGCAGGTTGTTCTGTTTTGATATGAGTGGAGAAGGCCAACTCACCTTGTTTTCTAGCGGGTTGATAAGTCAACTCGACTAAAATATATATAAGAAAATAATGGGTTAGTAGGTTAGATGGATAAACCCCACAAAAATTAAATAAAAATAAAAAATGACATGTTAAGCGAGTAAACTTGTCTAAAACTGAAGAAAAAAGATGGATTAAGTGAGTCAAAATACAAGTTGGTTTGCCTAATTCGTCACAAAAAAAAGACCTAATGCATCAACCCACCGCTAGTCTTAACTTGCAGGTTATACTGGTCGAGTAAAAATTACTTACCTAAAAAAAAAGTTGTAAAATACAATTCAATCTAACTTTTTTTAGTGGGTTAAACAGGTTGACTTGTCGGGTTTGTTATTTTTGTTCTATTGATAGATATAGAATAAATTTATCTTAGATATACAACATTAATAACACCATATTCACCAAGTTATTGAAGTGCTTGTAGCATTATTAAAAAAAATTATCTACTAAAGAGAATATAAATATTAAAATATTATATTATTTTGTGTAATGGTAATGTATTTAATTCTTAAATATTTTTATTATAAAATATTTTTATTTAATTATTTACTATTAAATATTAAAAACTATATTTAATTATTTTTTATTATATATTAATTACTAAATATATTAATATTAAAATATTTTATATAAAAATAATATATTTTACCTCTTAATTGCGATAATACCCAATGGTTAGTTTCACAATAATATATGTGGAGATACATGATCAAATACCAAAATAATAAATTTTTTTATTATAATTTTTTAAATTATTTATTCACCCACACATGCTACACATGTGGAAAAAAAAATATTTCATAAGAGCTTGACATATGGAATGAATAGTAATAATCCTTTGCATAAGATGACATGTGACCTTTTATATGAGAATATGACATGTGTTTCATTTAATGAGTAAAAGATGTATAATTTTGTCTTGTAATAAAACCTTTGAAGTGTATAAATAGTAGAGTAGATGGTAGATTATTAAATGTTTTTATTATAAAATATTTTTAAAATTATTTCTTCACTTACACATGTCACCTATGTGGAAGGAAAAACATCTCATAAAAACATGATATGTGGAATGAATAGTAATGATTTTTTGCGTGAGAAGATAACATATAATTCTTTGAATAAAAAAAAACAGTGTCTAATTAATAAAAATTCTCGTGTAATTTTATCTTGCAATAAAAACATTGAAATGTATTATTAGTAGAAGCCTATTAATAAGTTCTTAGATATTTTGTATTATAAACTATTTCTATTTAATTATTAAATATTACATAAATTAAAATGATCAAAATATTTAAAAATTCAAAATAAAGTTGAATTGAATGAGAACATGATACATGTATGTGGAAAATATGTTTTTGTAAGAGAAGATGACACATGTTTGTAGAATAATAAGGAGATGACATATGTCCTTAAAGGAATAAGGAGATGACACATGTAAAATTTATCTTCAAGTCAAAGCCTTGAATTGTATAAATAATAATAATAATAACAAAAGTAGATAGGAAATAAATAGTAGACAATAGATAGAAGAAATAAACAACGTCATTAGAAGAGGAATAAGAATCTAAAAGAAAGCATAAAGGAAAGCGTTGAACAGGTAAAGTACAACTTGTAATTTTATATAGAAAGAAATATCAATTTATATCAAGTATAAATTAATTTTTTTATATTTATTTTTAGTTATTAGATATATTTTTATCTAATTATTATATTTAATAAAATAATCTTAATTTTTAGATAAAAGTAGAATTAATGGTTAAAAATGAATATAAAAAAGAAAAAAAACTTAAAAATAATATAAAAAAAAAAAAATTCTATTTGATCCCTCTTCTTTTATACACATCATTTTATTTTATTTTTATAACGGTAAGAGATTTATAGGCTTCATCAATAATTCTTTTTTTGGGTTGGTTCAATTTTATTTTATTTTTTTACATGAGGCAACATAAATTTTAAAAAATTATTTTAGCACGATCTCTCAATGAATTTGCACTTGGGGTATCAAGCTAAAAAGTAAAGTTCTTTTCTTCTACCTTGGTTAACATCTATTTAGGTGTAATATGTTTTTATAGAAGGAATTCAACTAGCTTAATTGGATCTCTTCAATTTTAATTAGCCAATACATCACATACAAAACATGCAAATATGTTGGATACACCTAATCTAAAACCTAATTCAGTTTTTCACTTGACTTTGTTCTATCATCCACCTCTCAAAGTCACTCTTGTATCATTCAATAAGGGAGTCGTTTATAATGCTTTTTACAAGATTTTGAACATGAATGTTCCATTCATTTTACCCTTTATAGCAAGTTTTTACTGTTGACTTAGTTTTATTTTTTGAAGCATAAAAAAAAAATTAACTTGTTGGAAGAAAGATCAACCACGGTGAGTCTCTGTTCTCTTCCCCAAGCCTCATAACTCTCCAATACTATCACCACCTGACCATCCGCCTGAGCATCGGCTGCCACATCATGAACACTGCAGAAAATAATGCCATCTTCCACTGTTACCTCCACCACAAAAACGCAAAATCTGCCACTCAACTTTTCCCATAAACATAGACAAGTTTTATTCACAACAATTCTTATCTCTCTCAACTTTTAGACTCTAAAATCCCATATGAGTTTATGGGTCCATACTCTATTTATGCTCTACCTGTTTTGCCAAGCTCTGTTTGTATCCCTGCAATTTCATTTGTTTTTTTTTTCTAACTTTTTAGGTGATTGAGCTCTTCGATGGGCAAAGCTTAAGTAATTTCTTGAAGTTTAGATATCTTAGTTTTTCTTTGATTCAAATAAAAATGGAAGAAAAAAAGAATTTTAGCTTTGGACTTGTAGTGGTTGGTGATAAAATCCCAGAAAAAGGGAGAAGAGTGTCAGTGGAGGCAAACTCAGACAGTGATCTTGGTCACATCCTTAAAAAATAAACTAAACCAACCCCTGTGATGCCAATACCCTTTGTCATCTAATTTGATTGCTGTGTTTTGGTTATTGTGGAAGGATTTAGATTTCAATATCCAACACTTTCTTTTTGAAGAACGAAACATATTTTCAACAAATCTGAAACCAATTAAAAAAGAAGATTTCAATCAATCCCAACCACTAAAATCGGCATAAGGAAGAACTCAAACTTTCTTACCATTGAATAACCAATTTGGGTGTGGCTTTAATGTCATGGAGTTGGTCTCAATGTCAATGGAGTTAGTCAAAATTTGCTAAAAGACTAGTTCATAATAACCAGTTAATCAAGTTGCATGTAATTATTTCTAGCCGTTGATATAAAATTATCTTTATTCAATGGCTCAAAATTTAGGTGCATCCATGCTCCAAGTTTCTTTAGATGCGCCTTCAATAAGTACGGGTAGTTACTTAATCTCTGTCTTTCTCTGTATTTTTCTTTTCCTTCTTTTACACTTTGTATGTGAAACTTCGTTGTTATCCATCATACATTTACATAGTAAGCAGGTTTTTCACGCTTCTTAGCCAATGATAATTTGAAACTAGGCGTAGGTGAATGTAACACACGCATCATATGGAAGATATAATAGGCATTTTCTTGCGATTTGCTAACTACTATATGTAAAGTGGAAACTATCTTAGGTAGACAAATAGTCAAGTTGGCAGAATATAATAGCCTTTCCCAAATTTTATACACGCAACAAAAGAAATAAAAAAGACTAGGCAATGCCTTAATCATATCCTCTCCTTCGGACCTTCAGCAGAAAAAAATACAAATAATATTTCTTAATGCTCCACTCGATTTGGTCCACCAAGTATTACACGGAAGGTATCCATTAAAGTTAAACTTGTCAAATTCTGCTACCATTTCCGTTTTCATTATGATGTAATTGGTCTTCTTTTTTTTTTTTTTTATTGTGATGTAGTAAGAGGCATAGCTGTTAAAAACTAAAAAGGGCAAAAATATTTCTCTTTTTAATTTCAAATCAAAAACATTGAAATTTTAAAAATAATCTTTTTATTCAAACATCCAAAATACGACACTAATTAACGTTTCTTTCAAATTAACATGTGATATATAATATATTTTAATACACATTTACACTCACGTTTCACGTACAATATTTATACAAATTTGTATAGCATATTTGTTTAAACAAAAAAAAAAAAACATTTTCGTTTGAAAAACGAAACACTTACCTACTTGTTAAAAATCCAAAAGAATGCCACTTCCCAAACAAAAAGTAACGTTAAGAAGGCGTCAGACGCTACCTCCAAATGGCACATACGTAAATAAATGGCATTAGCGTGTCGTTGTTTAACGATTGAGCCTTTTAAATTTGCAACTGGCTTCATGCTCTTGTGACTTGTGACTTGTCAATGTCATTGCTGATCTGAATTCATTTCATTTGGAAAAAAAAGAGAGAAAAAAAAAAAGAAGCGAAAAACTACAAAGGAAGGAACGAGAGGGAGAAGCAGCACAACATTCAACAATTCCTCAAGTCAGAAACACACAAAAGGATCAACATCAATGGCCAACTCATCTTCCTTAGCATTCCTCGTGATTTGCGCCACCCTATTGGTGGCGACAACCGCCGTGGCCGGCGGAGGGGACCACCACCTGGGAATGGGATGGATACCCAGCAAGCCATCCTGCAAGGGCTCCATTGCTGAGTGCCTAGTAGGGGAGGAGTTTCAGTTCGACTCGGAGATCAACCGGCGCATCTTAGCCACCAACCAATACATCAGCTATGGTGCGCTGCAGAGGAACACCGTCCCGTGCTCTCGCCGCGGCGCCTCCTACTACAATTGCCGACCTGGGGCTCAGGCCAACCCTTACAGCCGTGGCTGCAGCGCCATCACAAGGTGCAGGGGCTAAATTTTTTTCATCTTTTATTATTACTTTTTTTTTGTTGTTGTAATTTGAAATGGGTTTGATTTGATTGTTAATTTGTTATACACGAAGAATGATGGTGATCTAATCCATTTGTGAGTTGTGGCAATTGAATGAATATTCTGTGTTATAACAGTAGTATTGTTATTTGGATTTGAACGTTTCTGTAAAAAAGAAAAAAAAAATAGGCACTTTTTCTTTTTTTTGGTTACCCTCTAAAGTTTAAAGCTCCTTTTCGCTTTCACCTTCTTCACCATTCAGTGGTAGTCTGACTCTGAATCTGAGTGACAGAGGCAGTGTCCGTGTATTGGTGATGGGTATAAGCGACTCATTAATGGTCTCGTTTTGGATTTTTGAAATTTGACTATTGTGCCCAATCCTGGCTATCCATTATCTGTTTCTCTCCCCCCCCCCCCCCCCCCTTTTTTTTTTTTTGCATTTCCTTTGGATTCTGAATAGAAGGGATTTGTGAGCAATTTTAGATAGTAATTTATTCCTAATAACACAATTTTGCGTTTTTCTCTCTCAAACTAGGCATGGCCATGGGGGTTGGGACTCGGGAGATTGAAAATTCAATTAGTTTCCCCGTTTCCTTTTGTTAATGCTTTGCTTTTCGCGCTAGCCTAAAGCATAATGCTTTGCTTTCCATGCTAGCCTAAAGCATAAATAAAGTGTTGTTGGGTCTGATTAAACTTTGAATATTACGGGGATATGAGATTTTGTTGGACTGAGGAAACTTTTGTTCCAAAATTGAAGTCATAAATTGAAGGTCGGAGTGAAATAGTGAAAGTGAGAAACAAAGCGAAACAACGAAAGAAAAAGATGGAGTATGCGGGTGAAATGTACGAGTGAATAAACTTGACCCACGAAACGCGTATAAGTTTTGAGGGATTGCAAAGTTGGTTTGTTTTCGCCGTTTCAGTAACTTGTGTTAATGCTTTGCATTACATGCTATATATGCTAGTGCTAGGCTAGGGTGAAACGAAAACAAGGTATTATGAGTTTGAAGATGTATCTCACTCTGAGACAGTTCAGGTCCTCGTCTCAGATAGAATTACTTACCTTTATTTCGTAGTATTTACTATGCGATGCGTTATGTCTTCCTTTTTTGTTCCCTATGAGAAGAAATCGAGCATCGAGAGGACAGATTGAATAGGTTGAATGAAAGTGAATTTCTGGTCATAGGTAGTAGTGTTCAAATTCAATCTAAATAAAAAATTAAATTAAAAATTGAATAAAAAACCAAAATTCAATTAAACCGAATAAATTTGATTTTTTTAGATTGAGCTTATGAAAATCGATTGGATTTTGAACCTGATTTTTCAAATTGATTTAATTCAATTTAAATCAATTAATATTATATAATATATTTGTTTATTATATAATTTTTATTTTTATTTATAATAATTCTATTTTTCACATATTTTTTTATTTTATATGATCAAATATTATTTTAATTATGTGAAATGAATTATTTTTATTTTTTATTTTTATTTCCTCTTATTTCTTTTTTTAATAAACTAAATTGCTTTTAATTCATTAAATTTTTTGCTTAAAAAATTTTTAAGTAAAAAAAAAATTAAACTTATCCAATCCATACCGATTTAAATCGAATTTAATTGGTTAAGTTTTTAAAATATAACAAGTTTAATTCAATTTAAATCAACATAATTATTATTTAAATCGATTAAATTTTTTTTACTCAAAATCAATCCAAATCAAATTACAAACACCCCTATCATATGATTTTTTGTCTAGTAATCACTCACTTGTTAATAAGTGGGTGTTCTGCATCCTCATGATTTAATGTGTTTGGACCACCATATATGCACCCAAAAGAAGTGAACTACTGAATTAGTGAAGCAATAAATACTAAATAGAGAAGGTAGGACTGAAGAGAAACCAAAAGGTTGGAAGAGTAAAATAGTAAATAAATACATAGATAGATAGATGGTTAAAAAAAGAGAGTAGATAGATAGATTAGTGGATACACATTAGATTTTACACCTTTCATGTACTAGTTAATGACAAATGAATTATTAATTAACAATGTATATTAGTTGATTAACTGACTGAAAAACATGTTGGAAGTTTGTTATCAATTGATACACATTGCTAATCAATAATTTACTTATCGTTAACTAGTATATTGGAAGTATGAAATCTTAGGAGTAACCGAATAGAAATAACATAACTGGTAAACCAAAAAAAAAAAAAAGAGGCAATAACATAACTGTACTGGAAATGGAAAAGTTGCCGGCTGAAATAGCTGTTTTTTTTTTTTTTTTGGGTTTAATTAAAGTTCCTAATTCCCCACCTTTTATATATAATTTAGCGGTTGGATTGTTCATGATGCGTTCCATCACATTCCGACTTCTAACACAAACCAAATTAAAGGTAAGAGTGGCCCCCTTGCCAAACTAGTCGGTTATGCATAAAGGCCCCACAAATTATTTTGGTGTCTTTTTCAAAAATGCCAAGCAGGTAGTAAGGTTTCGATTGGCTTTCTATTGACTTGCTTTTAGAACGTCATCAAGAGGTGAGATTCTATCGGCCATGGAGATGGGGGACCAGACTAAATTGTTAATGCGGCAAGCCAATAATTTGATCATTTTTATTACTGGCCTTACCAAATCATTGGCTTTAGTCATCATATATTCATATAACTTTAACACATTTGGGGATTAGCGGTGTAAGTCACTTTCTGGGATTCGCATGTTTGAAAGGTTGGGTAGAGGCTTAGTTGTAAGCAACACTTTGTTTCCACCTAGAGAAAAATAGAGTAATCTTCGTTCTTTGAGGGAATCAAATCCAAGTTGTTTACCCAAAAACACAGGTGCGAATTTTTTATGTCCTTTGCCTACACTGAGTTGAAAGGAACTGTTCTGAAATGAATTCAAAAAGTAATTGAGATAAAATGCGTATATGGTATTTCTTTACTTTTATGTAGGCTATGATCAGCAGTATAAGTCAGGGGAATGGAGTCACTATGATGAAATTAAATATTTCAAGTCGGTGTAATGACGTCAAAGTATTTAGCAATGGAATATCATATATATTATTAGGTTAACTTAGCCTGGTATATATAGAGAGTGTGATGAGAATCCTCATGCAATCCACGCAGGACGAAGGTACATTAGCATCGTGCCTTAGCAGAGGTTTCAGCTCACGATCGTTGAGGTCTGTCTCTGACCTTGTTGGGGCTGTCCAACGATTGTTGAAGTCCTTCTCTGATATTGTCAAGACTGTCCCACGATCGTGGAGGTCTGTCTCTGATCTGTCAGGACTGTTTCCTTGGTAGCCAATCCTTGTTTTATGGGAATCCCCATAGCTCTGGCTATCGCTAGTGTCCGATGTCGTGGACTGAGGTCATGAGGCCTTAGCCGAGATATTGATGGTGGAGTCCAGTGATTCATGCGTCGGGTCGATTCTTTCGGATAGGACCCTGGACTACGGTCCCGGAAACGATTCTTGCAGGCCTGCGCTTTGGATAAGACCTAAGTGTCAAGGTTTAGGATTGTCAAGTTCGCCACAGACTTCGACCTAGCTTTGAAGCTAGGTCTAGCGATGTCTCGTGTTGAGGCCGAGGTCCATCATTGAGTGCAGAGTACCCCGGAGGTTGGGATGTGGTTGGAGACCGCGGTGGGTCCTTGCCTACATCGCCATTCCTTGTTCCTAGTTTTTCCTTCTGTTGCCTCCGAGTGTGGTTTCACGGGGTCTTTTGTCTTGTAGCAGCGTTCTTCGTTGATCTTTGGATCCTTTGGAAACCACTACTCTTGATTTCCTCGAGAATTGAGGAGCTTTTAATGAGGGACGTTAGCTTTGCTCAGTTTCCAACCGTCCGCTACTCTTATAGCCAATGGGAAGGGGAGAGCATTAAACGCGGATTTTATGGTTTGACAGACTCTTCCTTCCTAGGAACCAATCGAAGCGTTCCATTATCTCTATAAATAGACGATATTTGCGCTTGACTATAGTATCCTTTTTTCCTTTCTGCGTCTTCATTTTGGAAGTGACTTCTCTCAGAGAAATGGTTCCTTCTTTTCCTCTGCGTTTCTAGAGAGTTTTGCCTCTTGGGAGGGTTTTCTTCTTGTTCTTCCCCAAATCTCTGAAACTCTATCATGTCTTTGTGAAGGTTTCCTTAAGTAGATATCTCACTTTCTCAGCGTATTAGCGGCAGATGTCTCACTTTTTCAGCGTATACTGATTGCTTGCTTGATATTTCTCGTTACTGGGGAGGCTTGAGATATCTGTCGTGTTAGACGGAGGCAACTAGAGGGGTAGAGCCCAACGTCGCTCTCCTTGCCGGCAGATCCTAAGAGCAGTTGGATATGCAGGAGGAACTATTGGGATTGCTTCGTGGTTTGAAGCTGCTTGGGGTGATCAAGGTTTCAGTGGAACGATCTTCCCACGAACGAGCTGTGCCCCGTCTACCAAAGGAGAGTGTGCCCCGGTCTCTTTCTCCCCGGCAAAGGAGGAAGTGAAGAAAAGTGGTGGGGTCCCGAGGTTCGGCAGCAGTGTTCCGCTCCGGATTGCGAAACTTATCCACTTTTTCAAGAGGCCGCTTCGGGGGGAGGAGACCGGTGCTAGTTCTTTGAGGAAATGTGGATACGACATGACCCGGGATGCCAATGATGTTAATGTCGGTTCTCACCTCCGGGGTTTCTTTCCTTATATATTCTATGTCTCTATATTTTCTTTTCCCTCTTTTTGATGTAAAACGATGTATGGAATGAGAAATTTAATAAAAATTTTCTTTTGCTTTGAATCTCATGTCTTCTATCTTTCTTTCTTCTGTTAATCGTGGTATTAATATTATACCGGGGTGAGTCCAACGCTCACCTTGACTGCGCGATATGTTAAGTTGCCCCTAGCTTGATACTTAGTCGAGACCGGCAAAATGCCAAGTTTAAATACTTGGGTCCGGGGTCTTTATACCTTGGGGGAACGTTTACCAGGGTAGTCAATATTCCGAAGTCTGAACGAGTTTTTCAAGTTCTTAGACCCTGCGGTTGCGTGTCTGTTAGATTGCTGGATAATTGTCCTTTGAACTGCCATGACGGCTATGTGGGCCACGTGTCATGTTTGTGTTGAAGGGACGTGCGTAGTGCTTCGCGTGCCATAATGAATATCTTTTCGAATCTGAGGTACTCGGACAGAATTGCCCCCTAACCGTAGCCCCTATAAGTAGGGTGTCAGCCTTTTTGTTTTGTTCTGTTTCATTTTCATCAGAAACTATACTGGCTTGAGGTGATTTCTGACGAGCATTGCGACGGTGCGAAGCGGTTCTAGAATTTTTTGGACTTCACAGAACTGATTTCTTTTTTTTCTTCAAGGTATTTTCCCTTGTCTTTCCTCTGCTTTGTTTGTTTTTGTTACTTTGAGAGATTGCACACTCTCGGTGGAGCGTATTTCTCTTTCTTTTCTGCGAACGAAAAAAGGGGAGAAATATTGTTTTCCTCTCCTGCCAACGGCATTTGCCTTTCATGAAGCACCTCCTCCATCGCTCCGTGTGCGGCGGAGGGGTCTTTCTGAAGCTTTTTTTGCCTTGGTGGGTGCGGAGGCCAGTATGTGGGTGTGATTTGGTTTTCTTTGTTCGCCCACTGTTGTATTTGGATCTTTGAACTTGAATTAGTTTTAGCCCTGAGCCTCTGTGTGTCTTCCAGGAATTCGAATGGCTAGGAGAAGGGTGCTAAGATTGAAGAACTCGCCCCGATTCCTGAGGCTCATGAGCTGGAGGGCCAAGAAGCCGAGGAGGAGTTGATTCGTATTCGCCGGGGCCCGGGGTTACCCTACACCTGGGTCATGGATGATGCCTTTGAAAGGATCTCCCGTTATGAGTCTGGGAGGGAGTTAGACAAGTTAAAAGATTACTTGGAAATTACTGAGGGATGAGCCCAGGATGATGAGTTCCTGATCCTGTCCCGGGGAGAGAACGTGTGTGTTCGACCCGTCAAGCGGAGGAACACTTCATGTTTCTCTACGAAGACTTTTTCATGAGGTTCGGGCTTCGGCTTCCTTTCAACGATTTCCATATTGTCGTCCTCCAGACTCTTCACGCCGCCCCCAGTCAAATCCACCCCAATGGTTAGGCAAACATCCTGACTTTTGAAAGAATATGCCGGCTGTTGGGGTTGCGATGCTTCGATAGAGTATTTTTCTATTTCCACACCAGGTATTCCGTTCACGGTACTCGTGCTCGTTAACAATCTTGGCTGTCAGTGCGATCCCGACAAGGAAGGACAGTGTTTTTCCCATATTTGAAAAGTTTCAAAGACTTCAAAAAAAGTTTTTTAAGTTAACGACGGCTGGCGGAGCTCATCCATTCTGGTTGGGAAACGACATAGAGCCGACCTTTAGTTTATACTGGAATCCGGCGGTGTGGAGCATCCCAACTCAATTGTTTGAGAGGGAAATCAGTCACCTGTGTGATGAAGAGATTGAGTGTGTCAACTTCTTTGAAATGTGCGTTATCGAGGTCGATAAAATCTGGCCTAAGGATATATTGGATGTTATAGATGATGTGAAACTTTGGGCTGTGCTAGGTAGTATAGGCCCTTATTCATGTTTATTTTCTTTTCCTTTGCTGTTTATGTGGATCTAACTGCTCGTGTTTGCTTTTCAGAGAGCTTGGCCGAGATGTCTGAGGAAGGAAATGCTTTGGCTATTCTTGAAGCTCTGAGGGCCAGGAGTGAACCGGGGCCTTCAGATCATGCCGCGGACGCGATGCAAGTCTCATTACCCTGTTGGACCGAGGTACCGATTGCGGATAGGGAACCGGTCCAAGTAGAGGATTCCCCCCCACGTGCAGGGTGTAAGAGGAAAGCAGTTGGTGAGGGGCAGTCAAGTGACTAGAGTAAGAGGGCCGCGGTGGAAGAAGATGTCGGGGAAAGCGACCACACCAGGACAATCAATTTGTATCTTGAGAATCTGGATCCCCGGGAATTCATCGACTACCAGCTCTTAGATGAGGAAATGAGGGCTCAACTAGCCCTTCGCAGCAAGAAGGATACCTTTGCCTATTTCTAAACCCTTGGGCTCCGTCTTGCCCTGGAAGCTCGGTACTTGGAGGATTCGGTTGAAGGCCTTGAGTGAGAGTTCGTCGAGAAGGTCGCTACCGTGTAGCGAGGTGAGAACCAAGCTCTTAGGAAAAAGGATGAGGCTATTAAGGCCAAGAATGATGTTGAGGCCTTGAACCGAGAGCTGAGGAATGAAGTGGCTACCCTGAAGGATGTATCGAAGGAGAATGAAGCTAGCTTGGCAGAGGTCATAAGGTGTATGGCCGAGCTAAGAGCTGAAAATGAAGGCTTTCGCGCCGAGAATGAATGTCTCGGCGGCCAAGTTACTTCTTTGAAGGGCGATGTCGGGACGCTTATTACTGTCTGTACCGATATCAAGGAACAACAGTTCCGGAATGCCATTAAACAAGTTCAGCTTTTCAATCCCGGGGTTGATCTGGTTCTGAGTTCTTTGGACTCCGGGAAGGTCGTCTAGGATGGCCAAGTCGTCGTTCCTCGTCTTGTTGCTCAGGGTCCAAGTGCTGGAGACTCTTCTGCCGAGGTTCATGGTCCAGACCCTCATGTGGAGTGATTCAGATGTTTATTCTTACCCCCTGCGTGGGGTTTTATTTTTGTATGGACAAATGTTGCTCCTGTTTTTTCGAAGTTGCAATCGATTATCTTTCGTTTTATTTCTTTGTTTATTTCGGGGTCCAATGCCCTGTTTCGAATTTGCGAATTTTGACGAGACCACGGTTTGGGTCCAACGCCCATTTCTGTTGAGCGCCTTAGGGCTTCTTTTAGGACTTCGCGTGATAAAAAATTTTAGAAACCTTAACTTAGGATCCGATGTCCAAAGTGAATTGGCATTTGGGATCCGTGCCTAAGGTATGAAACCTTGTCCGGGGTCCATTACTTTCTGTTTAGGTATTTAGGATGCCGCGTGACTTTGGTTTTGGGACTGGTCCATTCCGGGGTCTTTCATGCTCATGGTTTGGTGCGAGAATTTTTTCAAGTTAGGATTTTTCTACTGCGCTACCTATCTAGCATAAGACAATTTCCCGGGTAGTACTATGAGTCTTTCGTGCTTATGGTTTGGTGCAAGAATTTTTTCAAGTCAGAATTTTTCTGCTATACGACCTCTCTGGCACAAGACAACTCATCGGTTGGTACGATGAGTCTTGGGTCATCGTGGCTGGTCTTTGAAAACTTCGTTTAACAAATTGCATTAACTTGATAGATGTTGCATTAAATATCTGGAAGGATAATGTCCATTCAAACAATTTAGGCAAATCAGACATAAAGTAGACTAGAAGACTAGGTCTTAAAAGACACTTAACTGTAGTACTTCTTGAGTTTGTCTGCATTCCAAAAGTTCTTCACTGGTTTGCCCGTCAATGTTTCTAGAGTGTAAGCTCCTTTGCGTACTGATTACGATACAGTAGGGGCCTTCCCAGTTAGGGGCTAACTTCCCTTGAGAGGTATTCCTTCCGCCGATGTCAGCTCTTCGGAGTACAAGATCGCCCGATTGGAACTTTCTGGGAATGACCTTCAGGTTGTACCGGACTGTCGTTCTTTGCTTAGTTGCAGCATCGAGTATGTGCGTGATGCACCTTCTTTCCTCCAACAGATCCAAGTCTTCCCTGATTAACCCGAGGTTATTATCTGGTGAGAAGTTCTGGAGACGCCAGCTCGGTTCCCCTATCTGCACTGGGATCATTGCTTCACATCCATAGGTTAATTTGAATAGGGTTTCACCTGTTGTGGAGTGAGGAGTAGTTCGGTAGTCCTAAAGGACATGGTCTAACTGCTCGACCCAGTTTCCTTTGGCGTCGTCCAGTCTTTTCTTTAATCTCATAGTTGGCCACCTCAGCTTGCCCGTTTGTTCGGGAGTTTTCCACGGCACTACAGTGGTATTTTATCTTCAACCCGTCAAGTAGTTCTTCGAATCCCTTGTCCTTGAACTGCGTTCCGTTATCTGTTACGATGGACCCCGGGACCCCGAATCTGGTAATAATATGGCGCCAGGTGAACCTTTGAATCCGGACCGAGGTGATGGTGACCAAGGACTCTGCTTCTATCCACTTGGTAAAATAGTCCACGACTACGACTAAAAACTGCAACTGCCTGGGCGCTTGAGGGAAAGAACCCAAGATATCCATGCACCATTGGTAGAAAGGCTAGGGTATGGATGTCGTGGACAGTTCTTCTGGCGGGACGTGATAGTGGTCGGAATGTCGTTGGTATTTATCACACACTTGGACGTGCGCAAGGGAGTCTGCCTTTATCGTGGGCCAGTAGTAGCTTGCCCTGAGTGCCTTTAACGCTAGAGCCTTGCCTCCGAGGTGGTGTCCACCCCTTCGTGGACTTCGGCTAGGACGTATTCGACCTCTTTTGGCATGAGGCATTTGAGGAAGGGTGAATAAAATCCGTGCCGATATAATTGCCCATCGAAGATGGTGTATTTGACCACGACTTTCTTCAATTTAGCCGCTTCTTTGGAATCCTCGGGGAGGCTACTGGACTGTAAATACTCTAATAGTGGCGTGATCCAGGTACGCTCTTGCTCGTCAACCTGGAAGACGGCTACGTCGAAGACTGCGGGGTACGAGAGGGTTTTCTGGATCACCGAACGGTTGTTACGCGGATTCTTGGTGCTTGCCAACTTGGATAAGAGATCGGCCCTAGAGTTTTGTTCCCTGGGTATATGCTCTACTTTGACTAGCTGGAAGCTTGAGAGGAGTTCTTGTACTCTTGCCAGGTATTTCTGTAGGAGGTGCTCTTTGGTCTGATACTCGCCTCGGATTTGGGAGGTCACGAGCTGGGAGTCATTACTAAGTCTAATCTTTGTGGCCCCCAAGTCTCTGATCATTGTTGGTCCCGCGATGTATGCCTTATATTCTGCCTGGTTGTTCGAGGTGGGGAATTCGAACCTTAGTGAATTCTCAATGGTCACCCTCTTTGAGTTTTCCAAGATTACCCCGGCACCGCATCCTTTTGGGTTTGAGGACCCATCCACTAATACGGTCCAGGATATTTCCTAGGTGCAACTGGAGTCTGAGGTGAGTTCTACCAGAAAGTCTGAGAGTGCTTGTGCCTTGATTACTACTCTAGGCTCGTAGGCTATCTCGAACTCAGAAAGCTCAATAGACCAGGTGATCATCCTCCTTGCTAAGTCCGGTTTGTGCAGTATTTGTCGGATGGGTTGATCGGTCATTACTACCACGGGATGACACTGGAAGTATTGTCTCAGTCTTCTGGCCGTGATGACAAGTGCAAAGGCGACCTTCTCTATCTTCTGGTACCTGAGTTCGGGGCCTTGCAGTACTTTGCTCACGAAATAAATCGACTTCTGGCCTTCTGGTGTTTCCTTGATGAGTACCGAACTCACATCCTCTTCGTGGACGGAGAGGTACACGTAAAAGGTTTCCCCTGACTCTGGTCTTGTGAGGATAGGAGGGGATTCCAAGAGGCTCTTCAGGGATGCGAAAGCGCCTTCACAGTCTTGTGTCCACTCGAATCGAGTCCCATTTTTCAATAGCTTGAAAAGAGGGAGGGATTTATGAGCGACTTTGGCCAAGAATCTGGTAAGAGTTGCGATTCGTCCATTTAACTGTTGTACCTCTTTCACGCTACGGGGGCTATGCATATTGAGCATCGCCTTGCATTTGTCGGGGTTTACCTCTATACCGCGATGGGTCAGCATGAACCCTAGGAATTTTCCAGCTTGGACCCCGAATGCGCACTTTCCTGGATTGAGTCTCATGTCGTGCTTTCTTAGCTGTGCAAATACTTCTTCGAGGTCCGAGGTATGTGATTCAGACAATGTGGTCTTGACTATCATATCATCGATGTAGACCTCCAGCATTCTCCCTATCTGTTCTTCGAAGACCCTGTTCATCATCCTCTGGTAGGTGGCCCTGGCGTAATTCAACCTAAACGCCATTACCTTGTAGCAGTAACTTGCCCTTTCGATGATGAATGCCGTTTTATCTTGGTCTCCGGGGTACATCAGAATCTGATTGTACCCCGAGTAAGCATCCATGAAGGATAGTATCCAGAAGCCGAAGGAGCTATCAACTAGCTTGTCAACGTTTGGGAGGGGGTATGGATCTTTAGGACATGCCTTGTTCAAGTCGGTGTAGTCCACATACATCCTCCATTTCCCATTTGACTTTTTTACTAAGACAATATTCGAGAGCCAAGTGGTGTACGTGATCTCCCTGATGAAGCCGACGTTTAGTAGTTCCCTGACTTGCTCCTCAATGGCCTGTTGCCTCTCGGAGCTAACTTTTATCTTCTTCTGGGAGACCGGTTTTGCATCTCGTTTAATAAATAAATGATGGCAGATGAAAACAGGGTCAATCCTAGGCATGTCAGCGGAAGTCCAAGTGAAAAAATCCTTGTTTTTCTGTAGGAGCTCTACCAGCTGGATCTTTTCCTGCTTTTCGAGGTTTGCTCCTATCATGGTGACTTGGTCGGGTTTATCACCCAGCTGGAGTGGGATCAATTCTCCTTCAGGCTGGGGTCTCGTACCTCAAATCTCTTTACGGACATCCAACTCGGTCATCAGGATGTTGACTTGATCGTGGGTGGGACTGGATGTTCGTGCCTTTGTTTTTTTGGAGGTCCTACTGATCTTCAAGTTCTCATTATAGCATTTGCGGGCTGCAATCTGGTCGCCCTTGACCGTGACCACTTCATTGTTCATGTTGAGGAACTTCATGGCCTGGTGGACGGTAGAGACCACAACGGCAATGCCATTTAGCGTAGGGCAGCCCAGGATGATGTTGTAGGCCGAGGGACAATTCACGACTAGAAATCTCACCTTCACCGTTTTGTATGTGTCATCGTTGCCCAGGCTTAAAAAAGTTTCGAAGTAGCCAACCGGGATAACTTTTTCTCCAGAGAAATCGTTTAGTTCGCCTTCATACGGTGTAAGTGCAGACAGAGGGAACTCTAGCCTCTCGAAGGCATCCATGAGCATTATGTCTGCTGAACTCACCTGATCTACAAAGATGCGACAGACTTATGCATTAGAGATTATTCCAGATATGACTAGAGGGTCGTCATGATCTCGGATAATGTCGCCGTAGTCCTTATCGGAGAAGGAGATGCATGACGCGTCCTTGTTCTCAACATGGGGTTTTTGCGAGGAAGAGCCAGATACGCTCAGGACCGCTGTCCGGAGTGCCTTCTTGCGGGAGTTATTAGACAAACCACCCCCTGCAAATCCTTCTAAGATGGTGCTAATGAGTCTATCCTTCCTGTTACCCCCACCTTGAGTATCCCGTTCCTGGTCCTGCCTGTTTTCAACATTGCGGTGAGGAGGGGTCCGGGATCTTCTGGCAGGACTCCGGCTTCTTCTTGGGCGCTAGTTTGGACTTCACCGGGGGCTGCGGCTTCATCTCCGATCCCTGCGCCTACCGCGGTCTTCTCTTCCTTGGAGACCGCTGATGTACTTTTGCAAACGTCCCTCTTTGATCGGGGACTCGATAACATCCCGAAGTTGGTAGCAATCCTCCGTCTCGTGGCCATAGCTCTTGTGTCACCTGCAATGTTTCAAAAGGACCCTCTGGAATTGCTTCTTTATAGGTGGTGGCCTCTTGATATCCTAGAACTTGGTTTGAAGGACCTTTTCAAGATTGTCTCTCGAGAAGTGTTCAAAGGAGCATACTCGGAATACTTGGGCCGATACCATTCGTTCTTGGAGAATTCACGGGGCTGGTTGGCGTTGTGGTTCTTTTTCTGGTGAACCAGCTCACCTTTCTCCAGATTCTTTTTGGCCTTGGTGACTTCCTCCAGCTCGACGTACTTGTCTGCCCGTAAGTGAAACTCATCCAAGCTTGTCGACTTCTTTTTTTTCCAGAGACATGAAGAAGCTTGAGTCAGTTCGGAGTCTATTTCTGGCGTAATGTAGGGTTATCCTGTCGTCCAAGTTTTCAATGCCTACGCAGGCCTGTTGAATCTTTTAACATACTCGCGCAGGGATTTAGAACTTCCCTGGCGGATCCCGAAAATGGAGTCGATTGACTTTGGTCGTTCCTTTACTGTGGTGTAGTGTTGCAAGAAACGTTGCGTCAAGTCTTCCCATCCGGTGATCTTTGTGCGTAAGGTGACAAACCAACAGATGGCATCCTTCTTTATGAAGAGGGGAAAAGCCAGGCATAGTAGTTCCGGGGTGTACTCGTAGAGCTGCATGGACTGAGTGTAAGCGTCCAGGTGCTCCTGGGGGTCCGTGGTTCTGTCATAGGCCTCCAAATTCCTTGGAGGCTTGAAGTTCCTCAGAACCCTGTATGCCATTAGAGCATCAGAGAATTGTTGTTGACGGCCGGGGGCCGGGTTATGGTTTTCATAAACTCAGGCGCCGGCATGTTGGATGGTGCGCTCGTTACGAGCTATATCTCGTTCTCCATTGTCGTTGTCCGTCATCACCGATCTTTCAAGGTTCTCAAACTGACGACGTTGTTCTTTCAGTTGACGCTGCTGGCCTTCGATGAACGATGTTTGTTGATGCAATAATTCTCGAAGGTCATTCTTCGTTGTTGCAGATTCGACATTATCTTTGTAGTAAGACGCATGGTCCACGCTGTCGTGGGAAGTTCCCAAGCGAGCATGTACAGAGATCCTAGCCTCACGGTTTGTATTGTTTACTCCACCATGAGGAAAGACAAGCCTGTCACGAATTGAAAACCTTCGAGATGGGACAGGGTTTTCAGCAGAGGCTGAAGTCTTGTATCCATCGTTGAGAGTTTCCACCATAACAGGCTTATTTCTGGCAGCGGAGGTTTCTGGTGGTGTGATGAAAGGAGGGTCGCGCTGTGTTGCTGAGCCCTATATTTGGCCAGGGGCAGCATGCGTAGTGTTTCCCTTCCTCTGGTTGTGTCTTGTGCTCACCATGGTTAACGTAGGAATAGAAGTTTATCAGATTCCCACAGACGACGTCAATGTTCTGAAATGGATTCAGAGGGTACCTGAGATAGGTACGTATATGGTAGTTTCCTCCTTATGCAGTTGCAGTCAAGCGTATGAAGTCCAGAGGGGTGGGTACCTGCAATGGAACTCCAACGCTCAAGTCAGACAATGCACCAGAAGTGTTTAGCAATGGAATAACATATATATTATTAGGTTAACTTAGCCTGGTATATATAGAGAGCGTGATTGGAATTCTCATGCAATTCACGTAGGACGAAGGTACATTAGGATCGTGCCTTGGCAAAGGTTTCAGTTCACGATCGTTGAGGTCCATCTCTAATCTTGTCGAGGCTGTCCAACGATCGTTGAGGTCCTTCTCTGACATTGTCGGGACTGTCCCATGATCGTGGAGGTCCGTCTCTGATCTGTCAGGACTGTTTCCTTGGTGGCCAATCCTTGTTTTAGGGGAATTCCCCATAGCTCTGGCTATCGCTAGTGTCCTATGCCGTGGACCGAGGTCATGAGGCCTTGGCCGGGGTGTTGATGGTGGAGTCTGGTGGTTTATGCGTCAGGTCGATCCTTCCGGATGGAACCCTGGACTACGGTCCAAAACAGGAACATAAGATCTTGGTAGGCAAAGTTACACTTCACTGGTTATTGTCTCAATAATAATAGTTGCAAAAACATCAAATAAAGCCAACAACAGCAACCACCCCATTCTGAGGCATCCATCTCCTCCTTTTTGTTGGTTGCACTTACACCTCCAGGTAGTGACCTCCAAGAGGATGCAGACTTTCTTGAAAGTAACACCTTCACTGTAACAATAAGAAAATACGTATTGGAAATGACATTCCCTAAATAATCTACTTAGAAAAATACCATTTACCTTCTTAAAAAGGCTATCTGCAATTTAGTTCCTAAAGTTTAAAAACATATAACCTGATTTCCAACAATTGCAAAATATACAAATTGATCGTTTTGTCAAGTTTTCCATGATAATGGAATTGGCCACGTATGTGGCACGAGTATTTTAGTAATTAAATTACCCTCATGTGAGTCATGGATGTTTTATTTTATTTTATTTTTATTGATTTATTTATTTAACTGTTGATGATACTCCAACCCAACTTTCCCATTGACGAAACATTGATGGCTCAAGCTTTCTCAATCCTTCTTGCGTTTGTAAGCTGGGTTATGATATCTCAATGAACTAGATATTTCTTTTTCTTAGGCAGCGTTTGGTAAATAGAATAAAGAGGACTTAATAATATTAATCAAGTCTTATTAAGTGTTTGTTAAGTTAATTTGATAGTATAATAAAATAAAGTCAAACATTTTTTTCTTACTCTAACTTGATCATAATATCCTTTCTCTCATTCTATAATAAGACTTGATATGATATCTATTCTCATCCTACTCCTCAACTTCATCCTCTCACTCTAAACCTTTCATTCTCTGGCAAAAACCTCATCCCCACCACTTGGAACAACCACCGTCCTGCCGCCGTGAAGCACCATCCGAAACCAAGAACCAGCCATGGCCACCGTGAAACACCATCTCCTTCTCTACAACCACGCAAACTGGGAGACCACCAGATCTGCACCATTCGCGCCAGATCTGCAACCACCAGATCTACCATCGGGAACAACCACCGTCTCGTCGCCGTGAAGCACCATTTAGAACCAGGAAATAACCATGGCCATCGTGAAACATCATCTCATTCTTTGCAACCACGCGAACTATGAGACCACCAGATCTGCACTACCCACGCCGGATCTGCAACCACTGGATCTGCAACCACTAGATCCGCCACCGGCCTTCGTCGTATCTCTCTTGCTCCAGTCGAAAACGATGGCGCGTGATTGCTCCCTCTCTTCCTTCTCTTCTTCCCTCTCATTCTGAATCTTCATTCTTCAGTCTTTACATACTGCAATGGCTGCAGCATTGGAGTGCTAGTTGAGTCGAGCCAACACTAGCATTGACGAGGACATGGTGGAGCAGGTCCTCATCGTACCAACCACAAATCTAAGGAATTGGGCGAGAAGTTGAAGGAGATGGTGAGGAAGGTGAATGATAGTGTAATCATAGTAGATAATTACATATACTATTAAGTTGCTTATACTATGTGCACTAAATATTTGATAGTATAAAAGCTTATCAGCTTATTTATACTATCAGATCTTATCCTATTGTCTTATACTATCATGTCTTATATTATCAGGTTGCGTTTGATGGACATGATAAGGAGGACTTGATAGTATTAATTAATACTATCAAGCCTTATCAAGTGTTTGGTACTTTAACTTGATAGTATAGTCAAATCAAGTCAAACTTTTTTTATCTTATTCTAACCTGATTACTATATCCTCCCATCATCCCCTGATTAGACCTGATAGGATATCTCTTCTCACCATACCTCTCAACTTCATCCATCTCAATCCAAGCATCTCACCAGGAACTCTATCCTTATCCCTTAGAATAATCACCACCCCTTTCCTTCCCTGGCCAACAAACCCCTCCACCACCACAAAACAGACCACCTCCCCACCGTCATCCAAGCTAGCAACACCAGTCACCACCAGATCTCCACTAGTGACCAACTACAATGTCGTTCTGGTTTGCGGGTGCGGTTGAGATGGGCGGTTCGGGGTGGTGTTGCTCGCGGTGGTCGATAGTGACTCTATAATCGAAATAGGGGAGCGGACCTGTGGCTCTGCATGGGTGGATGACGCAAATTTGGGCAGTGGTTGCCCAATTGTCATCGAGCCACCATAGTTGTCGTCGTTGCTGGATAAAGAACGACGCTGGTAATATGTGAAAGGTTGTGTGGCTACTGGCGTACGTGTAACGACACCAGAAGGTAGAGCCACAAAGGCCACCATGAGTTCTGGCAAGAACCAGAGGCCAAAGCCCAAATCCATCGTGATATTGGTTGTTCAAGATGATGGATGGTCGCAACAAGAATCAGAGGCCAAAGCTTTGATTTTTTTGTTCTATTGTTGAATACCACAATTTTTTTCTTTTGCCGAAAGGTTGAAGATGATATTGATTGGTTTTTTTTTTTTTATTTATTTATTTTTTTATTTTTAATTTTGAGATTGAGGTATTTGTGATGTGCAGTTGACTAGGATGGTCAGTGTGAAAGAAGTGGTGAGGAAGGTAAATGATAATATAGTCATATTAAATAGTTACATATACTATTTATATCAAATGTTTGATAGTATAATAACTTATCAACTTATTTATCTATCATATTTTATCTTATTATTTTATATTATTATATCTTATACTATCTTATGTATCAAATATAATTTTAAGTGTACCAAACACAACCTTAAATAAATATGAGTCGCAGGCCGTATAATTCCTCAAAGTCACTCTTCCCGCAAAAATTAGAAGTTGAAAAGCTACATTCTAACTTTTTTTTGGCACATTTATTTTACCCTAGTCTTATTCAAAAAATATATTGTTTGTATAAATGTTTTGTATTTGTAACAATATTATATTGAGTTAATTTAATTTAAATATATTAATTTTATATTATTATTTAATCATACATTATCACGTTATAAAAAATATATGACTCTCATAATAATTTCTTAAAAAATCACTTACATAATAATGTACGATTGATCGATAATGCACAAAATTTTAAGAAAAAACTTAGATAAATTTTTTTAAGTATTTATGGTGTTATTTTCTAATAAAAACATAACATGTATAAATTTTGTTATAATTCATCAATGAAAACTTAAAAAAAAAATGACAAGTAGTTTAAATATAAGACACATGTTATATTTTTATTAAAAATAACACAACAAATATCTAAAGAGCTTTATTTAAATTTTGTTCAAAATTTTATACTAACAATATATTAAAATTAAATTCATAATATATTAAGAAGGAATAATATATTAAAGAGGAATAGAAATGTTTTAACTTACAAATGTAGAAAATTAAATTGCCATGAATAGAGATAAAGAGATTGGGTTGAATTTTCAATAAAAATTGAAGGATTTAAGTTTAACATTATCATATTTAAATTTTTAATATCTTAATAATTCTACAAATTAGAATAATTTTTAAATTAATAGATTGGAATCGTTATTGCATCCTGATGTTGATGCTTTCACAGTCACAGCCAAGGTCTCATAAGAGAAAGAAAATTTAACACTGAAATTTTAGGATATGACACTAGAATTCTTCTTTTGGAAGCAATTGAAATAATGATAATTGGAGAGGAACATTTTACATATGAATGAATTTTTTTTACTGGCAAATGAAAATTTAGGACAACTAAATTATAATAACTTCATAATTCATTCATATTAACTTGTAAACGTGGAACGATTTATATTCACTCGTGCTCCGAATTCGGGTTAAAACTTTAAATCCACTTACTTCCAGTGTTGTGCTGAGCCCCGGAATTAGCAGAAAACATGGCTACTACGTCTACATGGTTGCGGGTACCAATGGCCACTTCAATTTCATCTTGTTCCCCACAATCACAAATACAATCTCCTGGAAGGAGAAATTTAAGGGCGTTATGCTCTTCCAATTCGAGAGTGAAAATTCCAATACCAACTATCAACCCTAAAGACCCCTTTCTCGCGAAGCTTGCTTCTGTTGCTGCCACCTCTCCGGAAACGTTGCTCAACCGCCCCGTGAACTCTGATACCCCTCCTTTTTTGGACATTTTTTAGGCCCCCAAGCTCATGGCCACTCCCGCCCAAGTAATCATATATATTATTTCAGTTTTTCCATCATATTTAGTTTTTGGTTGAATAGAATACTCAGTTGTCCAAGGTTCTCTGGTAGGCTGGTAGCATAACATCAACTATATCTTAGTGAAAGGGATTGGAAGATTTATGAATTTCTGTTCTTTTTTGTATTTTTGGGTAAATTTAAGTTTACTATACTCTTTCTCTTTGTGTTGCTACTACTAGTAGTAGTTATAATTATCTGTTGGAGTTGGAGTAATAACACAATCGTCTGTTTGAAATTGAATTATTAGGTGGAAAGGTCTGTTTCATACAATGAACACCGCCCCAGAAGGCCTCCACCTGACCTGCCTTCCCTGCTTCTCCATGGTAGAATTGTTTACATTGGCATGCCTGTAAGTCTTCAATTCAATCATGTTTCCACTTGCATCTTCACCTTACTGTTTTATCATCTTTTTAAATTTTGTGAAGGTGAATAATCTCTAACATCGGCAAGTTCATGCTTTGTCCATCAGCATTTAAGAATAAGTTGTTTGTCTATAAATATATTTACAGTCTGGATCAGTGCATAATACTGTTATGCAGCATGTGTTCTTTCTAATGATTTCACCTACAAGTTTCTGTATTATTACATTTGATGCCAATTCCGCTGTTTATCACAGTATTACTTTGCTGTTGCAATTTACGCAACCTGTTATGACTTTTTTTTTACCTCTCAGTTGGTGCCAGCAGTTACGGAGCTTGTTGTTGCAGAGTTGATGTACCTGCAGTGGATGGACCCCAAAGAACCAATATACATTTACATAAATTCCACCGGGACTACCCGTGATGATGGTGAAACGGTAAGCTTTGAATGCCTTCTAGTTTGCCATTATATGATATGTTTATATAGTATGGACATGTTCTTGGTGTTGTTTAAATATCTGTAACTTAGGATATTCTGTTGAGCTGCCTGCCTTTCCTCCTCTCTTACCCTCTCCTGCATTTTTAAATTCTTGCATTCAGGTAGGGATGGAGACCGAAGGTTTTGCCATTTATGATGCAATGATGCAGTTAAAAAATGAGGTTTGTCTTTTCATTAAATCAAAATCTCATAATTATATATTTGTATATCTGTCTGTCTTTTATTGATGATGGTATCAATATAAATGAGACATACATGTGGGATGTTTTGGGAATTTGGAAAATGTGAAGAAGGATGTGACTACGGTGATTGTAACATTATGGCAGCAACTGCTGGGGTGTTGTATTGATGATTTCTGTTACTGGTAGCACGGCGACAGTACCATTTGCTTATATTTGCATTAATTTATTTATTGAATCACAGTTCAAGTTTTATATACGCGCATGGCCTATCATTTCTGGATATGATTTGATCTGAGTAACTTATATTCCAATAGGGCCTGATGGATAATAAGTTACTATTTTTTCTTTTTTCTCAGAATTATGTGTAATCCTTCCCCCACATTGTCGAGTTTTGCCTTTTTCTCTTCAGTCATATTTGAATATATCTTTTCTACATGACATCTTTGGTTTTTGTTTCCTAAGCAGATTCACACAGTGGCTGTTGGAGCTGCTATAGGTCAAGCCTGTCTGCTACTTGCTGCAGGGACTCCGGGTAAACGCTTTATGATGCCACATGGCAAAGGTATGGTGTTGACCATGTGGTTAAGTTTTTACGTTTGTGGTTTTTGTCCTTGAATCCTTAACAGATGTGAAGCTGTTCTGTTGATCACTGTTTCAGCCATGATTCAGCAGCCTCGTGTTCCATCATCTGGGTTGATGCCTGCGAGTGATGTTCTTATTCGTGCAAAGGAGGTTAGTTAAATTTGTATTTGCGATATTGCATTTTTTCATCATTTGGAATGACAATCTTAGCTGGTGTTTTCTTTCCTCATGTTATTATTATCTGGTAATTGTCATGTAATACTGCCACACAAAATTGCTATATATCTGGGACTAATTTTCTTATTGACAATAGTTTTATGAGAAAAAAGTTCATATTGAAGCCTTTGTAGTAATTGCAATTAGAGTTGGAGAATCTCATACTTCATTTTCACTCGCATATTTTAAATACAAACTCTTGATGGAATTCCTTAGTCACAGGTTTCTCGCAAACATTTGGAAGTATTCTTTTGTTCTCCCTTTATCTCTTTCCAAACCTAGTTTCTATAATTTACTGCTAAATGTGAAACCTTAATACCTTTCTTTTAGTCCTTCCTCTCCCCTCCTCTCTATGCTCTTTTATTCTAACGTCTTTTTTCCTGAAATAAACAATTTCTAATTACATCTCTGAAACATCTATTTCTGCTAAAAAAAATTGCAGGTGATAATAAACAGGGACACTCTTGTTAAGCTACTAGCCAAACACACTGGAAATGTGAGTATCATACAAAGGTAATGGATGTGATGTTTATTCAGGAAAGATGAGGCAGAATCTTATGATTTTGTTATTTGAATTCTTTTCCAATTACTAGTCGGAGGAGACAGTAGCTAATGTGATGAAGAGACCATTCTATATGGATTCAACTACGGCTAAGGAATTTGGGGTCATTGACAAAGTAAGTGCATATTTACATTGATTGCATCGGTGGCTTGTCTTCCATCGATGCTTTCTGCATGGCTGACCAAACCAATATTGGAATACTATTCCCAGATTCTTTGGCGTGGCCAGGAGAAGGTGATGGCTGATGTTGCTCCTCCAGATGAGTGGGACAAGGGTGCTGGTATTAAAGTAGTGGATGGATTTTAGCTCCGCTTTTGTGGATATGTATCGTGTCACTGTAAGTGAATTCATCTTTTCCTCTTCTCATTTTGTTGCAAAATGTAGAATAATTTGTTGCATATTTGCGGTGATGCGGTGCTGAATTTCTTTTGAACTAGTTAATAAGAACTAGTTTTTCATATTTCAAGTGATTACCGAACATATAAGATTTGGAGGTTGACAAACTCCTCCGAACGATTAAATTTTATTTAGTTTAGGCTTTGTTACATAACTCATTTGCTGTTTCTTCGAATAGGCTTTAAATCCAGAATTTCTCGTTTATTAATATAATAGAGATAAAAAGTTAAAATCTGCCAGCCATAATAGACTTTTTCTTCATCATCAAAGACACTGCTTGGTATCATTGTTTCCTTGGTAAATGATTCTTCCTAACAGAAGTTTGCTGCATTATGTTAGTATTTTTAAGAATGTTAAGATCCTTTGAAACAAAGTAATAACTCATCTTGGTGGTGTTGGATTCTGAAATTTTATTGTGCTGCCTTGTTGGTCACATGTTTCAGGTTCTTTTACTATGGTAGGAGTTTTCTGCGGGTACAAATTACAAAAAATGTTAGAGCTAAAGCTGACTGCTAGCCAATACAAACCAGTGGCCAGGCCCAGAGGAGCTGATGGACGTTTTATTTGGAATGCAGAGAGGACCTGAAGAATTCATTCACACAGTGATTCGTTGTGATCATTGTAGTTAGTCATTGAAAGCTTAACCGCACAGAAAATGTGGATTGTCGTTTTCTGATACCCAATTTAATACTTGCATTTTTTTTTTTGGGCAAACATACACGCAAATTTTGTGAAGAATTAAAATATTATCGTAAATCACGTCTTGCTCCACTTTCAGTTTAGTTTTACTTTTAGTTGATCTTCTGGCACGTAAGATATATCATTTGCTTTACTCTGAGGTTATCAAAATGAAAGAATTGATTTCGTTTATAAGTATATTTATATATATTAGCCTAATAACTTGGCATTAGAACTTAAATGTGGACACCCGCGTGGTAATAGTAAGCTTGTGTATTATTTCTCTTGCAACATTTGTAAAACAGTATTGAGACAAGCTACTTTTTCATTAGGTAAAAAAGGCAATAAAATAAGTTCCGTTGCCGGGAATCGAACCCGGGTCTCCTGGGTGAAAGCCAGATATCCTAACCGCTGGACGACAACGGAACTGATGACATGGTTTCACCAACAAATAATGAACTAAGATTAATAGTAGGCTCATTTTTTAATTTTACATTCTATTTTCCACCGTCACTTACTTAATTAATCAAATTAATCCACCTCTATATAATAAATGAGAGAACATTTTTTTAAGAATGACTTAATCTCTTAAGATATTATCTTTTTAAGAATGACACATATCATTCTTAACTTTCTTTTCTTTTAAATTTTAAATTTAAATTACCTTTTTAATTAATTATGAATATCTCCTTTTTAAATATTTATTCTCTTTTAATTTATAATTTTTTTAATTCTATCTAAATAAATTAATTATGTATATTTTATTTATAATTTTAAATTTCTTTCTCTTTTAATTTATGTTTATTTAAATTCTAACTGAATTTAAAAAAATCCTTGCAATGCCAGAAATATTTGCTAGTTATTCTATAATTGCAAGACTGCTTATATGGACTTCGAAAAATGTCATAAAAAAAAAATAGTAAACAGAGAAGCATATTTCGATGTTGTAAATTCACCATTTGCTCCACCCAGTCAAATAGGTATAATTTGGTCCAAGAGTTTCTTACATAATTGAGTTTGGCTGAGAGTTGTAGAAAACATTTGGGCTAGGCCTCACCGCCATCTATGGTTTTGAAAAACTTCTGTTGGGCCTATGAGCTCTTTCGTAATAATAATTAACTAATTATTATGGACCTTGAAATTTAAAAGGGCAATTTATCAAAGCATTGCTTTGCTTCTCAAACAAACAATACAAGTAGTGAGAAAATTTATCTATTATTGATTTATTTAAAACACTTGCATACTTGTTTTCTCTAATCTTTACCTGATTTTTGTGTGTTGGATTGTATTGAATTGAATACATTAGGTAGCAATAGCATTAGGTTAGGTTGATCTGATTTGATATGGCTACGGCGATGGTAGAGGATACGAGCTTCGAAGATGATCAGCTGGCGAATATGACCATCGACGACATCGTTAGAGCGTCTCGTCTACTCGACAACGAGATTCGCACCCTCAAGGTCTCAATCTCTATTTTCAATTTTTATTTCTATGAGTACCTTTCTATGCCTGCTGCTTCCTTCTTATTCTTTAGGGTTTACCTAGATTTAGGTTAGGTTTTGCTTCATTTTAATATGCATATGCTTCTCTGCTAAAATATTTTTATTTTTATTTAAATTTACTATTTGGTGATTGTAAAATGTCGATATCATTTTAAGTTTTGGATTTCACAGTTATGATTTTTGTTTAGTTTCTGATTTTGGTTGAATTGTTTTTGTGGCTGAAGGAAGAACTGCAGAGGACGAATCTGGAATTGGAATCATACAAGGAGAAGATTAAAGAGAATCAGGAAAAGATTAAGCTCAATAAGCAGTTGCCCTACCTCGTTGGCAACATCGTTGAGGTAGTTTGTTGTTACTGCTCCTAGTTCCTGTGCTGCTATTTATTTATTTGTTTCTGTTGAGTAGTGATCATATGTCATTGAATTTCTAGTCCCCTCTCTACGTTTCCACTATATCTCATATACATCTCTATTTTAGCTGTTCTATACATTCAATTGAAAATATTTTGACTTTGCACTGAATAATCTGGATGGCAGAGGTTATCACTCCTAATTTTACCACTTTCTTTTCAAATTCTGACATGATATATTTTGCATTTAGATATTGGAAATGAACCCAGAAGATGAAGCTGAAGAAGATGGGGCCAATATTGATCTTGACTCACAAAGGAAGGGAAAATGTGTTGTGCTAAAGACATCTACTCGACAGGTGACGTAGACAATGATTCCCTATTGTTTGGAGGAGAAATAGATGTTTTCATATGTCAACATCTGGTGTTCCTATATCATTTTAAGATTGTTTCTTATTTAATACTGTATTTGCTTTTCTTTTTATTTATTTTTTATTTGGGGGGGGGTCTAGTTAATGTTGATGTATTCATAGTTAGGTAGCGAATAAAAACCCTTCATATAACTTACAGGAACCATAAACTTAATAATGTTTTCTTTTGACTGCAGACAATCTTTCTTCCTGTTGTTGGGCTCGTTGACCCTGACAAGTTAAAACCCGGTGATCTGGTTGGTGTTAACAAAGACAGTTACTTAATCTTGGATACCCTGCCTTCTGAGTATGATTCTCGAGTTAAGGCCATGGAAGTTGATGAAAAGCCAACAGAGGACTACAATGACATTGGTGGGTTAGAGAAGCAGGTGAGCTTTAATTTTGGCCATAATTTATTGGAGCATTTTTTTTAAGTAATTTATGGTAAGGTAACAGGATCTCTCTGATCAATAACTTGGTCCTTGGCAACAGATCCAAGAATTAGTTGAAGCCATTGTTTTGCCAATGACCCACAAGGAGCGGTTCCAGAAGTTAGGAGTTCGTCCACCCAAGGGAGTGCTCTTATATGGGCCTCCAGGAACTGGGAAAACATTAATGGCCCGTGCCTGTGCAGCACAGACAAATGCCACTTTTCTGAAGTTGGCAGGCCCTCAGCTGGTCCAGGTATGACAATCCATTTCTTTTTCTTTTTTTTTTCCCTTTTTATATTTCTAAGCATGGCTAATGATTTCATTGTTACTTGTTTGTAAGATTTTTTCCATCTTTATTTTTTCTAGAATAAAGATCATCCTACACCCCTAAAAAGGGTATAGGCACTATTCACACCCTTTTTAAGGAATGTGATTGAGTGAGAGAAAGTGATAAGAAAAAGTATGTATAATGAATGGTATTAGATGAGGTGTGAAAATAGGTGTATGCACTGTTTGATGTAAGAATATAAGGGTTGTTTTTTCTAATACAATTGAATAGTTACTGTTTTGAACTTCAGCTGATTTTTAACTACACTAGGGCCAGTTTTTTCATTATACTTCAGTCTTTTTGGGCTAACAATTTGATTGTGATGTATGTTGACACACCTGTTGATTGTACAAGGATTATTTATTTCTTATATTACGTTTTCATATTCTGAATACAAACATGCCTGGTTAATAGTGTCTGATGTTTCCCTCTGTATCCAACACATCTAAATATTTACACTTTTTTCCTCTATTACATTTGCACTACTTCCTTTAGTGTTTGTATTCACATCTCTATACTGGGTTTGTATTAGAATGATCTAATCTGAAATTTTGTACAGATGTTCATAGGAGATGGAGCAAAACTTGTTCGTGATGCCTTTCAACTAGCAAAAGAGAAGTCCCCATGCATTATATTTATAGATGAAATTGATGCAATTGGTACAAAGCGTTTTGATAGGTATTAGCAGGCAGGATTTTACATATACATTTTGGTACAAAGTGTTTCTATATTTGCAAAACCGGTTCAAGTATAGCAGTTCAGCAACCTTATGATGTATCTTGTGGCTGATTGCAGTGAAGTAAGTGGAGACAGGGAGGTACAACGAACAATGTTAGAATTGCTCAATCAGCTTGATGGTTTTAGTAGTGATGATCGGATTAAGGTTTGTCTTCAATTCTTCTCATATCTATGCCTCTTTCTTCTGATTGATGTCATAAAAAATAAGCTCTAAACCGTGTTTGGGTGCTGGTCTCATAGCTTTTTTGAACTTTTATTGTTACAACTTGAATAGTGATTAATTAGATTTAGAAGTTGGCACCAGATTTTTTGGATTTTTGTTCAGTTAGGATATAGGTGATTGAAGTGCCATTTTCATTTATTCTTGTAAATTGCAGGTGATAGCAGCAACAAACCGTGCAGATATTCTTGATCCTGCCCTCATGCGTTCGGGTCGATTGGATCGTAAAATTGAGTTTCCACACCCAAGTGAAGAAGCAAGAGCCCGAATTCTGCAGGTTCGGTATCTTCGAACTTTATCTGCTGACATTTTTTTCAAACAGAACATTTACTGACTGCTCTCACATTGATATTTTAGATCCATTCAAGGAAGATGAATGTTCATCCAGATGTCAACTTTGAAGAACTAGCTCGGTCTACAGATGATTTCAATGGAGCACAACTGAAGGCTGTCTGTGTTGAGGCTGGCATGTTAGCCCTACGCCGTGATGCAACTGAGGTTTGTTTTTCTTCCAGATATGCAACAACTTAAATAATTTAAACATCATGATTAATCTGGAGATATTGCTGGGTTGATATTTCTAGTTGTAGCTTTTTCTTTTGTTAACACGCCTGTTTTTATAATAAACACCAACTTAATCCTATGAAATATATGC
Source organism: Ormosia emarginata (assembly GCA_029884605.1). NCBI lineage: Eukaryota > Viridiplantae > Streptophyta > Magnoliopsida > Fabales > Fabaceae > Ormosia > Ormosia emarginata. The sequence goes on along the minus strand of JAQQTP010000070.1, from coordinate 99,279 downwards.
TCCAAGCATAGCTTTTAGCTGACCCTTGGTGTTAGTTTGAGCGATCAATAATTTTATTGCCATAAATATTGCCAATTTCTTTTCCGATTTGCTATTTCAATTCAGTGCCAAAGCTTAAGACCAACTTAGAATTTGTTTTATATCTTTGCCTGTTGATGGGGGAATAATCATTAAATCTTTTTTTTTTTTTTTTTGCAATTACAGGTGAACCATGAGGACTTTAATGAAGGTATCATTCAAGTCCAAGCAAAGAAGAAAGCAAGCTTGAATTATTATGCATAAGCTGGATTCTGGAACTAGCTATTTTTCGGTTCACAAAAATCATTGAGACATCTCAAGCCAATGGAAAACCTAATTTAATGTTGGACATTTGTTCGCTGTTTTCAATTTTTCAGCAATTTTTAACTCTAATCATATGTAACCTATAGCTTGCAATATCATCTTCTTTTAAAAACACATAATCACGTCAATTTCATAGAAGTGATAGAAATTTGATCTGTGTGATATGTGTTGACCAGGCCCCAAGATTCTTTATGATCAATACCTAATTGGAAGTGAGTCGAGTTGAGCCAAGTTAGGCTTGACTCAAGCTCGGTTCAATAAGAAATTGAGTTTATTTTCTTTGTTCATGCTGGGCTCACCGTCGCTCAGTGAGCTGATATAGGAGCTTCGTATACTAATCGAGTATTTTAGGTTTAAAGACTAGTGATTCACGGAGGCAATTGCATATGACGCCCAAACCCTCACGAAAACCTTGTAGACACAATTGAGTTGTGAATTTTTGTTTTTAAAAACTGCGTTGTCTAATCTGTTCACTTATTGTCGTTTTCACGGTGAACTGCATCATTTGAAGATCACTCCTTTTTGTTCAAACTTTGTTTTTCTCTTCCTCAGCTAATAAAGCGAGAGCTCCAGCATGGTGATTTACAAGGGGCAGGACATGATGGATGAAGGACTTGCAGCAGTTGAAAAACACAATAAAATAATTAAGTAGAAGAGACCATGTTCCGGTGACAATTTAAATGAATTGATCAAAAGAAGTGATTTCTGGGTACACAGTAGAAAAACAATTTCGTCATTAAACATCACTCCGTAACACAAGAACATCATAAATTTGGCAGATAGAACACAAAGACACAACTAAAACACATTATTCAGTTAAATACTTTAGTTTATTATATGATAACATGTTCCTCTCATAACAATATAAAAAAGCATGTGAAATGAAACTCTGGAAACAACCTCCTTATAACATACTGAACTCATAATCTCGATTACCATCGAAGACCAAAACCCAAAAACACAAGGACTATAAATTAACAACAGAGCATTTCAGCTCAAGCAGTATAACTACAGCGCCTGCAATTGCGGTCTCCAAGCCTTAAACCATGTGATCAGCACTTGATTTCCTTCAAGCCATGGGCAAAGTACATAAAAGTTGGATCAGTAGCACCTTCCTTGTAGTATGCAAACACAAGGCTGCCATCATCGTGCATACTCTCCCCCACAAAACTGCACACATTGATGCTCAACCAGTGAGGATTATTTATGCATAAAGGATGTGACGAAATAGTAAACGGTAAACAAACAAACCAAATAAAACCAAAGAAGATGAAAGATAATAATAATGAAGCACATACAATTGCAGGTCACTGAGCTTCGAGAGGAGGAACTTAGTTGCTCCCTCGATGTTCTTCTTAAACAACTCTTGCTTCTCTGGCTCTAATTTGGGTGTAAGCAACTTAATGTATCTCTTCATATAAGTAACAAATTGCTTCTTATCAAAAGCTGGTTGCTCCTGTAGAAAACAAAAATAAAAAAATCATTTATAGTGCAGAAGAAGTCAACACATGGTTGAAGAGAAAAATAAGAAATCTTGCTCACCTGAAGCCTAAAAGTGTCAACAATATCAACAACTTTAACAGCTTGATCATCAACACCCTCGTCCTCTCCTCCACCTTCTGCAGAAGGGTTAGCACCAATATCTACATCGATTGCCCCTTGAACAACCCACTGCCAAAAGCCACATCACATAATAAAGTTGAGGCTTAACAAGGCACGTATGACTTTTTCGTGAGCCATATAGACATATATTTGGGGACGTGAAAAATAAAGCATGCAAAGAAACAGAAAGGATCCAAATAATTCCCAACCTTTCCTTCCACTTCCCACAGCATTCCATTCTCAATTTCCTTGTACGGGAATGAGTCAGAGAGAAGCTCATCACCTAAAAATTCATCAACAAATTGAAGTTCATAAGTTCAAGCATTTGAAGATTATCATCAGATCAACATTATTTACTTACTTAATCCCTCAGAAATCAAAAGCAATATCTTAAATATTAGCTTAGCACTATCATAGTGACTGAGGATCATTCCAAATATATGATCTAACTAGCAACAAGACTAACTAAAAACCACAACCAAGTAAAGCCAATCATCCTTAAGGATGAATACAACTAGTGTAGCACTTTTTGACAAAATCAGAAAATTATACTCCTGCCCCCAAATACAGCAAAAAATATTAATTTTGGATAATAATGGAAGTTCCAACTTCCAAACTAACGTTAGATCTCTGAACAACAAGCACTCGCCCCAGAGAAACATAACCAAAAGCTCAATCTTTGTTAAAACCCTTCAAACTTATCTGCTTTTTGGGACAAAAACTCCATTATTTTAATCATTGTTGTGGCAAAAACAAAGCTTATGTGTTTGCAAAAGATATTAGTCTAAAGAAGAGGAATTACAATGAAAGTGGGTCCTATGAAACACGTGCAGACAAACAAAACACGAAATTCACCTCAAGGAACGAGATTTAAGCATTCATCAAAGTACCAACAACCCTGCGAGATCCTAAACTACACAAAACAGAGGGATAAAACAAGAAAAGCAACTGGGTGGCAAAGGAATATAAAAGCTATTGAATTTGAAAAGCTTTACTTGTAAGAAGATCCTGGTAGACAAGCATGGTTACAGTTCTTGTTTGTCTCTGAACAATGATCTAATCTAATTATAAAATTATATGAAGCAGAGAGATCCAAGGCCGCAAAGAGTTTGAGAGGGTGAGAGAGACTCAGAAGAGCAGAGGCGGTGAGCTTTTATAATAGAAAATACAGAGTTCACTGGACGGTGTGGATTCCTGATATTTAGATTGCAAAAATAGTTCCTGATTTCTCCCCTAAGTCCTAATCCAATTCTAATTTTACTTCTTTTTTTTTTTTGGTGAATCTATTTTTACCTCTCTCTTTTTTTTACAACTCTAATTTTACTTTTACCACTATTGTTGTTACTTGTTATTATTAGATTAGATTACTTTGGATGATAATGAATTTCAAACTAGGTTAAATATGGTTAATTTTAACAAAATCTAAAGGTCACACGAAGAATACTCTTGCTTAAATCTTGCCATGGGAACATGTTTAAAAATCTTTACTATGTACTAGTTTCATGGTGAAAGTTGAATTTGTAGGTGATTGAGTATGAGTGAATGTGTCATTAATCCTTATCCAATTCTAACGAAGATTTGATTGAAGTTAGATATTTCCATGGACTGTAAATCAGGAAAATTATATTTGAACCATCTGAATAGATAATGGTAAAAAATAAGGGACAAGATGTTGACATGAAATGAGTATCATTGGCTTGTTTTTCTTTCAATTTAATTTCAATATTGGTCGTGTTTGTTGGAGTTTGAAATTTAAAATGAAAAGTAATATACTAGATAATTGAGGTATGAGATTGCCCTTTTTCCCAAAGTAGTTGTTATCTGTATGTATGTTTTTTATTTGAATCTTCATATACACTGATAATTTATTTTCAGTCATAATCAGTGATTTTCAACATCTAAATGCACAGAAGAGAGAATGGGAAAACAAGTTCGGGTATAGAGAGATAGCAATGGCATAAGACTTATCCCAGTAGATTATGGATAATTAACTAGTTGGAAAAGTCAGTGCAGGGAATATTCATATCATGTGAGACATATTCTTTTCGGTTTTATATATATATATATATTATATGACATGATATGCATTAGCTAGTGGGATAAGAATAAAGAATAAAGGTGAGACCAAAATGTTGACCTTGTGAACACCAATCAATTATTGAATTTACAAATTGGACCAAAACTCGGTGCCTTAGAACAGAACTGGGACAAGCTGGCAATGGCAAGGGCAAGTGGCAAGGACGGTCTTCTCCGGAGTCTGGAGAAGGCTTCATTTGTATTTTCATTTTATTATTTTTTAAACTAATTTAAACAAAAATTGTATGAATAAGTTTTTTTTTTTTGCTTTTATACTGTGAAATTATAATAATGATAAGATTGTCATTGACGAATAATGGATGTGTGTTTTCATGCTTTTATTTTTTAAATAATAAACTCACAATTATCTTTAAATTGTTTGTTTTCTTCTTTTTTAAAATACTTATCTTGTTTTACTATTTTTATAATTAAAACCAGGAAATATTTTTCTGAATATTTTTTGAAACATAAAACTAAAACAGAAACTAAATCAATCCATATTTTGAGAAAACTCTCTTCTATCTTCTACACTTTTAATAAGTTATTAAGATTCTTGAAACTATTATTTTTTCTTATATTAACTAATTAGTGCCTGTCAATTTGTTTTTTATATTGTTTTATTTATTTGTATAAATTTTTCTCTCTTGTGAGCTTCCATAAAAAATGAGAATAATTGTTTAAAAAAAATTAAAATAACTTTTTATGAAGAAATTATAATCAGTTAACACAAAGTCAATTGTAACTACAAAAGTAATTATAAAAATATGCTACACTAATTTTATCTTTTTTTATTTTTTATTTTTTTATTTATATTTAAATAATTAAATAATGACATTTTGAAGAAACTAAAAGTTAAATACCAAATGAGTGAATCTCCATTATAATAGTAATTGATAACATTGCAAAATGCAGTTCAATTGATATAAAATATTTATACTTTCAAAAGTTGTTAACGATGTTAAAATCATCAATGCATACATACATATTGCAATGTTGAAAATATTGAAAACTTTCAATATACATCTTTACGCCATTTTTAAAGCTGGAAATAGGCATTTCATTAAGAATTGATGAAATAAATTAGCACAAAAGAATAATACTATATATATATATCTACAAATGACACGTCATGTTATTCGTTAACCAAAATATAATGAATAAATATTAAAAAATAAAACAATAACTCATTAGTGGCCATGCCAACTTACTGGCAACCCATCATTCGTTGAGTTTTCTACAAAAGATGAGTTTCGTGATAATGAGCATTCCTCCTCCTTACTTCAAAGTTACTCTAACCACCTTAGGGTACTTAAAAATGAACAAAAATATATCACGGATACCCACTAGAATAAAAGCATGAAGAAAAAAAAATGTTTAAGGTTTAAGAAAGTTAAAGATTGTTGATGATTAATGTGTTTCAATTAATTTTGTTTAAATCGGGCCTGTCCTGAAGGATCGACCCATAAACCATTATAACGCCCCACGACGGCCTTGCGACCTCAAACCCCGTCGTCGGTATGAAGATCATTTCTCCATCTCGGAATTAACCACGATCGCTGCAAGTAGGATTTAAAGGCTTAAAAATTTCCAACAGATCGGAGAGACAGTAGCCTCCACGATCATGGAACGGTCCGACAAAGTCGACGGACCTCAACGATCATGGATCAAATCCTCGCCATGGCACGATCCTAACGTGTGTCCTACGTGAAGTGCAAGAATTAAATCACGCTCACAATATATACCAGGCTAAGTTAACCAAAAAGGGGTATCAAGTCTTTACTACTATTCCATTAGCTTGAACTTACTAGTGCTCTGCGTGACTTGAGCGTTGGAGTCCCATTGCAAGTACCCACCTCCCTGGACTCCATGCTCTTGACCGCAGCTGCATAAGGAGGAAACCACCACGTACGTGCCTATTTCAGGTACCTTTTGAATCCATTTCAGAACATTGGCGCCGTCTGTGGGAACTCCGATAAACTTCTATTCCCACATCAACCATGGTGAGCACGAGACACAACCAGAAAAAAGGGAGCGCTGCGCATGCCACCCATGGCCAAATACAGGACTCAATGGCGCAACGCAACCTTCCTTCAGTCATACCAACAGAAACCTCCGCCGCCAGAAGCAGGCCAGTCATGGTGGAAAATCTTAACGAGGGACACGAGACTTCAGTTTTCGCTGAAAGCCCTGATCCATCTCGAAGGGTCTCAATCCGGAACAGGCTCGTCTTCCCCCACGGTGGGACCAACGACATAAACTACGGAGTAAACCACAGAGCGAACAATGGAGCTAGGATCCCTGTCCACGCTCATTGGGGAGCCTCCCACGACAATGTGGACCACATGTCTCATTACGAAGACAATGTCCAATCCGAGATTACGAGAAATAGCCTTCGGGAGTTGTTGCGTCAACAGACAGCTCTCATCGAGGACCAACGGCGTCAGCTAGAGGAACAGCGCCGCCGTTTAGAGAACCTTGAAAGATCGACAAGGGCGGAGAACGACAACGGAGGGCGGGAAGCAGTCCGCAACGGGCATGCAGACCAAGGCGCTGGCGCCGGGATTATTGGAAACAGTACCCCAGCCCCCGGCCGCCTACAACAATTCTCGGACGCTCTAATGTCATACAGGGTCCCGAGGAGTTTCAAACCTTCGAGCAACCTGGAGGCTTACGACGGAACAACGGATCCCCATGAGCACTTGGACGCCTATACGCAATCCATGCAACTCTATGGATACACCCCGGAGCTTTTGTGCCGGGCCTTCCCCCTATTCTTGAAGAAAGACGCCCTCCGATGGTTCGTCACCTTGCGGACAAGGATCACAGGATGGGAAGTGTAATACCCTTAAGTACATGTTAGACTGGTAAATGGTAACCGAAGGTAGCATTTGACTTGTTTAGCATGTCAGTAAAGTTTTGTGACAATCTGAGTTCATTTAGGCACTTAGATTGCATGACATAGAAGTTGTAAAGTGGCTTAAAATGACTCGGATAATAAAGCATAAGTTGCTAAGTTAAGAGAAATAAACATAGAGAGTTATTTCTAGGTCACAAATAAGCCAAGTAAGATGTGAAAAAAGTTTCAAGAGAATCGGAGTCGGTTTGGTATTTTTAGGCATACGGGTTGTGCTTTTAATGCCTATTGATCCCTAAAGGAGATATAGAAAATGATGAGAATTGTGAAACAACAATTTAGATGAATCTTATGATTTATTCTAAAGTTGTTAGAAGCGGAAACTCGAATTAGCGTAATTCGGGTGTCCATAGCAGATATAAGTTTCAGTGTAGAAACTTAAGTTAATCTTTTCCCGTAATTTCCTTTACGTCCCAGCTCCCCTATTTCTATCTTCTCTCGGCAGAGAAGGAGAAACCGAAAACAGAAAGAGAGAAAGGGGAGAAGGGAGAAAGGGGAAGAAGGAAGAAAGGGAGAAGGAGAGGAAGAAGATCAAGCTTCAAGCTTCAAGGCTTTGAGTCTTCAAGAGGTAAGGGTTTAGAGCCTTTATTCATCTCTTTCTCTATGTATGCATATAAACAACATAATATGCCAAATTGAGTTTTAGAGATGTTAGATGTGTTTGGCTTGCATAGACGTGTTTCTTTGGTCATTTATGACTTGTTCATGGCATAAGATTAAGTTAGGAACTTAGAACAACTCATTTAGACCATTGATTCACAAAGTGAGCCTTAAGTTAAAGAATGAAGGATTTTGATCCATAATCCAAATTAAGAGGTTTAAATTAGTGATTGATGATTCCTAATGGTTAAAGAACTAGTTAGGAACTTAGAATCACTTAGAATTTGGGTTGAAATGGCCAGAATCCAAGAAAATGACTAGAAGAAGAATTCTGCAGAATCTGGGTTCTGCTATGAGCGCCGCGGCATGGCTTAGTGGCGCCGCGGTGCGAGACCACGAAACAAAGCATTCGAGAACAGTAGCCGCGCAAGGCGTCGTGCTTGGCGTGAGACCACGAAACTCCAAAATGTTATTTTTGGATGTTTTGAAGTTCTAAAGTAAAGGGGATCATTTATATATGTTTCTTAAAGTGTGTTAAGGCACATTTGGGGGTATATTCAAGTGGAAAATACTTACCCATCAAAGAATGAGAAAGCATAGGCTTTTAAGCATCCTAAAGGAAAGGTTTGCTTTAAGTAATGACATTGCACCTTAGTGTTGCATTAGATATCACTTAAGATGTGATGAGATGGTGCAATGAAGACAAGTGTATTAGTATGCACTCTAGTAGAGAATGAGAAAGGTATGAACCTTAGGAGATCCAAGAATAGTGGATTACCTTAGGAAGGTACCTAGAACCTTAGGCAACAAAGAGTTGCAAGTAAGAACCACTCTTGCATTAGAGTTACTTGAGTGGAGATAAGATTATGTATTAGTTCCAAAGAGGGAACGTTTAGGTACTAAGTCTCTAGTTAAGTGAGACTTAGTGCATTGTTAAATACACAATAAGATTATTTGTGACTAAGAAGATGTCATAATCATAAGATAGAGCAGAAATGTGTAATAACTCATGTATTAGTAAAGATGAGTTAGAAATGCAAGATAAAGATAATTTACTTCCTTAGATACTAACCAAAGTATGGAAGTTAAGTTCTTAAGCATTCCATGAGTTTGGAATAGTTAAAGAGGTATCTGGAACCTTAAGCACACAAGTGTAGTATAAGCTACTACCAGACGTGTGATAGAAGGGAAAGCTAGATACAGCTAGAATAAGTATGTTAGCACACAAGTGTAGTATAAGCTACTACCAGAAGTGTGATAGAAAGAAAAGTTAGATGCATGAATTACTCACTTTAGTTAAAGTTGAGTTAATTATGCAAAGTTTTAGATAGATGCTCATTAGGTCCTTAAGCAAGGATAGTTGAGGCATTAGTTAAGATAGACTCTTTCACTAGGATGAGTTGAGTCTATAGAAGAGTAAGATGGTGTTTATGTAAGAGTTAAACATAATACTAAGATTTTCACACACTAGTCAGTTAAGCTAGTATGTATGTGAAGAGAAAGAACCTTAGGGCAACCAAGATTAGTGGTTTGCCAAAGGTAAGTACCTAACACCTCAGCAACATAAGGTTGCGTTAGAGATCACTTAAGAGATATGAGTGATGAGGTGGAGTTTAGGTATAAGTATGAGAAATGAACTGGTGATGTTTACCTGAGAATGTAATGTTATATGACGTGAGGTCATTTAGCCAGAAGGTAAGGAATCAGAGAAGTTCCTTAGGGGACAAGTATTCCTAATCAAGTGCTAAGGTTACATATAGTATGAGGTTACAGATTCTCCTCATTGCAAAGGGTAAACATAAAAAGCCAAAGTTAGTAGTAGAATATGCTTAGATCAAAGAGGAACTAAGTATATAAGTACGAATAAAAGTCTATGAATTAGTTAAGTAGTATCGATCTGGTGAATATCCTTTGATGTTCATTCATGGAGGCAAAAAGAAGATAGATGAGTGTCCGAAGGACTTTTGAGAAGGACATAACCCTGATGTCTCGATAATGCCAAGGCCAAAGGAGATAAGTGGGAAATCCAAAGACGCTTTTCTTTGAGCGGGATGAAGCCGATTTCTCGGTGTGCCGGGATATGTGTAATGTGAGGATGAGTTTTCCTCTAATTACCACTAGATGATATCTTGACTAGTTCTAGCAAACTTCCTTGTTCTTAGAATAGACTTTTGCATTTGCATTTCATTCACATGCTTTTAGGATTCCTTAGGCATATTCATATTACATATCATTATCATTGCATTTACGGACAGTTGTATGGGCATTGTCAGTCACTGTTGGTATGTACAGCTGTATGGGCGTTGTATGTATTAACAATGTGTAAGCTTTCAGTTGATATCACACTATAAGAAAGTGTGTAGTTATGAGAAAATAGGAGGAAACTCCTAAGTTATAAGAAAAGAGGAGGAAACTCCTAAGTTATGAGAAAAGATGAGAAAGCTCCTAAGATAGAAATAGTTATGAAAAAGGGGAGAAGACTCCTAAGTTAGAATTATAGCATTTGTTATATATTTGTTATATACAATGTTATAGAGAACTGGTATTGGAATTGCTTTTACTGAGAATGTTAATTCTCACCCCAGTTGCTATTCCATGTAAATCCAGATGTAGGCTCAGATGCAAGTACCGTCTGCGACTCGGATGCGAGCGAAGGCACAGGTACAGAGGTACAAACCCTGCTAAGGATGAGAAGATAAAGCATGAAGACTAGAGTAGTTTTTATTGCTTTTAGTAGACAGAACTTATGTAATCAGTTTATGTTTGTTCTGTAAGTTTTATTTTATATGTATTACAATAAGCCCTCAGGTGGCTAAGTTTGTATATATATATGTATGAGTTTAAGTTTTTCCGCAATCTCTCAAGGCTTTCTATAATTACTCAACTGTGATTATAGATATATGTTAGTATGTAGTATAGAAGTGACATCTCTAGTACTGGTTATCTTTATATATCTCTGTCTATCTAGGATATATCTGGATATCTGTATTAGGGTGTTACAGGAAGACCTGACGCAAAGGTTCTTGTAGCATTACACCACGGCAAAGGAGCACCCGAAGTCGATCGACTCCCTCTCCGGGATCCGCCAGGGAAATTCTGAATCCTTGCGCGAATATGTCAGAAGGTTTAACCAAGCCTGTGTGGGCATAGAGAACCTAGATGACAGGATAGCCCTCCACTACGCCAAGAACGGGCTCCAGACTAACTCAAGCTTTTTTGCGTCTCTAGCGAAAAAGAAATCGGAAAGCCTAGAAGAGTTCCACCGACGGGCGGACAAATACGTTGAACTTGAGGAAGTCACCAGGGCTAAAGAGAGTCTGGAGAAAGACGAAGCACACCAAAAGAAGAACCAAAGCTCCAATCAACCCCGTGACTCCTCAAAAGGTGAGCGATACCGGCCCAAGTATTCTGAGTACACTCCTTTGAACACCCCTCGAGAGACAATCTTGAAGGAGGTCCTTCAAACTGAGTTCCAGAATATCAAGAAACCACCACCCATAAAGAAATAGTTCCAAAGGGATCAGTCAAAACATTGCAGGTGACACAATAGCTACGGCCACGAAACAGAAGATTGCAACTAACTCCGGGACGTTATCGAGTCCCTGATCAAAGAAGGACGACTGCAAAAATACATCAACGGCTTTCGCGAAAGTGGAAATCGTGGAAGGCGCAGAGACCAGAGGCAAAGCCGCAACCCCCGGCGAAGTCCGAACCAGTGTCCAAGGAGAAGCAAAAGCCCTATAAGAAGATCCCAGACCCCTCCGTGCCACAACGATGAGAACAGGCAATACCGGAAACTGGATACTCAAGGTGAGGGCCACAGGAAGAACAGACTCGTAAGCATTATCTCCAGGGGATTCGCAGGGGGCGGTTTGTCAAGTAACTCGAGGAAAAAAGCACTCCAGACTGCGGTCCTGAGCGTGTCCGGATCCTCTTCCCGAAAGCCCCATGCAGAGAACAAAGACGCGCCGCCCATCTCATTCTCCGATGACGACTACGGCGATATTATCCGAGATCACGATGATCCCCTAGTCATATCCGGGATAATCTCTAACACCGAAGTCTGTCGTATCTTTGTAGATCAGGGGAGCTCAGCGGACATCATGTTCATGGACGCCTTCGAAAGGTTAGAGTTCCCTCTGTCTGCACTTACTCCATATGAGGGCGAGTTAACCGGATTCTCCAGAGAAAAGGTAACCCCAGTGGGTTACTTTGAGACTTTCCTTACCTTGGGCAATGACGACACCTATAAAACGGTGAAGGTGAGGTTTCTAGTCGTAGATTGCCCCTCGGCCTATAACATCATCCTCGGCCGCCCAATGCTAAACGGCATTGCCGCTGTGGTCTCTACCGCCCACCAGGCCATGAAGTTCCTCAACAGGAACAATGAAGTGGTCACGGTCAAGGGCGACCAGGATCGCACCCGCAAATGCTACAATGAGAGCCTGAAGATCAGTAAGACCTCCAGGAAAACAAAGACATGGACATCCAGCACCACCTATGACCAAGTCAACATTCTAATGACGGAGTTGGATGTCCGTGAAGAGATCCGGGGTACAAGACCCCAGCCCGAAGGAGAACTGATCCCACTCCAGCTGGGCGATAAATCCGATCAACTCACCATAATAGGAGCAAACCTCGAAGAACAGGAAAAGACCCAGTTGACACAGCTCCTACAGAAAAACAAGGATCTTTTCGCTTGGACTTCCGCTGACATGCCCGGAATCGACCCCACTTTCATCTGCCATCGTTTATCTATTAAACGAGATGCAAAGCCAGTCGCCCAGAAGAAGAGAAAAGTTGGCCCCGAGAGACAACAAGCCATCGAGGAGCAAGTCAAGGAGTTACTGAACGCTGGATTCATAAGAGAAGTCTCGTACACCACTTGGCTCTCGAACGTAGTCCTGGTTAAAAAGGCAAACGGGAAATGGAGGATGTGCGTGGACTACACCGACCTAAACAAGGCGTGTCCCAAAGATCCATACCCCCTCCCAAACGTTGACAAGTTGGTCGACAGCTCCTCCGGCTTCCGGACACTATCCTTCATGGACGCTTACTCGGGGTACAATCAAATTCCAATGTACCCCGGAGATCAGGACAAAATGGCCTTCATCACCGAAAGGGCGAGCTACTGCTACAAGGTAATGTCGTTCGGGCTAAAGAACGCCGGGGCCACATACCAGAGGATGATGAATAGAGTCTTCGAAGAACAGATGGGGAAAATGCTAGAGGTCTATATTGATGATATGATAGTTAAAACCCCGTTGTCCGGTTCATACACCTCGGACCTGGAAGAAGTATTCGCGCAGCTGAGAAGGCACGACATGAGACTCAATCCAGGAAAGTGCGCGTTCAGGGTCCAAGCAGGGAAATTCTTGGGGTTTATGCTGACCCACCGCGGCATAGAGGCAAACCCCGACAAATGCAAGGCGGTGCTCGATATGCATAGCCCCAGAAACATCAAAGAGGTACAACAGCTGAATGGCCGGATTGCAGCTCTCACAAGATTCCTAGCCAAAGTCGCTCACAAATCCCTCCCCCTCTTCAAGTTATTGAAAAAGGGGACCGGATTCGAGTGGACGCAAGAATGTGAAGACGCTTTTGCGTCCCTAAAGAACCTCCTGGCATCTCCTCCAATCCTCACAAGGCCAGAACCAGGCGAAACTCTTTACGTGTACCTCTCCGTCAACGATGAAGCTGTCAGTTCAGCACTTACCAGAGAAACATTCGAAGGCCAAAAGCCAGTTTATTTCGTGAGCAAGGTACTGCAAGGCCCCGAACTCAGATACCAAAAGATTGAGAAGGTCGCCTTTGCACTTATCATCACGGCCAGAAGATTAAGGCAGTATTTCTAATGCCACCCCGTGGTAGTAAGGACTGATCAACCAATCCGACAAATACTGCACAAACCGGACTTAGCAGGAAGGATGATCGCCTGGTCCATCGAGCTTTCTGAGTTCGGGATAACCTATGAGCCCAGAGTAGCAATCAAAACACAAGCTCTCTCAGATTTCTTGGCAGAACTCACCTCAGACTCCAAGTGCACAGAAGAAATACCCTGGACTATATTCGTGGATGGGTCTTCAAACCCCAAAGGATGTGGTGCAGGGGTAATCTTGGAAAACTCCGAGGGGGCGACTATCGAGAACTCACTAAGGTTTGAGTTTCCCACCTCGAACAATCAAGTAGAGTATGAGGCATGCATCGCAGGACTGATAATGGCCAGAGACTTGGGGGCCACAAAGATTAAACTTTGTAGCGACTCCCAGCTCGTGACCTCCCAGATCTAAGGCGAATACCAGGCTAAAGAGCCTCTCCTACAGAAGTACCTGGCAAAAGTGCAAGAGCTCCTTCCAAGCTTCCAGCTAGTCAAAGTGGAACACATACCCCGGGAACAAAACTCCCGGACTGATCTCTTATCCAAGTTGGCAAGCACCAAAAGTCCAGGTAACAACCGATCAGTGATCCAGGCAACCCTCTCCCACCCCACAGTTTCCAACGTAGCTGTCATCCAGGTTAATGAGTAAGAACATATCTGGATCACTCCACTGATGGAATACTTGCAGTCCGGTAGCCTCCCCGAGGATCCTAAGGAGGCGGCCAAGTTAAAGAAAGCTGCGGTCAGATACACCATCTTCGGTGGGCAGCTATACCGGCGCGGATTCTCTTCACCCCTCCTGAAGTGCCTAACGCCTAAAGAAGCCGGGTATGTCCTGGCTGAAGTCCACGAAGGAAGTTATGGGCATCATTTAGGAAGCAAGGCCCTAGCATTAAAGGCACTCCGAGCAGGCTACTATTGGCCCACGATGGAGGCAGACTCCCTTACACATGTTTAAATGTGCGATAAGTGCCAACGGCACTCTGACTACTACCACGCCCCGCTGGAGGAATTGTCCACGGCATCCATCCCCTGGCCTTTCTACCAGTGGGGCATGGATATCTTGGGACTTTTTCCTTAAGCGCCCGGGCAATTGAAGTTTTTGGTTGTCGCTGTAGATTATTTTACCAAGTGGATAGAAGTAGAGCCCCTGGCCAACATCACCTCGGCTCAGATTCAGAAATTCACTTGGCGCCACCTCATTACCAGATTTGGAGTCCCAGAATCTATCGTTACGGACAACAGGACGCAATTCAAAGACAAAGGTTTCGAAGAACTACTTTGCGGACTGAAAATTAAACATCACTGCAGCGCCGTGGAAAACCCTCGAACAAATGGGCAAGCTGAAGCGGCCAACCGGGTTATCGTTAGGGGGTTAAAGAAAAGGTTGGATGAAGCCAAAGGGAACTGGACCGAGCAGTTAGACCACGTCCTTTGGGCCTACCGAACCACTCCTCATTCCACAACCGGTGAGACCCCGTTCAAATTAACCTACGGGTGCGAAGCAATGATCCCGGTGGAGATAGGGGAACCGAGCTGGCGTCTCTAACACTTTTCACTAGACACCAACCCCGGGTTAATAAGAGAAGACTTGGACCTGTTGGAAGAAAGAAGGTGCCTCGCGCATATACGCGATGCTGCAACCAAGCAAAGAACGGCAGCCCGGTACAACCTGAAGGTCATCCCTATAAGGTTTCAGCCAGGCGATCTAGTACTCCGCAGGGTCGACATCGGCGGAAGGAGTGCATCCCAAGGGAAATTAGCCCCTAACTGGGAAGGACCCTACCGCGTCGTAGTCAGTACTGGAAAATGGGCTTATACCTTGGAAACGTTAACAGGCAAGCTAGTGAAGAATTTTTGGAATGCGGATAAACTTAGAAAGTACTACAGCTAAGCGTCTTTCAAGGCTTAGTCTCCTAGTCTACTTCATGTTTGATCTGCCCCAATTATTGTACACTTTTTCAATCTTTAAATTTAAGCAAACATCTCAATCATCAAGAACTCAGTTACCATGGTACCAACCGTAGTGTCTTGTGCTAGGTAGGGAGTATAGTAGAGAAATCCCGACGGGGGGAAAACTCTCGCACCAGTCCACCCGCACAAAAGACCCCGGCAAGGACCAATCCGAAACCACAAGTCGCGCGACCTCCTAAAATACCTAAAGCAACCGGTAATGGACCCCGGACAAGGTTTCTTTCCTTAGGCACGAACTCCAAATCCCAGATAGCTATTGCCTTCGAATTCCAAGCCAAGGTCAAGGTTTCTTACCTTAGGCACGAATTCCCAAGGTCAATCAACTTCGGATATCGGATCTCATGCCAAGGCTTCTGAACATTCTCATCACGCAAAATCCTAAGGGAAATCCTAAAGCGCTCGGCAAAAATATGCGTTGGACCCAGACCATAGGTCTCGTCAAAATTCTGCAATACGCGAAAAGGGCATTGGACCCCAAAAATAGATATTGAAAAAATAACAAAGTCATTACAAAATTCTGGAAAGACGGAGCAATGTTTGCCCAAACACAGAAAAAGAACCCCGCGCAGGGGGCAAAACTAAATAGCATGAGAATCACTCTGCTGAAGACCCTGAACCACGAACCTCGGTAGAAGAATCCCCCGTACTCGGATCCGTAGTAGCAAGGCGGGGAACGACGAGCTGCCCATTCTGGACTACCTTCCCGGAGTCCAGAGAATCAAGAACCAGGTCAGCCTCGGGATTGAAGAGCTGAACACCTTGCAGGCGCATTCGGGTTGTTGCTCTTTGATGTCGGTACAAACAGTAAGAAGAGTCCCGACATCGCCCTTCAGTGCGGTAACTTGCCCTCCGAGACGCCCGTTCTCAGCACAAAGGCCCTCATTCTCAGCTCTTAGCTCGGCCATGCCCCTTCTGGCGTCCGCCAAGCTGGCCTCCTTTTCCTTCACTACATCTCTCAGGATGGCTACTTCGTTCCCCAGCTCTCGGTTCAGGGCCTCAACATCCTCCTTGGACTTGGCGGCCTCTTCCTTGGCCCGTACAACCTCCTTCTTCTCCAAAAGAGCCTGGGTTTTATCCCGCTCCGCAGCAGCAACCCTCTACTCGTAGTCCTCAACTGCATGCTCCAAATGCCAAGCCTCCATGGCGAGATGAAGCCCAAGAACTTGGAAACTACAGAGAGCATCCGGGGCACTACGCTGGGCCAGCTTCGCCTCTACTTCCTCATCTAGGAGGAAGTCATCAACGGACTCACGGGGGTCCGGATTCTCGAGGTACAGGTTGATTGCCCCCCCACCACTCTGGTCAGCGCCTTCTTCGACCAAGGACCTCTTACTTCGGTCACTCGACGCTCCCTCGCCAGCCGCCTTCCTCTTTCGCCCCGTAGGAGGGGGGAATCCTCCACCTGAATCGGCTCCTCCTCCGTGGTAGGCACCTCGGCTAGACGGGGCAACGGGACTAAAATCGCCTCCGCGGCAGGATCCGTAGGTCCCGACTCATTCCTGGCTCTCAGAGCTTCCAGAATAGCCAGAGCGTTCCCCTCCTCAGACATCTCGGCCAAGCTCTCTAAAAAGCAAACACAAACAATCAGGTCCATATAAGGGGAAAAAAGAAAAGAAAATAAAGCATGAACAAAGGCCTATGCTACCTAGCACAACCCAAAGTTCCACATCATCTACGACATCCAGTACATCTTTGGGCCGAATCTTGTCGACCTCGGCAACCCACGTTTCGAAGAAATTGACACATTCGAGCTCCTCGTCATCCAGGTGACAAACCTCCCTCTCAAACGACTCGAGTGGGGATGCTCCATGCCGCCGGATTCCAATATAGGCTGAATGTTGGCTCCCCGCCACTCCCCAACCAGAAGGGTTGAGTGCCGCCGGCCGCCATTAACTTGAAGAACTTTTCCTTGAAGTCCTTATAGCTCTTTAGGTAGGGGAGAAACACCGTCCTATCTTGCCGGGAACGCACGGACAACCAAGACTGTTGACTAGCACGAACACCGTGGACAGAATACTTGGTGTGGAAATAGAAAAATGCCCTGTCGGAGCATCGCAACCCCAACAACCGGCATATCCTCTTAAAGGCCAGGATGTTCGCCCAACCATTGGGGTGAATCTGACTGGGTGCAGCGTGAAGAGTCCGGAGTACGACAACATGGAAATTACTGAAAGGGAGCCGAAGCCCGAACCGCGTGAAGAAGTCCTCGTAGAAGAACATGAAGTGCTCCCCCGCCTCACGGGTCAAACACACGCGCTCTCTTCCCGGGGATAGGATCAGGAACTCACCATCCTGGAGTCCTCCTGCGGTAAGCTCCAACTAATCTTTCAATTTGTCCAGCTCAGACCCGATCTCGTAGCGTGAAATCTTGTCAAAAGCATCGTCCGCAACCCAGGGGTAAGACAATCCCGGCCCCCGACGAACACGAATCAACTCCTCCTCGGCTTCCTGACCCCCCAGCTCGCGAGCTTCAGGATCCGGGTTGGGCTCTTCAATTCTCAGCACCTTTCTCCTAGCCATTCGAATTTCTGGAAGTCACACAGAGGCTCAGGGTCAGAACCAGTCCAAGTTCAGAGATCCAAACATTCTGGCCTCCGCACCCGCCAAGGCAAAAGGCCTCAGAAGGACACCTCCGCTGCACATGGTGCGACGGAGGAGGTGCTCCAAGAGGGGCAAACGCCATTGACGGAAGGGGAAAACACACTTCCCTCTCCCTTCCTCGAAACAACAAAAACCAAATAAACCAGAAGCAGAAGCAAAAGAAAAGATCAGTCCTGTGAGTACCTTGAAGAAAGCAAGAGGTTAGTCCTGTGAAGTCCAACAAGATCGTCTCGCACCGTCGCAATGACCGTCAGAAATCACCTCAAAACCTCAAGGTTTCTGATAAAAGTCGAACGAAACAAAGCCAAAAAGCTGACACCCTATTTATAGGGGTTACGGTTAGAGGGTAATTCTGTCCAAACACCTCACATTTGAAAAGGCACCCATTATAGCGCGCGGAGCACGACGCACATCTTCTCAACCCGAGCGCGCCACGTGGCCCACGTTGCCGTAATAGCAGCTCACGTTACGGTTATCCAGCAAGTTAAAGGACACGCAACCGCAGGGCCAAAGAGCTCGGGAAACCCTCTCGGACCCCGGAACTATGTTACCCCGGTAATAAGTCCCCCCAAGGTACAGAGACCCCGAAATCAAGTATCTAAACTTGACACTTCGTCGGCCTCGGCCAAGTACCAAGCTGGGGGCAACTTAACATATCGCATGGTCAAGATGAGCGTTGGACTCACCCCGGTATAATATAAATACCACAGTCTAAATAAAGGGAAGCAGAGGACACAGAACTCAAAGGAAAATGAGTAATTTTATTAAATTTCTCATTCCATACATCATCTTACAACGAAAATAGGGAAAAGAAAGTATAGATGGAACATATAAGGAAAGAAACCCCGGAGGTGCGAACCGCCATT
This sequence comes from Ormosia emarginata, assembly GCA_029884605.1. Lineage (NCBI taxonomy): Eukaryota > Viridiplantae > Streptophyta > Magnoliopsida > Fabales > Fabaceae > Ormosia > Ormosia emarginata. The sequence continues at coordinate 80,426 of JAQQTP010000070.1, read as the reverse complement.
AACATCATTGGCATCCCGGGCCATGTCGCATCCACATTTCCTCCAAGAACTAGCACCGGCCTTTTCCTCCCGAAGCAGTATCTTGAAAAAGTGGATTGGCTTCGAAACCCAGAGCGGAACACTGCTTCTGAACCTCGGTACTCACCGCTTTTCTTCACTTCCTTCCTCGCCAAGCAGGAAGAGGCCGGGGCGCACCCTCCTTGATAGATGAGGCACAGTTTTCTCATGAGATGATCGTTTCGTCGGAAACCTTGATCACCTCAAGCAGCTTTAAAGCCGAGGAGCAGCCTCAATAGTTCCTTCTGCTCATCCAACTGCTCCTAGAAGCGGTGGAAAGGAGAAGCGGTTTGGGCCCTACCCGCTTCGGTTGCCTCCATCTAAAGCGGTAAATATCTCGAAGCCTCCCCAAAGAACGAGAAATACCAAAGAAGCAATCACCGTCTGTTGGAAAAGTGAGACATCTGCCGCTAATACGGAGAGAAAGTGAGACATCTACTCAAGAAGTCTCCCACATAAAATCACCAAGTTTCAGAAATTTGAGAAAGAACAAAAGAAAACTCTTGAAAGAGGCAAAACTCTCCAGAAGCGCGCAGGGAGGGAAAGGACCATTTCTCTGAGATAAGTCACTTCCAGAATGAACATTGTAAAGAGGAATACCATGATCGAACGCAAAAACCCTCTATTTATAGAGAGAACGGAACGCTCAAATTAATTCCTTGCACCTTGAAAGAACATATCAAACCATAAATCGCATTCAATGCCCCTTATTTCCCATTGGTCGCAAGAGCAGCGGACGGTTGTAAACTACACAAAGCTGACGCTCCCCATTAAAGACTCACTCATTCTCAAGGAGGTCAAAGCGACGTTTCCCAAGGGATCCAACAATTCAAGATCAATGAAGAACGCTGCGGCAAGTCAAAAGACCCCGAGAACTACGTCCATGGGGCAGTTGAAGGAAAGCCACGAGACCGAGGAGTGGCGATGTAGGTAAGGACCCACCTCGACCTCCGAACCACATCCCAACCGCCGAGTTGTCTCATATTCAATCACGGGCCCCGGCCAACATGAAAGATCGAGAAGCCCGGCCTCAAAGTCAGGATACCGCCCACTTCAAGTACGATGGTACCTTGACACTTGGGTCTTGTCCAAGCGCCAAGGCGGGGCAAGCTGTTACGGGCCGTGGTCGGGACCCCGTCTTGAAGGATCGACTAGGCACATGAACCACCGGACTCCGCCGACAACGCCCCCACGACGGCCTTGCGACCTCGAACCCCGTCGTCAGACCGTGCGAGTCATTTCTCCATTCTCAGTAATGGGGACCACCACGATTGCCGCGAGTGAGGATTGACCATTAAAGGAAAAAAATGTACCCCAACAGATCGGAGACTAGCCTCCACGATCGTGGAACAGTCCCGACAAAGTCGAGAGGACCCTCAACGATCATGGTGAAATCCCTACCATGACACGATCTAACGTCCTACATCCTGCGTGGAGTGCGAAGAGATTCAAATCACGCTTTCATGATATACTCGGACTAAGTTAACCAAAGGGGTATCAAGTCTTTCTATTATTTCATTAGCTTAACTTACTGATTCTGCTTTTGACTTGAGCGTTGGAGTCGTTGAGTCCACCTTCCCTGACTCCATGCTTCTTGACCGCATGCATAAGGAAGAAACCACCACGTCGTCTTTTATTTCAATCATTCTAATCCATTTCGAATAAATTTATTATATATTCAAAACAGTTTATAATTAAAAATAAAAAAAAAAATAAAAAATAAATGATTATTTTTTAAAAAATATTTAGTGTGTATTTGAATTAGTTTATTTTATATTCAAAATAATTTATAATTAAAAAATTTAAGAGATCTTTTTAAAAATAAATATTATTTTCTTAAAATTAATATAATCTAAATATGTTGTTAATCCAAACGCACCTTTTTTAAGTTTAAAACACTTCAAAGGAAAAGGCAAGTGGCACAAATTTAGAGATGTAGTCACATTATTTTCAAACAAGTTAAGAGTTACGTGGTTTTCAAAGCTGTCACAAGACTCACAACACAAAAGCCAACCGATAAAATCAAATGCATCTTTGGCCACTACTCTGCTTTCATGTCAGGCCTCTCTCACTTTCTGCAACCAGCCAACTACTACTTCCAAGCTGAAGTAACTTGTAGGCTAGGAGAAATGAACGAAGAGGTGCTACGAGGATTCCATCTCAAATCCCGAATCTAGACAAAATTACATCGACACTTAATCAGAGAAAAATTAAAAACAAAAAAATAATAAAAGGTTTTTTCTTAAGAAAAAAACTGTATTGCCCCCAGCTATGTTGCCCTCATACATGCTTAGCCCCCAAAATTTCCCCTCAAGTTCCACTGCTAAGTAGAAAAGTACAATTCTTTTTGTTGGTAGTTTGTAAACGCTACTTTTGCATGCATGGATTATAACTATGTATAAGTATAATTTGGGAACTATAAGAACTTTATTGTAAACCATTATTGTAAACCACTTTTGCGTGCATTGAGGAATCAATGTCATAAACTTAAAAATTTTACGTAAATGTCTGGCATCCTAATTACCAATCAACTACATATGCTAATTTAGTTTATGTGGTTATTCCTCTCCCAAACAACTAACAACTTTAACTTCTATTCCCTTTCGATAAATTGCAAAAGGTGAAATACTATAATGCATTTTTTTTAAAAAAAATAGAAGTTCAGTTTTTAAAACTAAATTGGACAAATATAATTCAAAATCTACTGTATGCATGCGGACATATATAACATTAGTGTCTCTAAAAAAGTTAGGAAAACGGAAATCTGCCCCTCGAAACTCAAAAATGGACACTCAGCCTGCCTGAGCTATATATTCTGTGTTATTGGAGTAACTACCTAGCATATTTTTTTATTTATTTAGTTTTGTATATTTGTATTATGTTTATCTTCTCTTGATTGTTGGAGATAATAATTTTGTTTGATTATAATTTAAATTTACTTCTTGTATTCAAAAGTGTAACCAGTATATATGTTGTACTCAACATTCACGTGAATTTAAATCAAATTATTCCTCCTTTGTTTTTCTTATATGGTATACGTAATCATTGCTTCACAGTTCTCTTGATCCATTAATGGCTTTCGCAACAACAACAACTGCTAACTCTCCATTACCCCCACCTCTTCCACTCATGATCCCAAAGACCTTGTTCATTTCAATTTTGTCTACTTACCTATCAAACTTGCTGGTAATAATTATACCGCCTAGTATAAGCAACTTCAATTTCTCTTGTTGGTCACAATTTACTTGGTTATATTGATGGCTCCAATGCTTGTCCTCCTACCACCATCGGTGAAGGTGATGTTGTGACTTTGAGTCTTGCGAATTCATATTGGCATGCATGTGTTCACCAGGATCAACTCCTATTCCTCACTATTCTTGGCCCTTGTGAGGGTGATGCTCATGTTGTAATGGCATCTGCTAACACTTCTGCCAAAGTATGGAAGTTTCTTCAATGTGCCTATGCCAACAATTCCCATTCATGGATCATGTCTCTTAAAGAGTGCCTTAGCACTCTTACCAAAGATACTTCATCTATCACTGATTACCTGTGTTGCATCAAGTACATTATTGACAAATTGGCACTTATTGGTTATCCTATGGACAACCTAAACCTCGTCATTCACACTCTTAATGATTTAGGTTCAACCTTATGCGAATTCACTGCTTCTGTGCGTACTAGAGAATCTCCAATCTCTTTTGATGAGTTGTTTGATAAGGTTGTTGATTTTGAGATCTACCTTCAACGTAAAGATCAACTCTCTTCCATTCCTCCAATTATGGCACAATATGTCTATTATAATTCCAAAGGTAACACTGCACCTCTCCTTCCTACTCCCACCACTAGTTGGATCGCTGCCAAGATGCCATCCTCTAGCTCCAACTCAGTTGAGTGTCAATTTTGTGAGAAAAAAGGTCATATTGCTAAGAACTGTTACAAACTTAAGAAATATCTTTCCAAACAACCTTCTCCTCCTTAGGTGCATGTCGCTTAAGCTTCTCCTTCTCGTGATCAATCATGGCTCCTACACTTTGGAGCTTCTCATCATATCACTAATGTTTTTAATAACATCTCATTAAAAGAGGACTATGGCAATAATAATCAACTCATGATGGCTAATGGTAATACTCTTCCTACATCACATGTTGGCTTCAGCTCCATTCCCACCACTTCCCTCCCACCCTATGATGACAAGAGCAAAGTTAGGTATTTTCAAACTGAAATAGCTTTTCCATGTCATTAAATATCATCTTCCCTCTTCAGTGGAGCCAACCTGTGCTTTATAGGCAATGAAATATGTTGAATGGAAAGAAGCCATGTTTGCTGAGTTTAATGCCCTCATGAGCAATGACACATGGGATCTTGTCCCTTCTCAATCATCTTACAACATTATTGACAATAAATAGGTCTTCCGAATCAAAAGAAATCCAGATAGGACAATATCTCACTACAAAGCCAGATTAGTTACCAAAGATTTTCATCAAAGACTAGACGTTAACTTCCATGACACTTTTAGTCCATATATAAAGCCACAAACAATCAAGCTTGTACTATGCCTTGCTCTCTTTCAAAGGTGGCTTATTAGTCAAATGATGTCAATAATGCCTTTCTTCATGGCACTATATTAGAAGATGTCTATACGACTCAACCAACTGGTTTAATTTATCCCACCTTTCCAGATTATGTGTGCAAGTTCAAAAAGGCATTATATGGACTTAAATAGGCTTTAAGGCCTTAGTATCAATCAATAGAACAATTCTTAGTATCCTTTAGCTTCACCAAGTCTCGCTCTGATACTTCCTTATTCATATATAAGAATGGTTCTGTTGTTGCCTATTTTATGGTATATGTTGATGATATCTTATTAACAGAAATTGAAAAATCATTTCTTAATAAGTTTCAGGTTGCTCTGTCCACTCAATTTTTTCTTAAAGACTTTGGTCCTCCAAGTCACTTTCTTAGCGTGGAGCTTATTCCTACTTCTCAGGAGTTATTCTCAACTCAACAAGATTATATTCCCACTCTACTTGAACGTGCGAGAATGGATGGTTTCAAACCTGTTAACACTCCTTTGTCCACAAGCTATAATCTCACTTCTTCTCCTAATGCGGCTACCTGTGATGCCAATGATTACCGTCACCTTGTTGGCTCCTTATAGTACTTGTCATTAACACGTCCATGTATCAGCTTTGCTGCAAATAAACTCTCTCTATTCATGCAAACACATAAAGATGTGCATTTACAAGCTCTTAAGCTAGTTTTGTGATATCTTAAGTCCACAATAGATCATAGCTTTCATCTAGTTCATGACTAGAATCTCACCTTGATTGTCTTTTGTGATGTTGATTGGGCTAGAGACACAATTGATCGCAAATCCACATCGGCTTACATACCCCATCTTGGTTCCAACCCTATTTCTTGGTCATACAAGAAGCAGAGTTCAATAGCTTTTTCCTGTGTGGAGGTAGAATATTGGACGATTGCATCCATTACTATTCCCCAAAGTCTTTAGCTCCAAAGCATTCTTCAAGAACTTGGTGTAACTATCAATGGGCTACCTACTATACTCTCTGATAATATTGGTGCTACATATCTTTGTGCAAATCTGGTCTTTCACTCATGCATAAAGCACATCTCCATTGATTATCACTTTGTTCATAACTTTGTTACTAGCAAAGCTCTACGTGTCACTCAGGTTCCAACTAGCAATCAACTTGTTGATCTGCTCATTAAACCTCTCTTTGGGCCCTGACACCACTTTCTCACGTCCAAGACTTGTGTTGTTCCACCCACCATCATTTTGCAGGACGTATTGAAATAACTAGCTAACAGATTTTTTTATGGGAAATGTTTTATCCTCCTATTCAATCTTACTATTAATTCTCCTAATTACTAAATGAAGAAAGTATTAAATATTATTTATGTTTTCAAAATATTAAATGCATTTACTTTTTCATTTAATACTTTCTTAATTTATTATTAAGATTATTATTGAGAAGAACTTATAAGAAGATATAACATTATTTTTTTTTATTTATATTTAATTTTGTATATTTGTATATGTTTATCTTCTCTTGATTCTTGGAGATAGTTTTGTTAGATTCAAATTTAAATTTACTTTTTGTATTCAAAAGTGTAACTCAACATTCACATGAATAATTAAATCAAATTATTCCTCCTTTGTTTTTCTTATATGTGTATTTCTTGCTTAAAAAGTAATAACAAATACATCTCATATTACCCACCAGGCTCAAAATCCTAAAATATATATAGAAATATATTCGAGTAAACTCTTACTTTAGTCCATGAAATTGTATGCACCGGTCACATTCGTCATTGACTTTTAAAATCTATCAACTTAATCCCTGAAACCCCAAAACATCGATCACATTGGTCCCTGCATCAGTTCTCGTCAGTTAAATTTGACGGACACACACGCGTGGCACGTTAAGTGCCAAGTTAGACGCTAATGTGACTTACTTCTCCCAAAACGACGCAGTTTCATTATTGCACCAAAACACAAAACTCCCAACCTTGAAACGACACCATATTGGCTCTAAATTATCTTCTCCACCCCCAATTGAATTTCATTACAGTAACTTAGGGCACTCATCTCCCTAACTCCATTGTTGGACTAACTTAGGGTTGTGAAGTGTTGTAATTGTGGGTTATCTTCACCATCACCATATGAGAAACAAAGTGAGGCAGCTGGGATTTTTGAGCCTAATGATGCAATGGATTATTAGCTCATTTGTGATTGCAGTAACAACAAGAGTGTAAGACCTATCATTTTGATCACCTCTATCGAAGTTGAAGGCAAAGGAACAAGTTAGTACACAGTTCATTGAACAAACTTAAAATAAAAAATTATCTACAAAAATTTCAAGGACTAAAGTGTGATGAATGATCATATGGGGAGATAAAATGTCGTTGCAATTAGGGGGAAGAGGAATCTAAAAAATTTATAGTAAACATTCACTTTAGTCCTTGAAATTTCATGCATCGATCACATTAGTCCCTGAATTTTAAAATATGAAAAATCAACCACAAGTTTCTAGGTTTGTTTAAATCAACCACAAGTTTCTGAATTTGTTCAAATCAAAGACAACTTAGCGTGCATATGATTCAGTGTTTAGATCCAAAGCTAGTACCTTTTTTTAATTGGGTTTAGCAATCTCATAGGTGAGGGAGAAGTAGGGGGAGAGAAGTAGTAGAAGAAGAACAGTGCAGTAGAGGGAAGGAATCGCAGAGCACTTGGTGAAAGCCATGGTATGGAACCCAATTTTGCAAAGGTCAACTGAGATGGTCGTAGGGGTCTATGATTTTGATGAATAAACATAGTCTTGAGATTGTGTTGTTAGCGTAAAAGCATTTAAATCCTTTCAAATTTTCAAGTGGGCGCTTGTGGTTGAACTAAAATCTCAAGTCTTAATCTGAAAGCAAGAATAGGGAGACGATAGAGTAGGGAAAGAGAGAACAGAAAGAGTGTTTTTTTTTTTCAAGAACTTTTAGACAATTTTTTTTTTTACCAAACTTGTAAATACAAACTTTCACATTATAACTTCGTGTGAAACTGCGTCGTTTTGAGAAGGTAGGAAGTCATGTCAGCGTTCAACTTGGCACTTAACGTGCTACACGTGCGTGTCTATTAAATTTAACTCACGAAAACTAATATAGTGACCGACGTTTTGGAGTTTCATGAATTAAGTTGATAGTTTTTTAAAGTCAGAGATGAATGTGACTAGTGCATATAATTTCAGATATTAAAGTGATATTTATTCAAATATATTCATTAACTCCTTCTTTTAAAAGAATAAATAAATAAAACACTTAACATGGTCGATCTTCATTACACTGACATCATTTGAAGTATATTTTCTTTGAAGGTATTCGGAAAGGGGACATGGACGCAACGCAATGGCCAACTTTTGATGCTTATATTATATATGTTTTACAGGAAGTATATTCTTTATTGATTAATCTCATTATTGTCCCTGTTGGTTGTTGTTAATTTGTGGGTTATAATATGACGTTTCTAACGCATTAATTTCATTTTATTTTATTTTTTTATGTGGGAAACATTAGAAGATGGCCTCCTGCGGTTTTGAAGAACCTAATATTTGTTTGTTCATCTACTATCCGTGTTAATAAGTTGCAAATTTAATTTTAAAAAAAATACCTAAAAGTGAATGAATTCAATTTTGATATGCAATGATTTAAATTTGATCAAATATCAATGTAAAACCTCATTAAAATAATTATTTTTTTTAGATATTGTTATTATCATAGAATTTTTGTAGCACATCATTATATCAAGATTAAAATTATATTTTTATAATATAAAAAAGTGTGAGAATAATAGAGTTAATTAGTTTCAATATCAAGTTTCATATGCATCATATCACATGATATAAGTAAATTAATCCATAACATGTGCGTTTTTTATTGCAAGATAATTGTTTATTTTTTTCAAAAATAAAAAATATAATGATAAGTTTAGAAATAAGAATGAAATAACATTCAAATATTACTTTATGTTAAATTATATGTGTATATCAAAAGATAATCTAATCAAAATTCAACCGAAAACAATTATAAAAAAATAATCATAATATTTATTATATAAAAAATTAAAATGTAAGAAATAATTTATTATTGTTTAATAATTATAAATATTATAATATTTGTATAATTATGTACATATTAGACACAGATAAATTAAATATACTTTTACATAAAAACTTAGCAACTTTCAATAAAAAAATCTATGACTGGACGAGGAACAATAGTAAACTAGACTAGATCAAAATCTTATCACAAGATACAAATAAATATTCATAAAGTTAAAAAGGAAAAGAAAAGACTAAGTCCAACCAACCTAAAGTCACCACAAATGAATCGTAGCCGTCAGTCAGTTTCATTTGGACAGCAGTTAGCCAGTTATAAGGACTCCTTAGAATAATCCAACCATCCCAATTCATCGAACAGAGACAGAAAGAAAAAGAAAAGAGAGCAGAGTTTTTTTCCAATTAAAATATTTTTATTTTTTCTTCATCCGAAACCCAAATCTAAGGCATCTTGGTCCTCTCCTTTGTGTGCTGAAACAGAAAACAAAGACTTTATAGTTATAGATCTCAGATACACACACAACACACGTCCACTTTTTCGTCTCCGTAGCTTTCTCATCCGTGTCCGACGCTGCACGTCGTAACCGAGACACACAGAAGACGGAGTAATAATAAACGTTTTTCGTTCTTTTTTCATTCCTGCGATTTTAGGGTTTTTAGCTTTCTCCCTTTGTAATGGGTCTTGGTAACAACGATGATGAGGACAATAAGGCCGTCGATGACGGAGATGGTGGCGGTGGAGGAGCCAAGTCGTACGGTTCAGTGTCTTGCTCAATTTGCCTCGAGGTCGTTGCCGAAAATGGAGACAGATCGTGGGCGAAGCTTCAATGCGGGCACCAATTTCATCTCGGTAACTCAATTTGTATATGAATGCATCGAATTTTTGCTTGGAATAGGGGTTTGAATATGTTGTTATGATTAGAACGATAGAACTTGTGTTTCTTAGCTCGGGGTTTGAATTCAATGACCGATTATCGTTTGCCTAGCCCTGCTTGAATCGATTCGAACTAGAAGGATTGAGATCTGAATTTTAGTTTTTACCGTTGATGCAGAAATAAAAAATATCAACTATGCATGACTCTATGTACCAATATATATATATATATATGTCAACTATGCATGAAAATTATTATTGATGATATGTTCATTGGCGCTAGTCCTTATTAGGAATATAAAACTAAGAGAATTCTTTTCTGTTATAGGACCCTATTTGTCTTTGTTTTTTTTTAAAAAAAAAACCTTTTGTTGAGTGCATTTTGTGCTTGTGACAGAGCCAAAAAGGGCAGTTATTGTGAAAGTCGCATCACGACAAGATATGGATATATATCTTTCTGTTGGAAACAATCAAATTTTAACGGATATTTGCAATCTTGATTCATTTCACGTGTCATTTGATGCTATGATGGCTCTGGGTTGCACGTTATGGTGAAGTTAGCTTTTATGATGGATTTGTCGACATCTAGATCCGTTTTCAAGATTTGCAGTAGGTAGCTGAAATCATCTTTATGTGTGCGGAAGTTGGAAATTGTCTGGCTCTTGTTGAATTGCTCAAAGTCTCAAATTGTGACATTTTGACTAACATGCCAAAAAATTGGTGGAATTTCTTAGTAACAGATGTAGTTGTCTCATGTTTAGGAGTGTGTACTGACTGCTGTTAATAGGTCTTGTCAACAATGAGGAACTCCAGAGTATGTGATTTCATCGTTTTTCAGTGTGGAACTCAGGAAGTACATTAGGAAGGTCAAGAACGTCATGGACAGAAGCTAAGACAGTACTTAATTACGAGAGTTATAATAAATTTAAGTTGAACAGCCGATAGAATGTTGTACGTGACACGAACTTTCCCCCTCTGTAACTAAGAATCATGATTCTGTTCTGCTAATATAAAATCAAGAAATTAGAGAGCAATGGATGGATAATTCTGATTTTATAATGTGTACTTACTTATAAACTTCAGTAGACAGTTTTCAGGTGCTATGTGAAAAAGCAGTTTGAGAATTATACTGAACATCAAAGTTATGTAGAAGTTTAATTTAATAGGGACATTAATAAGAATAGACTCCGTATGTGTATATGAAACAAGTGTTTCTAGGATAATGTCCTAATGATACTGGAAACAACATACTGACAGTTATGTGAACAATATTACTGAATTAACCCCTTTCATATTATATCTAAAATTATAATGCTCTTTGCTGGTGGAGTATATCGCTTATTTAGAAGAGTGTGATGGTTCTAATTGAGTTAGCAGTGGTAATTTCAATTTACACAAGTTCCTGTTTTGGTGTTTGTGTTTTATGAGTTTAATGCATCAAGGAAGCCGATAGATTTTAAAAGCTTTATAGAAAATTATAAATAGAATATCTGGACTGAAGGAGATACTTACTGTTTAAAGTATTGCTTTAAAGTTAAAATTAAGATTCAAGAGATGTCATTTCAATTTTTTTCACATTACCATAAGATAAGTAAAGGGCTCTATGTGGTTCTGTGGTTAAAAAAATTCAATCATGTCAGATAAAATGCTACTTCTTGTAACTTATTTTGGTTTAGTATTTTTAAAATATTTTGATAAATTGATCCTTCGATTTTACTTTCCCCCTTGATGTAAGCCTGGTAAGGTTCCGTACTGCCATTTGGTGGTGCTTATTGAAGAATTAATCGTCCTAAAAGCTTCATATTGGGCCCAAGAATAGGTTTGATCTCTATCATCCTTAAGACGAAAGCCCTTTGGGTTTGAAGGGTGGACAAAGCACAGGCTGATCACTACCTTGTGCTGAAATTCTCACCCTACCTGGAAGTACTGCTTTTATCCATATCTTACTTCTATCAAAAACAAGTTATACTTCTAAAAATATTCAACATTGACTTATTTATGATTTAAGTGTTTGATGTTGTGTTTTATGCTTTTATGGTTACTTTCAGTTGAACTTTAGATGATTGTGGAGTTGTATGAGTTATATTTTCATTGTGAGTTTAGTTTTTCATATACATTAGTGGTTTTATTTTATATGCATATATTGTTTTCATTATGAAATATATTGAATATATCAAATATATTTAATATAATGTGCACTATTTTCAAAATAGCATGTGCTGCACTATGCACTATTGGCTGTAGCACTAAAAGCTTTTGTTGCTATAAATGCACTATTCACTACTAATATCTAAGTCTACAATGAAATGTTATTTGTATATATTTACTTGACAAGATAACGTGGCACAGTCATTTATTTCTAGGGATGTAGCAAGTAGTAGTCAATTCCCTGTTGAAAATCCCAGGTTTCTTGAAGAAAGTAAAGAATTTTTTTTATGGAAAGTTGGGTCAGTATGTATGGTATAAGATTGATGTGGTGGAATATCATATCCCAGTTTGGTATGTTAGATTAACAATAAACATGGAAGATCTTATTTCAAAGACCAAAGAGTGGATTTGAAACAACTACATTCTGAGATCACCTCATCCTTGGAGAAGGCTTTTTTTTTAGGGGGGAGAGTGGAGCATGATGTAGAAGAGGGAGAATCCATTGTGTATTCCCGCCCCCCTCTTTTATCATTGAGGAATGCTAACAACACACTCTTTTGGACACTTTTTTCAACACTTGTTTTACTATTGGTTCACCTCATACACTTGAAAGGATTATTAGGAGAGAGATACTAGCAACACTTGCTTTTAGACCAATAGTAAAGCAAGTGTTAAAAGGAGTGTCCAAAGGAGTGTGTTGTTAGCATTTCTCTTTATCATATTTTAAGGGGCAAAGGAGCACTAAGGTGTAGCTTTCCTCTTGTTTTTCTCATGTGGCAGTGATGGTGAATTTATGAATTTTTGCATGCAAGTGATTTCTGATGTGCAGTCTCGACAGACTGCAGATAATAGTCCCTTGAATTCCCATGATTCAAATTACACTTGCAAAAGCTAACTCCTTCAGAAGATGATAGTTAATGGCACCCGGGTTGGCTCACCATGGGTTGCTCACAAAGTGAGCCGGGCCGGATTGGCTCACTTTAGTGGCGAGCCAAAATTTGGCCAACCCGACTCAACCCGGGTGGGTTGGTGGGTTAAACAGGTTGGTCCACCATTTTTCTAAAAAAAAATAAAAAACATAAAAAAACCAAAAAAAAGAGGAAGTTGACAGAAGATGGCATCACAATTCGTCGTCATCGCGCTCTAGTCGCAATTCGTCGTGTTCTGGTGGCTGTGGCTGGACCGCTGGTGGCCGGTTATTCTGGTGGGATGGTGGTTGCCGTCGGAGGGTGGTGGGTTGGCCTCTTGTGGTGGGTTGTGGCAGTGTTATCAAAAGGTGGTGCCATGGCTGGGCGGAAATCGTGCAGAACGCCATAGAAAGCAAAGGGCGTTGCGGGTTTCACATGGCGGCCGCCATGAAGATAGCAGTGTGGCGGTATGGCGGACGCCATAGTTAAATGGCGGATTCTAGGGTATTTTGGGTTTTTTCCTTTTAAAATTTAGGGGTATTTTAGGGCTTTTGAGTGGTTTTTGTTTCTGATTTCTCACCATTGAGCCCTAATTCCCAAATCATTTGCTGCTACCCAATACCCACACTCCATCAAGCCTCTATTCCATCGCACTCTAGCAGCGTCGATTGTCTTCGCCAGCCAGTCACCTTCGGCGCACCTGTGTTCGCCAGCCAATCACCACCACATCTCTATCTTCTCCGGCGGCGTGTCTTTGTTTCGCACGCCACACCTCCATCTTTGTTTTGCACGCCACACCTCCATCTCTGTTTCGCACACCACACCTCCATCTCTATTTCTTTCTTCTCCAAATCTCCAAGTTCCATCATTCTTTGTTGTTACTTGCTGCTAGTACTTTCTACTTTTTTAGTTTTTAGTGACCTAAACCTTATGTACTTATGACTTGGATAGTTTGATTATGCTTTGAACTTGACTTTGATTATAAGTAACATAATGTCATAATCAAAGTCAAATTCAAGAAAAACATAGCATAACACATATGACAGTGCCCCAAGTAAATGTAAATCCTATATAGTTCAAATTATATATGACAGGTATACTTTTGGTGAATTTTATTTCTTAGAATGTATTTCTAATTTTATTGTTCTTGATATATGTTATTAGTTTTTTTTTAGTATTTTTTGTATGTGTGTGTATATATATATATAGTTGCCATGGCTTCCGCCATTAGCCGCAATGCCATCCCCCATATTTGTATGGCGGGTTTTTTGCTTTCCGCCATCGACTGCCATCTGCCATTAATAACACTGGGTTGTGGCTGCTAGGGTTTCTTTTTGAGGGAGTTTTGAGTTTTGAGTTTTGAACATGAGACTTGAGACCCACCACCAGAAAGAACCCACATCTTTTTACCCTTGCATTTTAAAAAAAAAAAATCTTCCAACCTGTGAGCCAGCCCGGCTCGAACCTGTTTAACTCGTGGGTTAAGTGAGCCAGGTCAGGTCAGTCCAGGGTCCTTGTGGGTTGGTTTTTTAACAATCCAACCCACCATTTTGCACCGGTTAAACAGGTTGGCTCACTGGTCGGAACCCACTTTGATGGCTCCGTAAACAATCATTATACTTAATTAAATGTCAGCAATATATTTATTCTCCTTTTCAAGTACTATTAAAGGCAATCTTAGAAAACATTGATAGTTCTCAAAGAAAGATTAAAAACATTGATGGATTGGATTTGGTGTGGGCCTATATGACCTTTACCCAAATCTCCTTGCACCCCGACCGCCTAAGCTATTTAGTGGTGGATATGTGGAAAGGGAAAGTGGAAATTTTGGGGTCCTATACTAGTGCTTTAATCTATAACACTTATACATGTTTTATGGCAATACTGCTAGCATTCATGTTTTTACTCATTAATTTCTAACAAGCTGATAGCTCCATCTGTATCGCATCATATTGCTATGCTTATTAATACTTTTTTTATATCATTCAGATTGCATTGGTTCAGCATTCAATATAAAAGGGGCAATGCAATGCCCTAATTGTCGGAAGATTGAGAAAGGTCAGTGGCTTTATGCTAATGGTTGTCGGTCATATCCAGAATTTAGCATGGATGACTGGGCGCATGATGAGGACCTTTATGATCTTGGCTACTCCGAAATGGTAATAGTCCTGTTAGATTTATGTTTTGTTTGCGTTCTATTTTATGTTTGCAAAAGAAAACACCCTTACATAAATACCTCATTTAATGATTAGATACTTTTTTTTGGGTACATAATGATTAGGTACTTTACTTATATATATAAAAGAAATTGCAAACTTGTTCTTCACTTGGCTTTATCAAAAAGGTTTTTTCTTGAATGTTTTTTTGGTAGGGTGGTTAGCTATGTGCTTTTCTCCATTAGTATTACATCATAAAATTGTATAGAAATTATACACGAGGGGCGAAAGTTACCATCTAGATCTAAGAAAAACTGGAGGTTGCATACGTTTAGCTACTCAAAATAATATTACACAATCA
This sequence comes from Ormosia emarginata, assembly GCA_029884605.1. NCBI lineage: Eukaryota > Viridiplantae > Streptophyta > Magnoliopsida > Fabales > Fabaceae > Ormosia > Ormosia emarginata. Next base: position 65,295 of record JAQQTP010000070.1, on the reverse strand, counting down.
TCTTTGACCTATCTGAAGTTTAACTCGTTCTACCTTTTTCCTTCATTCCCATACCTTTGTCAATCTGCAAGTCAAAGTCAACCAAGTGTACCACTAATCTCTGCCGGTGCATCTCTCACCATTGCCATTCATAGTACATAAATCTAGATGAAATCCATTTTTTTTTATGTATAAGTAGTTGGATTTTCAAGGTTGGTATTACCACTTTTAATTGGAATTATTTCTTGTTCCTTTTCATTATGTAGATAGATAATGTTCTGCTTACCATTTAACTACATTTTTATTTTTTATGTCTAAATGGTTTTTGCAGTCCTTTGGAGTTCATTGGTGCCCATTTGGTAACCTGGCCCGACTTCCATCATCTTTCGAGTAAGCCTTGTTAACATACCAGAATGTGCATACAAAACTAATCTCTGTTTAAATTCATAGACTTAGACTGGTCATTTCTCTTGTTCTTTGAAGTGTCTGGACTCCTGTTTGTGTACATTATGACAAAACTTGCATAGGGATTTTCGGGAAGGCCTTTTCTAAGATATAATTGGCTCTTTTAGAGGTATTGATACTGCCTGTGATTTCAATCACATTTGACTCTTATTAACCAAATTTGGTTTCACATAACCATATATTATAAGCAGTTGTTGCAATGATAAGTGATCAACTGAAATGATAAGTGGTTAATTTTGTTATGGTTAATATGGAACCTAATTAGGTTAATTGAAGTCAAAATGTGGTTAAAGCTGCTGATGGTATTAATATACATCTGAAGTCCAGAATATTTTTTAGAATCAGCCTTATGGTAAATAAGAGAAAAATGATAAAAAGAATAGTGGAGATCTTGAGAAGAGCATTAAGATTTTGAAGGCAGTAGCATCAGTACAAATTTAAAAGTTGGTTTCTCAGTTGCTTGCTCCATAAAGTAATTGTTTCAGTAAGACTTATTTATTTCCAATTGTTTAAAGCCAGAATTTGACTTCTTCTGGTGTATAAGCTGTACCAGACTTGGGAATCATAAACATAATGTACCTGTCCAGTTTTTGTCCAGGTTATTAGTTTAACTTGTACTACTTGTAGATTCAACTAAACATAACTGGGGAAACCACTCTGGGACCTTTTCATCATGTTGTCGTTGATATTTGAAGTTCAAACCACTCTGACAGAGGCTGTCATGTGTGCTTACTGTACAAACCAAAAAAAAAGTGGCTGTCATGTGTGCTGTGCTGCCTCCCTAATTAAGGGAATAATGCACTTTGAAATACCCCTCCCCTGACTCCTTTCTTTTTCTTCTTTGGTAATGTAATTGACTAATTTAGTATCTTCCCCCTCCCCCCTCCCCCAACTTAGGGTCCAGCTGAAGTACACACTTTATTCTGTCAAGTTAGGCTTGTATGTCTTAAATTCTTGGCAATATTCCAGTTTTTTTCTTGTCATTGCAGTTGAAGCCAGTATGAAGGGCTGTTGCATACTTTTTATTGAATTTAATCTTGATGTCACAGGTTGTTAAATCATACTTCTGATTTGTTTAACAATAAAAAAAATTTCCTGCCTTTATGATGTGCTCTAATTAGAATATTAGATCTGTCAAAATGGGTTGAACATTTGGGTTGGCTTGCCACGCTAAAGGGGGAATAGTGCTATATATTTTGTACCATTTTGAAGTTGGTCAAATTAACCGAGCCTGCTCAACATGCAGGTTAGGTGGTCGGGATGAGTTGACTCTGCATTTTTATATACTTATAAATTATTTATTAATTAATGATGATTTAACCTTTTAATATTTATTAAAGATTTAGGCATTTTGAGAGACTTCTCCCCCCTCCCCCACCCACACGCGTACGTGCGCACGCATACACACACCAAAAAAAAAGAGAAATGGTAGGATGTGTATCCAACTTATATTGTGTTCCTTATTTTTCCAGGGAAGGGGAATTTTCATCAACTGCATGTAAGATCCCTTTTCCTGCATATCAGCCTCTTCCTTTTTCTTTAATTGATACTTGCATTTCACTGAATATGTTTTCTTTACTGGAATGATGAGATGCAGATCACGATATACTGGGACAACATGCTATATTTGCTGAACATACAGCTGTATCATCTGCTAGTCATCCTTGCCCATATATTGCTTACTTTGGACCAATACATCCATCTTCCTCGAACTCGGGTGGAACTGTTTCAGAAGCTTCTAACTTCAACCACTGGAATGGCTCATCTGTGCCTAGTGACATACCAACCTCCTACACATTTCCTGCTGTGGATCTTCATTATCACAGTTGGGAACACCATTCCCCGCCTTTCTCTACGGCCAGTAGTCGACTAGTTACTGCTGATCAGCCCTCAGTATCACCTGGTAGTCAAAGGCCAGCCAGGGTTGGTTCAGATGTACCAAGATCAGGATCTTTTATGCATCCCTTCGTTGTTGGTCACAGGTACCTCTTTAGAGTTGATGTACCTCAATAAAATACTTTTGTTTGCACAATTGAACTTCCTCAAATGTAATCTGATGTGAGCCAAACCATATTATATACTCATATTCAGTGTTATGGCGTTAAATACACAATGAATTTTGGTTATATACAACTAATAGATAAAGAAATGACGGAACTCATCATCCTCGCTGGCTCATGGAAATTTGCTCAGGTCATAAGATTCACATTCAATGCATTTAATTTCTGCAGTTCTGCTGCAAGAGCTGGGAGCTCAGTTGCGTCGTCAATGATCCCTCCTTATCCTGGTAGCAATGCTCGGGCCCGTGATAGAGTCCAGGCTCTTCAGGCATACTATCAACCGCAGCAACCTCCTAATTCAACTACAATGCGGACACCTATTGCTTCTGGCACCCGAAGATCCAGCAGTCATAATGGATCAGCTCAAATGGCACCGGTGGCCACATCACCAGACCAAAGTGGTGGCTTCTTTTTTATCCCATCAACTTCATCAGGTCGCAATTTTCAAGAAGAAAACCATCTACCAAGTCGTGTCCATGCTTGGGAAAGAGACCCCTTGCCTTCATTGTCATTGAGCCATGTTGATAGAGATTCAGGTTGGAGACCATACCACCAGCCTGCCAGCAGGTCAGACCCAGGTATCAGGTCCAGCAGCTTTCGATTAAGGCACGGATCAGAGAGAATGCCTCCACAAAATCGGTAATATACTTATGTCCTGTTCACTGTGAAGCAAACTACCATTACTATGGAAAATCAGAATTTATGTATGCTTTGAGAAATGTTACATATTGCTTTGGCCATTGGGTCTGTCATGTTGTGGCGGACTATATACTCTGGCTTGCCTTGGAATTGATTTTTCTGGCAGCCACGTGGCAGTGTGATGGACATTTGCTTCCTTTAGTTTATTTGCCTTGGAGGGCATAAAATAAGACGGTATCTAGTTGGGAAAATCAGGTTTTTTGAAGAAATACTTGGGCGTTGTCATTTCAAGTGATAAATCAAGTGGATGAGAGCAGCTGTGGTTGGATTTGTAGTGGGTCAACTATTTATGTTTGATAACGACGCTCATACAAATGCTTTGTATTGAGAATTCGAGTAATTTTACCTCTACACCGTGGCAATAGTGATTGTAAACTGTTGTGCAAGAACTGAGCCAGGGTATGGAACTCGCATGAGAACTACCATACCTCGAATTAATTGTAGTTCAAGGCTGGTTTAAAAAATAATCGTATGTCAAGTGATTATCTTATGGGAGTATATGGTGGGTTTGTTTGTGCTTAATTTGCAATAAAAGTGTTTTTATTGCTAAAATAAATCGCTTCTCATGCACAAATGATTGGATAAGATTTTTTAAAAAAATTAGAATCTAAAAAAAATCAGTTATCTACTTTTAATTAGAAACTTAAATGAGTAGTTTTTTTAAAAAAAAATAGTTTTAGAAGAAATGCAATAGAAGAGAGAAAGTAAAAGTGTTTTTTATAATTATATTTAAATATAAAATAACCTATGATTTTTATAAAAAAAGTTATCAAAAAATTTATGTTTTGTTATCTTCAAATTATTTTTTTAAAAAGCTTATCTAAATATACTCATAATTACATAACCAATAACTAAAAACAGAACTCGAAGTTGATATTACTTTTGGTTTTGCTTTTCATTTCTATCAAAGATAGTGTAAGGTGGTTTTGATTTTTGTTTATGACAATAATATGATTTGGGATTAAATCTTAGGTTCTTTTGTTGGTAAGTAACTTGTAATTTTATTGTAAATTCTTGCTGAGATTAGTAATTGTCATGGCTTTGGAATGTGAAAAGCTTCCCCTCAATTTAAATTTTTTATTATAAAAAAAATAGAATAAGGTGAGGTGACCCAAATAAAATCATATGATAAAATTTGTAACTTTGAATTTTTCTGCAAATCCTTCCGATAAAAAAAAATCAAGTTTCTTTGGAATAAAAAATACTTCGTGTAAGTTTGAAGAAGTTAAATAATTTTTTGCTTATATAAAGTTTTAATCACCCTTATCAAATTACACGTAGTGGGCCTAGTGGCACGTTACTTCCAAACCTTATGCTCAATTTTGATATTCTGTAACTATCTTCGAAGATCAAGTAACGCCCAATATGTTAATTTTTTTAATACAAATTTCACTTGGTGTAAGTTTGGAAAAAAATTAAAGAAATGACTTCTAGTCATCCAGTTTAAATGACCCTAACAAATATAAATACAGTTGCAATGCTTCATAGTTGCAACAGTGCATCCCACATGTTAGTCTCATAGTATTGCCTGTGGCAATATTAGTGGGGTTAATCTTGTAATAATATTTGTGGAAAGAAAAATATTAGAAACACTCTTTTAAATATTTTTTTAAGTACTTATTTTATTATTAATCCACCTCATATACTTGAAAGGATTATTATGAAAAAAATATTTACAATACTTACTTTTAGACTAATAATGAAATAAATGTTAAAAAATATTCAAAAATATATATTATTAACATTTCTCTTCGTGAAAATACACTTATCAAAGACCAAAAAGATAGTTGCAAAGGAATTATACATGTTATGTCCAATTATAACATGTTCTATAAATTAGTGTCAAATATTTGCAGACTCAAAATATTCTTCATAACTACAATAAAAAGAAGGGGGTTTCTCTGGTACCTCCATATTTTTAAGGGTACTGGTATCCTTGAGCTTTATTCCAATAACAATTCACCATTTGAATTTGAAATGGCTTATTGGGTGAATTTTTAGTGTTAGTTAACAATTTTTTTTATTTTAATTATCTTTAATTTAAAACCTCACGTTTTTAAGATTTATAAACATGCATTTATATGAGTTGTGCAATCACTTATTCACTTAACAGAAGCATTATTGGGATTTTGTCATTGGTAGTTAATAGTAAAGGTGTATGACAAACGTTTTTTGTTAATTTTCGAGTCATCCATATTAAGTGATTAGTGAATTACCACTCTCGTCGTTAAAAATATATATTACAAATTGATCAATAAAAAGTTATCAAGATACCAATATCCTTTTAAAATATAGATACCGAAAGAAGTCCTATAAAAGAATGCGATACTAAAAAGTTTTGATAATGACCAACAGTCTCAAAAGTGACCCCCTATTTGTAGTTCGTAAGAGATATTTTTATTTTTATTTTTACAGGTCATAAGAAAGAAATGTTATTTCTCACTAGAGCAATGCGACGTATAAAGAAGAGCAATGCCAAACCATATGTGATTCGTGAACTACTTCTCCTAAATAGATTTTAAAAATCCAAATAACAAAAAGGCAAAACCCAAAACGGCATTCCTTTCAATCTGTTCTTGTGCGTTTCACAAATGATATGGTATCGTGCGTGAATTGGTTAAAAAATTAATTAGTTACTATATCATTTCAAAACTTATCGTCAGTAAATTTATCAAATAATATATTATTTTAAAACAGTTAATTCACAGTCCTTGAATATTCATAAATGGTAGATTGAGGTAATAAGCAACTTAAAATTCTTGAGATGAAAATACGAGTTTAAATTTTAGAAAAACAACTCGTACAAAAAAATTACATAACTCTCGTACTCTTATAGTTAAATAAAAATTAATTTTATGAACAATTCAATTAAATAGAACATGTTATATCAACTGAGGATAAAAAATAAAACAGTCCGTGAATCCTGCCACATAAATGGATTCATAACTTTCGTTTTAGTAACATATAGCATTGCTAAATAAAGAAATATATTTCTTAGAAGAAAAATATATACAAAAGCAATTAATTTGCATTTTTTTAATGTCCATTAATTTGCATGTGTTTTGTTAACAACCATAATGTATAAATTAATAACGAAATTGTATAAACTAATTCAAATAAACAAGAGTTTAAGTTTGATGTACTTTTGATGTCAAAAAGTTTATATACTGTCATCTAATAATATATTATCACATCTAATAATGTATTACACTATTAATACTTATATAAAATATATATAGATAAAAAAAATCTTACATAAAATGTCAAACTTAATAAATAATGTGGCAACACATTATTAGATGACAATATATAAATTTTTGACATTGAAAGTGCATCAAAACAAGAGTTTAAATTTGATACGCTGTCAATTTAGAAATTTTTACACTATCAACCAACTTTACATTATTACATGTGTGACTTTTAAAATAATTATTATGAAAGTCAAACATTTTTTAAGATATGGTAATACATGATTGAATGACAGTATAAAAAACTTTTACACTGACATTGCATGAGTAATGTTAATATAAACTTGAATTTACGGTGAACCCTATATGTATCTATCATTCAAAATATAATTTAAAATTATAAATGTGTGCATATTTTGAAAATCAATTGTGAATATTGTGCCACGTACAATAAGGGTGTACATAGGATGAGTTGAGATGGGTTTGGATTGACCCGAACCAGACCTGATATTTTGATCAGGCCATTTTCTTAGACCAAAACACAACCTGACCATGGACCAACAATGACCATGACCAAATCGGACTAACATGATATGTAGACATAATGTATAAATTTGAACATTATGTATAACTAAGTCATAAAATTATAAAAGTGGGAGACTAAAGCTAAGATATATTTTATAATATATATTTTAAAATAAATAATATCAATATAAATATATTATTATGTTACGCAAAAGTTATTAATTTAAATAAAAAAATCTTATTATTTATAACTAATTGTTACAAAAAACATAAGTTTTAAAATAATTTGAGATACTGGGTGGAATTGGACAACTGAAGTATAACTCGAACCTAACACGAAAATATATCGGGTCTAATTTTTAGAACCTAAACACGTCCCAATTAACTTCGAGCCGGCCAAGTTAATAAGACAAGCCAAGTCTTAAACACCCCTGACATATAGGATTCATCATGAATATCTGAATCTATATTAACATTATTCTTCAAATTAATCCTAAAAGTTAAACGTATGCAAATATTGATCTTTTAGTAAATTTAATACAGATACATCATTCATTTAAGATGGTAAAAATTAATTTAAAGATAATTAAGTAAATATATAAAGACAATATATTAAGAGGTAGGATCAATTTACATCAGTGTAAGTCTTTTTTGACTTACACTCATTTTCAGCTGTTAGATTCACTTTCATCTAATGGTTACTTTTAACGAAATAATCTCAATCATTAGATGAAAGTGGATCTAACGATTGAAAATGAGTGTAAGTCGAAAAAGACTTACACTGGTATAAACCGATCCTTCCTCATATATTAATATTATCCTCCCTTTGCTCTCCTGATTAAACTTAAGTGAGAAATGCCAAATTTTACACCATACTGCTACAACACAATATCCCACAATTGAATTGTAAACAATTTAAGTTGCATTTGACGTACATGATAATATAAGATATATAATAGTATAAGATAGTAGGATAAAGACTGATAATATAAAGGACCTGATAAGCTCTTATACTATTAAATGTTTAATCACTATTGTATAAAAAAATTGATTGTATACAATTATTTATCACGATAATATTGTCATTTTATTATTATTTTTTTTTAACTAGCCGTTGAAAAGGACAACAGTCTTCTTCAATGGAAACCCAGAAGACATCAATCCACCCTGGTTTGTGCAAATCTGCAGTTAGTAAAACTGACCCGGTGTGGACCTGATGTGATGCGGGTTTGGGTGCTCACAGGGAAGACCTTCATCTTCCTTTCTCTCCCATTGCACCTTGTCCTCAAGCAGCCATGGAAGATCAACAACGTTCATGTGACAAGGCTGAAACAACCTTTCCTTTTTCGTGATTTGTAGCACGCGGTGCACATCTAGCAGCGTTCATGTTTTTCCTCAATGTTAGAAATATAAAAACAGAGACATAAAAAAAGTCTGGAGAAGGTTTCTGTATATTCTCTAAATTATTTATCTATGAATTTTTAATCAGTGTGCACTAGATGATTCTCTACTTATAGGAGATGGAGTATATATAAAGAATGAAATACAATCAAATATAATCAAAATAATATATCTAATTATGTAAAAATCAGATCTCTAAAATAATACAAAATCAAGCCTAATTTAATCTCGAGATATGTTCTAGATATTCTAACACTCCCCATCAAATTAAAGTTACTAAGTTTTAACTTGTTACAATTAGACACACGAAAATAAAATAAATTAAAAATATTCTAAAAATACAATGTCGAGATCTTAGAGAAGTCAAGAGGCTCAAACTGTATTTGGGATAGAACCATCTACATTTGAAAAAATCTATAATGGGAACGGAGCCAAACTGCATCTAGGATAAAACCAATATGCATTTGGCTGAAACAACGGAGACGACGCCAATCTATCAAACAAAACTGATCGGAGGTTGGAGCAATGGAGACAGAGCCAATCTTTCAAGCTGGATAAAACAGAATTGGTCGACGAAACTGAACATAGATGCATATCAGATATGCATATTGAAGACTAGAATCTAGGACAACAATTAGAGTCTGGAATTTAGGACGGCGATTGTGGCAACTGAGTCTGGAACGAAGTGACGGAAAAACGATGACGGTGAGCAGAAAGATTGTCAAAATATCTAGCACATGGCATGAGACGTGACTAATCAGAGTTCCATATTTTATGGAACTATGCAGCAGAATAGTGATGAGACAGGTCACGGATGATGGTACCTTTTTGATACCATATTAGAAATATATAAACAGGGACACGAAAAAAGTCTAAAGAATGTTTATGTATATTCTCTGAATTATTTATCTCTGAATTTTAATCAGTGTATATAAGAGGATTTCCTATTTATAGGAAAAAAAATCTATATAAAAAAAAATACAATCAAATATAATCAAAATAGCATCTCTAATTATATAGAAATAAGATCCTTAAGATAATACAAAATCAAACCTAATTTAATCTCGAGATATGTTCTAGATATTCTAACACTCAAAAACGCAACCATGGAAGACCCAAATGGGTTCCAACCAGAATGGCATGAAACAACCACTTCACGCCAAGTTTCAATGTGAATCATAAGGGGAACCAAGCCCAAATCTAAACTTCCATGGAGGCATAGACTACAGAGGCACGACAATCGATGGTGATAGGTTTGGAGGGGGGGAGGGAGCCGGAGAAGACAGGGGCAAAGTCGTTGTGGTCGAAGCAGGTGGCAAAGTAGTTGGTGGCGCAATAGAGGAGGGCAGAGGAGAATTGGTGGGGGGTGTTAAGGATAAAAGAAGATAAATGATAAAGATAAAATTAAGAATATGATAAGAATAAAAATCTTATCAAGTCTTATCTTATACTAGGAGAGAAGACAGAGTTATCAATTTATAATAAGATAAAATAACTTGACCTGATTTTATTATACTATTATATGATTACATCAAACATGTGATAAAACCTGATAGTATTAAATTATACTATCAAATCTTTGTTATTCGATGTACCAACATAAACCTTATAAAACTTTACATAATATCCATAACCACAGAAATAGGATGTGATGTGGATCTCTTTTAAAGCTCCAGACCAAGTGACGTAGGTACCTATTTGGATTAGGTTTTAGTAAAGTGTTTTAGTACTAAACAATTTTTATAAAACACTAACTAAACGGCAACTATATATTTAATTTTTTGAATCTTTTTTTTTAAAAAAAAAAAACACTTTCTGCATTTCCTAGAAAAAGTATACAAATACATCATTTCAGTGAATAACTCGTGTAGTGCAACAAGCACTTGGACCCATAACAAAATTGTGAGGTGAAAATGGAGCTTGTCCACCAAAAGACAGTAACTAGCCAATCCAATATCACAGGGTTAAACTACTAAATGCCCAGGCCAGGTCAGAATGTAACATAGCTCAGCTATAGAGTAGATAATACATATTATTTCAGTTCTGGTTTGAATCATCCACTTCAAATTCAAATGCAAGGTTTGTTTCACGGTATCACCTATCCAATTTAAAATTCAAACACAAATCTAGATGGAGCTACAGAGCTGTATGGATCTTAGGTGTCCTAATGTTTCACCTATCAAATTAAAAATGCAGTACAGAAAATGCATGCTCAGTAGCGGTCTCCGGAATCAACAGTTCGATGCGTTCAGATCTCACCTGTCAATCAGATCTACCATCAGAACATCATGGAACTTTTTAACAAATTGAAATGGGAAATTTATAATCAACTACATGAATTATTAGGAGCTCAGGGACAATAAAAATACTGAAGCCAAACGAGATTATGACGGGCTCCTTGGAATTTGGCTAGGACTGCAACTCTTGTGAGGTCGAGGCTGCTCGGTACACAAAACAATGGCATGAAATTATACTACAGAATGAGTTCATTTTGACATGAACTTTCCTTCACATTTAAACCATTACAGCTCGTTTTCTTCTTGATCATTGCTTGGCAGAAATGACATCAAAGGGCAAGATCATGCAAATGTCAAGAAAAACTTAATAGAACAGTGTATTTCACTCCATTCCTCGTCTTTCTAAATAATCTAAAGTAAGGCAAGGTAGATAGCACTTACGGATGAATTTGGAGATCTGGATCTTGACCGGGATCTGCAAAATTTTTGAATGAACAAAACTCAATTCAATATCCAGAATGATCCATGAAAGAGCTTGATCCATGAGCCCAATATTTCACATCAAAGTTACCATAAACAAAAGGAAAAAAATTAATCTACCACAAATCTTGGGCAGCATCCAAGTGGAAAACAATTTAACCCAGTAGCAGTGGATCACACGTCCATATAGTCTCAACAATTGCTAAACAATCTATTGTCAGTGGCGCATGATACCTTGGACCAATTAAAGGGAATATATAACCAACTCAATATAGGACAGTAAGAGAAATCCTAAAGAGAAGGATAAGATCGACCCCAGAAGGCCAGAACTTAGAGCACATGTTATGTCGTAGTTTTTGAATTGTAACACTGCTGATTTGCAATTGTTGGTACCAATAGCATTTAGTTCACGGTGATCCAGCTTTTAGATTGCAACTCATCCATCTACAGTCATCCAGTCTACAACAATCGCATACCATGCCTTTAATCAATATATCATTACCGTTATTATTAGTCACAGCATTAAGGTGTTCCACAGATGCTCATCAATAAAACAGTATTACCTCAGATCACACAGTTGCAGGCGTTTGAGCACCACATGCCATCAAGATCCTAACATGCAGTTCCCAGGCAGCCGCAAAAGGCCACATCTAGAAAACAAGAGAGGCAACCCTAAGGAACATTGTATAATTTGCCTCCTCCACCTTTCCATATATGAAGAATTATGCTGATAAGTCTATGATACACCATTAGGCTTTATGAGAAGAGCAAAGTGGACGGCATATAATAAAATGTTCACTTTCAGACAATAGGAAATTATAAGGAAATGAGATGTCCCCTCCAACTTGAACAAAAAGGGAAAAAAGAAGCGCATTCAATTTGAGACACAACTAGTAATATCATAATATTCTCGAAAAGCAAGACATAGAAGCAGTAAAGCACAATCCATCCCCAAAAGAAACTGAATGTAATACCATATGGATCCAGACAATCTCATAGGAATGAAAATTTAAGGCCTTTCTTAACTAAATGTGAAATAAAGGGATGATATTATATCCTTATAACAACAGAAGATGTTCCGAAGAGTTTCATTCCTATCTAGAAATAACATGGTTGAAAACACAACTAGCAGAAATCCTACTGAATCAGGAGAAATGTGGAAGGTATCGAGCAATTGCATCGAAATCAATTATATACGGGTGTGAAAAGCGAAGAGAAACTTCCAGAAATGCAGAGGCATGGTTGAAGCTCAAAGAAAAAAAGCCAGGTAAAATACCTAAATATGAAATCAGCTAATTGTTATCTTAGTTGCCAGCTCATCTCAATAAACTTTCCATCATCTGAGCCTCTGAGGTGGGTAGGAAATCACTACACATGCTATTCTTTGTTAAACTGATTACCTAATACTTATAACTCACTGGCTCTCTGCTACTCCAAAAACAATAATCTAAGCGAGAACTTGAATACCATATGAAATAAACTCTTTTTGATTATACAATTAACAAACTAAGTTTTCATCTCTCCTTAATAGAGAATGGAGAGAAGGAACACTTAATCTCAAAGCTCAACTGGGTTTCTGCGTGTCCAACCCAGCTGAAAAAAATACTGAAAAGATAGAGACATGGCTGAAATACCCCAGACAGATACACAATAACCAAAGCAAGCAGACACTCCTGATCCTGGCTGGGCCAAAGGTTGGTGCAGGTTGATTTATTTACATGAGCAAAGATAAACTCAAGCATGAATCATCAATACCATGGATTCAATTACAAAAACAAAACAAGCTCTCAACTAACCAAAACTCAAATAAACAAATGAGAATACAAAATTTTGGGCGAAAAGCAGTAATAAATATCACAGAATTCACCGGAACCAATTCTATTATTCCTACTGGTGGATGACAGCCAGAGTATGCATAATATAGTCTCCCACGTCTAATTATTTGGATATGTCTCAAGGGAATCATCTTCAAGTTGAACACAAAAAAGCCAGTAGGGAAAGGCAAAAGTTTTGCACCAATGAATTTTATACAAAATTATCTAGAATTAATTTGCATCCACCATAGATGTAATACATGTCCTACATTTTCAGTTGACCATATGATACCACCTATTTAGAAAGCTGTTAAAAACATATACTCCGATTGAAATGCCTTAGTTACTCTAATGATGTGATAATCTTATTGACTAATAAGGTGAATCAAATTTAAACTTATCTATTATGTAGAAGCATAAAAACCTTAAAAATTCAAATCAGAAAGCACAATACAGCAGACATATCAAGACTACATAGAAACTGACCTTGAAAGAGACAATGAACGTCGAGAGTATTTTGCTTTTGGAGACAAACTGCAAAAATGAACACTTAGTAAATTCTTCGAAGTTACCAAAAATACATACCAAATCATACTACACCAATGCAACCAAAGTGAACGTTCTGCTTCTGCAACTATAGCTATGACTTTGACTGCGGCTTCGACTTCGTGACATATATGGACTGCGGCTGAGGCTTCTAGAATAGCTCCTCCTTGAATCATGACTGAGGCTCCTAGAATAACTCCGTCAATCATATTCCCTCACCTGGACCAACCAGATAGCGATGTTAAGGAAAGCAAGTACATAAATAGAAAGAAGAATGTAGCCAAATATAATATCAACCCACCCGTATGTATACCCAAGAAAAGGCATTTTGTAATTCTGAGTCATCAAGTTTCCTGATCTGTAATAGTAAGACAATACAAAGTTATTGAAGCAGAACAACAGTATTATTTAAAAATAAAAAATCCAGCTCAAGGGGGCCAGTAAATGAAATACAAAACGTGATAACTATTAGATGGTAAAGGTTTAGAACACTCATAGCATATTTCATATCACTATAATTGGTATAATCCACTATCCCAGTCATGCCTACATATAAATAAAACCAAAGTTTATCAATTATGTTGTGAAGATTTTAACCTAAACATCAGCTCAAAAAGCCTATGAACACATGAAATTACAGGTAGTTGCAATGAAAAGACAATTGGAATTGTTTCCTAGATTTATTATCCCCTAAAATAAGTCATGTACCTACATCAATGTTACCTTCTGAAATTACCAAAAAAATCACATCTTTGATCTATGCCATAAAGATTCGACAACGTTTTACGTTGGCTGTTGATTGCCTAACACAACCCTCCTCTTTTTTCGGGCTTGGGACCGGCTATGTAAAGGAATTTGCAACAAAACTCACACATAGGCAGAGTTAAATTACCAAAAAAATATAACTACCAAAATAGTACACATTTGGATTAACTTATTTTGTGTTCAAAAGAGCTTATAATCAAAGTGATGCATGCAGAACTTTCAGATAAAAGCTGCTTTTGTGTAAAAATTAACCTAAACCAAACATGTTATTAGTTTGAATTAATTGATTCTTTTGACTATTTAGCCCTTAGTAGAGCCCATCCATACATCAATCTCAACAACTTCTTGACAAACCCAATATATTAAAGCCTTCTTAAGTACCCAAGATCTTAATATTCTTGCACAAACTGTCCCTGTATTTTTTAAAGGAAAATATCCTAATTCTTATCAATTCAGCAAGGACAACACTGAGGGGCATGAAGAAAGAAAAGTTTTCCTCATTTTCCAATTCCATGCAGTAATATTTTTTCATTCTCCTTGAACCTAAGGGCTGAGCTACGTTGCACGGGTACATGTACGGTACCGATACCTAGTACGGATACGGGTATGAGATACAAAAATTTTCAAAAATCTAGAGTACGGGTACATCATATATATATATATATATATATAATAAACTAAAATCTCATACAATAAAATATGACAACATAACATAAAAATTAAAACACACAAATTTCAACATAAAACATAGAAAGGAACTTAAATTGTTCAACCACGACAACATCCACATTAAGAAATTACAATACTTAAGTTGTTCAATATGACAACTTCTAAAGATGATTATAAAAATCAAACTCCAACAGTCTCAATTTCATCATTTCCTTACCCATCATCAGTGGAAAGAATAGCCCCCAAATCTTGTTCATCAAGAGAGAGACTAGCAACTTCAAGAATCTCAACCCCTTCAAATGGATCTCATTCATCTCCACTAATGTCACAGAGAACGGACTGAAGAGAAGGGAGAGAACGAACTAAAAAGAGGGCAGAGAACGGACTGAAAACGTCCAGCCCACGCCACAGGTCGCTGGAGCTTAGCACGCAAGGTCACCGGAGCTTAGCAAGCGAGGTCGCTAGTCGTTGGAGCTGCAGTCGCCGGAGCTGGGTCCTTGGAACGCCGCTTGGGATAGAAGCAGAGAGGAGAGTGGTCGAATGGGTTAGGGGACAACCGTGAAGACTTCGTGAAAATGGCTGACGAGTGCGCATGAGCATCCCTCAGCCTTAACCATTTTGCAATCAAATAAAACTTTAAGCCAAATTAGATCTTACTCCACTTACCACCACGCTCACGGAAGACTTGAAAAAACACACATCACCAGCTTTACGCATGTGATCCTAATAATTTAAAACTCAGAATCAGCAAATATTGTGCATTAATTTGCACCAATACAATGACTTCAACATAAAAAATCATTAATCCTGTGCATGCAAAAATATGGCATATCATATGTCAAATGGTCTTAAGAAGAATGAACCAATCCATACTTTCAGTTCTTGCCATGAAGCAGAAGGAGGTAATCCTGTGACCAGAACTACAATAAGAACAAAATAAGGTAAAAGAAAAATTCCCTTTCCAGGTAAAAATAGGAGGAAAAAAGAAGAATAAACTACTATACAAAGGTATGAAGCTTAAAAAACTTATATCAAGAAACAATACATACATGATAGTCAGAATGCTTGGAAACTCCATGACTACCACTACTATCACCATAACTACTGTAATGGTCTACTGATGATGAATATCCCCGTCCACCATGTGCAAGTTCAACTTACAGTAACAAATAGAGACCAAAAGTTCATAAGAACATTAGATAGTGTGCCATGTAGACCAGAAAGACAAAAGGGAAGAAAGGAAAGATGTACTAACTCATAATCGAAAACCGTCAAAATTGTAACCATCTCGATAGTGAATTGCATCTTCAGCATCACGAGCATCCTCAAACTGCAATATATAATGTTCAATATATATAAGACGAAGAAGGAACCTAAAAAACATGAGAGAAATACCCCTTGCATGTTCTTACAACATGAAATCTAGACATACCTCCACAAAAGCATAACCTGGTGGTCTTGGAGGGATCTTCAAATCAATGTCAATAATAGGACCATACTGCAATTAGATGGTGAAGAAAGCAATTATTGAGCAGATGCAATAAAAATCCAGATCTACTCATCTACAACTATATTTTAAAAGAAATCTTGTGTGTGTGTGTGTATTACCATGAAAGAAAATGAAGGGGGAGGAAATGGTACATGATAATTGATAGAGAACAATAAGGATTCTTTACTGCATTTTGCTGCCATAATTTTTTCTAAAGCATATTCTGTTAATCAAATCATAACATGGCCAAACGCTAAAGTAACCTAAAAGAAGATTCATCAAGAAAGTGATGTTTAATGTTTAGAGTTTAAGAAACCAAAATTTAATGAAGAGAATACAATTTTCCAATGAAACAAACATCCAATGTTGCACGGAAGCGATTGACCAAGTATTTCAGCTAGAAATGTAACCAAAAATAAATAAATAAACATGATGATAACCCAAGTTTATATTTTTCAGCAAAGACGTTAATAGTACATATAATAATAATAAATACAAGTACCTTGTAGAAAAGATCCTCCACTTCCCTCAAAGCGAATATCGCCTGGAAGATTGCCAACATAAATTGTGCGACTTGATCGGCCACTCATTTTTTTTTCCTAAAGCACAGTTGAAATTACACACCTATGCATTTTTTCCATTATAAATTCCCACACACCATACGAACTTCCGAATTAATTTAGATAAAAAATAACTAAAATAAACATAATTTCATACACACACACACATATAGACACACACACTAATGAGCTGTCTATAGGGGCATTGAAATGGAATGAAATGAAGGGTGATTGATAACAACGAATCACTTGGCGACAAGGCCGCCCCGAACGAGAATCGGCCTAATGAACTTTAAATTAAAATCTATGGTGTAGGTTGATCTATGCACATAAGATTTAAGAAAATAATAAAATGGAAAAATAGCAATAAAAGAATCAAAGCCTATCTATCAGGAATTATATGAGGAAGTGTAAATTCAGAAAGAAAAAACAAATAAATAACTGAAGAAGCAACTAATGGAAAAAAAAAATATTGAGAATTATGGGAGGGAATAGATAATTAAATGTAAAGAGGAAGAAGATGCATACCTGAGCTGAGCTGAGAAGAAAATGAGAGAAGATAATGCGAATGGAAGATCAGGTTGTTCTTCACTCGAGTCTTGAGGAAGCTGAGGCATACAGAATGACGGATTTCGATCCTTTCTCGTATAATTTTTTTTCTGATTAAGTAGATGGGTGAAATAGAAATAAAAGTTGTGTGAACTTTTTTTATAAATTTTGTGTTATGTTTCTCTTTTACTTAATTATTATATTATAAGATAAAAGAGAAAGAATTAAATCTTTTTATATTATTTTTTTCTTATATAATAGTAAAATGAAAAAAGAGATATACAAAAATATTTATTAATAAAATTTAATCATAATTTATATTAAAAAAATTATAATATTTATATCAATTTCCCTTTACCATTAATCGCACGAGAAAAAAAGTGAGAATAGCGCGAGAGAAAAAGTGAGAATATGTATGAGCACTGAGCAGAGAGCACAACTATTGGGGTTACACGTGCACGGCCTTCCACACTTCCACAACTACGATCACATCTAAGCCCTTCATTCTTTTTTTTTTTTTGGTATTAAGCCCTTTGTGGTTATAAGTTGAGACTTTTCAAGCTACCTGCTAATATAAAATATAATAGTATAAGATAATAAAATAAAATTTAATAATATAAAAAATTAATTTAATGTACTTAATAATATAAAACATAATAAGATAAGATAATAAGATAAAATTTAATAATATAAAAAATTGATAAGTTCTTAAACTATCACATATTTGATGCATAATATGAACAACTCGATAAGATATATAATTATCTACTATGATTATACTATCCTTCACCTTTCCTATAATCTCCAACAAACCACCATAACCAACAACCGCATACCCGAATCCTGCCACCATAAACCTCACGACAACTTCCACCCCCATTCACCAAAAATCAAGATTCAACATAACTTAATAATTTTCAACCCACAAACTCCCTTCACCTCATTCTTCTCTTGGGAAGTTTTAAAAAATAAACTCATCAACAACAACCAGAATTCACAATGGCAAAATGTCAAACACCTTAAGCTCACTCCAAACCCTCACACCGTAAGCCACTCTTCCATAGACCAACTTCTACCCAACAAATTTCAGAGCCTCAACTATTGAAATCCAGCACTCATAGAAAAACATCTTCAACCCAAAACAACCATTACTCCATCAACCCCAGCTTATAAGCACCATTCCAACCACCAAGACCCAAACTTACAGACTACTAAATCTCCGACCAAACCATCAGAAGATTGGAGTCTCACATCCCCATACTAGCATTATCTTCGACCCCATTTCCTCCACCATGAACCACCGCACCACCGTTACCCATCCATAGTCAAACCCATCACCACCCTATCCAACACGCCTCTCCGCTCAACCCTAGAATCAGACTTTGCCAGTGAGCCACCGTCCAGCCAAGCTAAGCCTTTGTTCGATTGCCGCTCCACCGCGCACCGTTGTGAGTCAACATCGGCAACTTTGAGCCGTCAAACCCATGCCCTGAACACGATTTGGCCTTCAGCGCACCAGCCTCCATTGTCAATAATGATGCGACAAGCGAAGCGAGTTCCAATCTGCTCGAGATCGAGAGCTTCTCCACTACTACATCGAGATCTGTCCACGACGCCACTGATAACGGAGTGCTACAAGCTGCGCGACGCCAACATCGAGTGGAGCGTGACAACCGCAAAAGGGAGCTACTGTAACACCTCAAACTTCCTATGTATTAAACAGTAATTTTGACAGTTAGCAGAATTCTACTGTTTAGTGATTTCTGTGTACTGTAAAATTATTTTGAATATTTTATCTGTATATTTGATCATTTTGAGTAATTTGCTTAAAAAAAAAAATAATTTTTTGGTATCGTAAATTAATTTTTTGTTTAGTCTTAATTAATTTACGTAACATATTTGTGAATTTTTTAATTTTTGTGATTTTACGCGTGATTTTGGAATTCTTACTGTTTGTGGGCCCCAGGAGGTGTATGTAGGCCCAACACCTTAATATGTGAACCAGTGGATCCCGCAAAATGAAAAATTTTTCTACGCATAAAAAAATTTGTATTGTTTAGACGGAGACAGGGGATCTTACTAAACCTGAATCCGAAAACAGTTTTAGAAAATTTTCTTTACTGTATTTTGTACTGTATTTAATTATTAGACGATAAAAATACAATAATTATATTTTTTTGTGAGGTTATAACAGATAAAAATAAAATTCTATATTATTAAGTCAACATTAGTGGTTTGGATATCCACTATCAATTTAATTACCGTTGGAGATTTAATCCTGATTTAATTAACGGTGGAGATTTGATCTTAAAAGTGAATAAGATCAATTATAACCGTTGGATAAAAATTAAATCAAGGGTATAGATTTAGTCTTATAAATGACTATGACCATTATGAACCCTTGGATGTAAAATTAATCAATGGTGAAGATGGATCATTAATAATCATTGGATTTGAATTTAGATCAATGGTGGAGAATTGGTCATCAAAAATGACTACAACCATTTTGGACCCTTGGATTAAAGATTGAAGGTGTAATCTTAACCCTTCATTTTGGAGACATATTCAATGGTTAGGATTGTAAGCCAAAAATGATCCAATGGCTCAAATGAAGTCTTCCATCTATAACCTAAACCTAGTAACTAATTTAAATCCAAACCATTCTTTTAATCAATGGTTAGGATGGCTTATAGTGATGGTTATGTAAATTAGCACATTTGGAATGCATGAAGAAGGGGGGACGGTTTGGAGAGCAAGGATGAAGGGAGACAACTTAGTGTAGGCTTTTTAGCCAAAGAAAAAAAATGAAGACAATACATGCTAATGCCACAAGACCATTTACTATCGCTTCATTAATGCTTATGTTCTTCAAACTTCACTTTTCACTCTCTCTAATTGCATGCTATGGCAATGCATTCCCTTGAAGACCAAAAACATTCATTTCTATACTTCATAATATCATTTCTTCACTTTTCCACTTAAGTTTCAAGACCAAACCAAAGAAAATTTCATTCTTTCTCCCAAAAACATACCATTCGCCAAGCACTCCAATTCACTCTTCCATCACTCTTTAATTTCATACAACCTAGTTTCTTGAATCTTTATCTCATTCTAAACAACTTTCATGTTGAAGACTTTCTCTAAATCTTCCATCTTGAAGGACTTTTACTAAAATCAAGTTCTAGAGTTTTTGTTGGTGAAGTGTAAGAAAACTTCATTTATTCTTTTCTTTTTCATGTTCTAAACCATGTTTGATCCATGGTTCTTCTTATTCAAGCTTGATATACTAATTTTCTTGTATTTGTTTCATGTTTAAGAACTTGTGTTGGTGGAGATCTTGTTCAAAACACAAATCAACAAGCTTTTTGGTGGTTCTTCAAGAGGTAAGAGGGAGATTCATCTCACCAACCAAGCATGGTGGTGAAAGATGGTTTTATATTTGATGGATGGTGAATCCATGTGAGGATTCCTATCCATGGTCATGTAATAATTTGTATGTGTGTTATGTGCTTTTTAATTATTTTTGCTTACGCTGATATGCTTTCGCAGGATTTACTCGTGTTTGCATGCTTAGTATGATTTTTATTTGTTTATATGATATGCTTATAATATGCTTAATGATATATGTTGAATATATTATGAGGGATGTATGTTGAAATAAATAAAATTTTGGCTCCAAAGGCCATGGAGGAGGTCACGGTTTTGGACTTCTAAAATAAGGATTTCTATTGAAATTTTTCAAGAACAATGGAGTTACTTTTTAGTCCTTAAACTTAAGAAAATTTTTGGTCAAGACATCAACTAATTTGGTGTTCACAAAATTATATTTTCATAAATGATAGAATTGAATGATTTAAGGAGTAAAGAATTAATCAAAAGAGTTTATTTTGCAAAAAAAAAAAGTGCACACGATTTTTGAGTAGTATTTTCATGAATTTATTTTGTGTAGAAACAAGAATGACATTTGTTTAAGCTAGAAGAAAAATATTTCATGGTTCCAATGGCCATCTATAAGGTTTTGATAATTTAGAAAAAAAAATGTTTTGATGTTATAAAATATAAGAATTTTCAAATAAGGATTTTGGAAAGGAATTAAAGTGTTGTCAAGTAGAATTTTCATAAATAAAAGAAAAATGGGATTTAAAGTGTTGAACTTTAAATTATTTTAAAGAGAATTAATTTTTAGAAGTGATTTAGAAATATAAAAAAAAACGTTTGTAACTTAAATTTACTAACGTAGAATTTATTTATTGAGTTTTGGAAAATGTTAGGGAATTTAAAGTTAGAAGCAGTGATTAAATCAATTAAAGGTGATTTTATAAGATTAAATCAATAAAAAGTAATTTTGAGAAAATATATTACGGAAAAGAATTTTTGACTAAGAATAGGAAGAAAATGAAGTAAGAAATTATATTATTGTAAGAAAAGTACAAAATAATATTTTTAAAGTTAAGAAATATTTTACGAAGGATAAAACCGGTGAAAAATGATTTACGTAACTCAAAAACATAATTTTTAAGTTACGCGATTTGAAGAACGTTAAAATGTTTCTACGCGATTTTAAAACGTTTAAATATTTTACACGATCGAAATGTTGTAGAAAAATATCGCTAGTCGATTTAAAAATGAAAGAATATTTTATGCGTTTTAATACAGTAGAAAATTGTTACGCGAATTTTTAAACATAACAGAAATATTACAAATCATTGTTTACGTAATAAAATATTACGTGACTGTGAAAAATATGACAAAAATATTTTACGAATGAGAAAAACATGGTAATGTGATTTTGCTGTTAATTATACAGTAAACTTTACAGTTAAAATCAATATATGAATACTGTATGAAATTGAGAAGTTGCTCAATTGGCGTTAATATACGAACGTAAACAAGATTTGAACCCTGGTATGAGAAATTATGTGATTTACCTTTGGTTAGTAATTGGTGCATTACATATGCATTGAAAATGGTCCGATGGACGTATATGGCTAATTGCTTGGAGAAACGTACACCTCTTGGGTGCGATCGCGTAGTGTAGGTCACTCGTTGACCTTCATCGAGGTGCGGGTTGCTCACAATGGGTAGTTGGTAGCTCTTCCGTACCGCGTGGGTTAGACCGATGCAACACACCGATGATCCTCCGAGACACTATTCTTAATCGAGATCCGACAAAGACGCCAAAGATGTGCAAAATATAATTATAGCACGTGATCTGAGGCACGTGGTACCGGCAGATCTTTTCGATCAATTTCTCCGACCTGAGTTTAGCTCTATGAAGTAGGAAATCGAGTCTCTGTGTTCATGCATTAACATAAATGCTTACATCTGTGAGATATAATAGTTGCGAAATATTGATTATGACAATTATACTTTTTAAAATATCTGCTTAGTGTAGTTGGCATTTCCTGTAATTATTAAATGTTAATTTTGATTGATAATATGTTGATGTCATACTTATAATATGTTGTGTTATATAGCTTCTTTGTTATGTTATCTCTACATGCTACTATATTGGATTGGCGTGGTGATCTCACCTCTTTATATGTATATTTGTATATTATATTTATAATTGGTCAAGACGTTGAGAAAGAAATAATACAAGAAGGAGAAGAAGAACTACTTCTCACGTCCGGGGACGCAGGATTTTGAGAAGATGGAGATGCCCAGCTTCCTAGATACGTGACATTACGCCAGTAGAGGTTCGTAGGCGTGACATGTTCATTTGGATCGACAATGTATATTTTATATGGGATCCGAACATTACCTATAGTAGGCTTGAACAAGGGAACCCCTATTTTAGTGTCAATATATATGTACGCTAGAGTTTCCAATATCCATTAGGCAAGATTGGGAGCTTACTACCGTACTCCTAGTGAGATAAGTATCGTGTCGTCTGCACGGACACCGTCCGTAGAGCTTCGCGTGATAACGGATTCCTATCTCGCTAAGGAATCGAGGAGGACCCATCCGAGGGTTCTCATTTTTAGTCGACTTAGGCAATATGTGAGTCTTAAATTATGTTTAATTACTTTGAGAACTTGGTCTCGTATATAAATAATCCGACAAGATTACATTATGTATAATGATGTAAATTACGTGTGATGACTGTTATGTATAATGATGTACATTATGTGTGATGATGTATAATAGTTTTATTTTCCGCTAAATTTATTTTATTGTCATCAAAGAAAAAATTTACAACTCGTATTTTATTATAACATCATATTTTATAACTTGAGGGTAATTTGGTAATAAAGTAACATAAATGTGGCACCCTACGGTGGGTGTTACAGCTACGACAACCTCTTCATCGTTCTCTTCATCCAGATTGCCCTCCTTTGCAACCTCCGTAGCTTCCCCACCAAAAATGGTGACAACCTCAAACTCTGGAGCTCCCGCTGCGATGCCCTCTCGCAACTCTTGTGATGGCAGTGGTGGTCCGAGAATGGTGGTCTAGTGGTGGTGATTTGGAAAGGTGGTCCGATGGTGGGTTGTGGGTTCGAAAGAGAAGGAGATGTTGAGGGATAAAGTGGGAAGGAATATCCTATCAGGTCTAATCAGTGGGTGAGGAAGAGGATATAACAATCAAGTCAGAATAGGATAAAATTGTTTGACCTGATTTTATTATACTATCATGTTAACTCACCAAACACCTGATAAAATTTGATAGTATAAGTTAATACTATCAAGTCCTCCTTATCATGTCCACCAAACACAGCCTCATACGAGTGTGGCTGTCCGATAGGACTAAGAGGCTTTTTTTATTTAAAAAATGTTTTTTTAATAAAATTCTTGAAATTTATGTTTTAAATCACTAAAATGCGTTGCTTTTTAACAAGTAAGTGAGATTTTTTAACGCTCCAAAAAAAGGTGATTTTCTAATACAAATAAACCAAATTTATTAAATAAATAAAAAATATTTAAATTTATTAAAAATAAAAAATGAAAATTAAATAATGTTACAAATTATACTAATAATACTCATAAATTATATATATTTATGTAATTGTAAAATTTGATTAAGAACTAATTTATATTTTTTAAGTTATTATTATCATGGTATTATAAACTTTTTTATTGTATGGTAAGAGTATTAACAACTTACTCACTGCGTATGTAGAAAAAAATAATCTCTTAAGTGTTGAGGAAATAGTAATTCAAGGAATTTATTTCGCTCATTTTTTTCAAATACTTAATTTTGTTTTCTCTAAATTTGGGATGAAATAGAAGGAATTTAAAAGTAACAGAGTTGCTTCATTATATTTTTTTTATTAATATTTTAAATTAGGATAAAGATAGCATTATTCTATTCCTTTCCAACTAACCTTCACTTGTTTAATTTCTTCTATAAATCTTAAGAACATCTAAACACTGTTATGTTAGAAAGTTAAAAGAAAGGCAAAAAAACATACTTTCATCATTTAACTTTATTTTAATTTTCAAATTCGTTCTCTAACTTTTTTTATTTCAAATTCGTCCTCTATGTTTTTAAAATTAAATAACATTTTTCTCAATACTTTGGTTTATGGCACTAACAGAACTATTATACCTAGCTCATATGTGCCAATAATGACGTTAAATATATCATCCATGGCAGCTAACCTAAAATGGTTTCATTTAGGGTTTTCAGGCAAAAAAAAAAATTAGGCAAAGGCGTTATACTAAGATTCGTTTATTAACGAGGGAAAAATTTCTTAGGGAAGCAAAAATCTCATAGCACAAGGAGGGGGAAATTACAAAGCGTAGAGCGAGAATTATTGGACATTCATGGTACTCTTGTGGAAGAAGTGGTAGTCCACAGTTCAATTGTTCATTAGACTGCTTGCAAGTATGTTGATACTTGTATATGAATGTATATTTGTGAAGGTTCAATGTTATATGGGTATGGGCAGTTGTGTGCCTGTAGTGAGAACAATAGCCTTGTCCCCACGATAATAAAATTTAGTCTATCGTCCCCTTCTGCTGGTATCACTCCTGGAGGAATCTTGAGAATCCATGCTAGTTGTGTGATTTTTGAATGAAATAGGGATAACAATTTTATTCGCTTAACTATTTGTGAAAGAAATAGAGAAAAGAAGAAAGAAAGGAACAACAATAGTGAGAAGAACCAACACAAGCAGGAATCCTAACTTTCAAATAGGGATGAAGATGGTCACAATGCAATGTCTAGATTTTCTATGCTACATGTCAATTTGCTATGTTATATGCCACCACACATCCATTGCCGTTAGATGGCATGTCAATTATTTTTTTGTCACCTAAGATGAAGCACTAACAGGGTTACAATGTGGGAAGACGAAGTGAACATCGAGGAAAATGTTGTTTAATTTAAAAAAACTCAAAAGATGAATTTGGAACAAAAAATGATAAAGGACATATTTTAAAACTAAAATAAGGTTAGAGGATAAAAATATGTTTTGTGAAAGTAAAATGAGGTTAGCTTGCAAGACTTGACTCATTTTCCAAACTTTAAGCATGTCACATATCATGGCATCATTCGTAATGAGGATGGGGGGATTGTCGCAACTTTTGCAATGAATCTTGGTTCTTGCTTGATAACAGTTACTGAGATGTGGGCCTTATTTATGGGTTTGAAAGTAGCTTATAGGTTGGGTTTCAGAAATGTCATTCTAGAAACTAATTCCAAGCTGGTTTTGAATTTCATAAACTATGATTTGGATCCTTTGCACCTATGTGCTATGTTGCAACATCATGTCAAAGCTCTCCTTTTCAAGGATTGGTATGTGGTCTTCCAACATATGTATTGGGAGGCTAATATGTGCGCTAATGGTCTTCCCAAGTATGGTCATGCTTTGCCTTTAGGTTATCATTTTCTTCCTCATTGATATGACTTTATTTTTGTTCAGTTGATGGTTGACTCTAGTCATGTCCAATTTTCTCATCTTGTAGTTGTTTAGTTGAGAATGCAATATTTTTTGTATAACAAATTGCTAACACAATTTCATATTAAGGGTGATGGTTAAATAAAGAATACAATATTTTGCTAAATTTCAAATATTTGTTAAAAAAACTCTTGAGCAAACCAAATGCTTTTAAAAATACTTCTAAGAATTACATTAAAGAAAATAACATTTTTTTTGTCATTATATATCTTTGAGTGTCTCTATGTAAACTTAAATTTTTTTAATTAACCTATTAGTTTCTTTATTTAATTTAGTATAGTGATTAATCATTATTGTTTTGGTTCCCCAAAGTATCCTCACCCGATAGATGAGAAACTAATCTCATGAAGTATGATACAATATTATTTCCATTTATATACATTTTGAGATCGAATTCAAAATTACTTACTTAAGAGACATGAACTCTTTCTACTCAGACTAACACGTATTAGTAATTAATCATTATTTTAAGAGATCATGGAGAAGGGACTTGTTGGAAGGGTTTATAGCCACGAGAGACATTAGTCTTATAGTAATACTTATGAGGCTACTATGGTTAAAAACAAAAAAAATATTCTAATAGACTAATCAAACCGTTTGGGATAAAAATAATTTTGTAATTATATTTTGATGAGATTCAATTATTTTTATTTATTATATACAATCAATATAATTAGTTTTGAATGTTATATAGTTAAAATAATTTCTAGATATTTTAAATAAATAATTCTAAAAATCACTAAAAGAAAAATCCTTTACCAAATAGTTAAAAGATAAAACTATTACTGTATTTCATTTTTTTTTGTTAAATGTTAAACTATCTTAAAACATTACTTTAACAAGAACTTCAAAAATTCTTGATACAGTTTGGTAAAATTACATGAGTATAGCAATATTGTAACACCCCAAAATTTTCAATCTCTTAAACAGTAATTTTGACAGTTAATAGAATTTTACTATTTAGTAATTTATGTGTACTGTAAAATTATTTTATTTATTCCGTCAGCTTATTTGATCATTTTGAGTGATTTACTTTCAGTGTCGGGAAAATAAAAATTTTGGTAGGGAAAACGTTAATAATTTAATTTTTACCGTTAGGTAATTAATTTACGTGTCGATTGGATATTTGTGAATTTTCTAATTTTTGTGATTTTATGTGTGATTTTGAAATTTTTATGGTTTGTGGGCCCCACGAGGGGTATGTGGGCCCAGGTGGCCATATGTGGGCCCAGGTGGATCCATAGAAAAGTGAAAAAATTTTACACGCGTAGAAAAATTTGTCTTGTTTAGACAGAGACAGGGATCTTACTAAACGCGAATCAGGAAACAGTTTTAAAAATTTTCATCTTGTATTTTGTATTGTATTTAATTATCGGATGATAAAAATACAAGAAAATATTATTTGTAGGATACAATACTAAATATTATATTGCGTAAAAGAGAATTGACTTGATTTATCTGCTTGGATGAAATACTTGGTTTGAATATTAGCATTGATTTAATCAAAGGTTAAAAACAAACTTAATAAAGCGCTTGGATAATAACCATTGATTTAATCAATGGTGTGAGAATAAAGACTTTGATATCAACCATAGATGTAATCAAAGGTGTAGAATTGTCTTGAAAAAATGTAAAGATTTATAACCACAGATTAAATCAATAGATTTAATCTTAAAAAAATAACAAAGGCCATTTATATATGGATGAAGAATCAATCAATGGTGGAGATTTGGTCTTAAAGTAAGAGACTAATTAGGATACCTTGATTTAAAGTTTGAAGGAAGCATATCTAAAATAGAATTTAAAGGAGAAAGATCCGATGGCTTTAGATTAAGTCTACTAACTATCTAAATCTACCTAAATCCTAACCATTGAATTAATCAATGATGATAGAAATCTTCAAATGGTGGCAAATAATGAAGACAACTTTATTGAATCATTATGAAGAAAAGTGATGGTTTTGGAGTGTTTAGAATCTGAAAGAGACAAGCTTTATGTCGTTTTTATCTTTGACTTGTCAGTTAGGCATCATAATGAACTACTTTTGATTTTTTTATCAAGAAGAATGCAAGAAGGGGGACTACGAATTTGGTGCTTTGCGTGAAGGAGTTTGGAAGAATAATTGCATGTTTTGGCCAAGCACTCAAGAAAGCACCTTCCATCACTCAAAAATTTCATCCAACTCGATTTTCTAAACCTAAACATCATTCTAAGAACATCTCAGTTAAGAGTTTTTCCAAAATCATTCATCTTGATCTTCAAATTCAAGCTTCAGTTTCTATCAAAAATCAAAAATTCATCTTTGTCTTGAAGAAACCATTCGGTCATTACCTAAAATCACCATCCAAGCTCTTTTAATTCCATCCAACTCTAGATCTTGAATCTCCATGATATTAAAGCAACTTTCATGTTGGAGATTTTCTCTAAATCATTCATCTTCAACCTTGTTCTTCAAGCTAAAGATTGAAGCTTTAATGGTGAAGTTTAGATTTTTCACTTTTCTTTTGATTTTCAAGTTCTAACCATGATTTTAATTCATGGTTCTCTTATTCAAGTTTTGAATATCAATGATGTGTGTATTTTGTTTTGTGTTTGAGAAGCGCTTGGTGGTGGAGGACTTGGAAAAAGAAGCAAATCAAGAACTTTGGAGGATCTTGAGAGTAAGAGGAGATCAATCTCACATAAATGGTGGTGGTGAGAGATGGTATTTTATTTGATGGATGTGGAATCCATGTGAGGATTCATATCCATGGTCATGTAATTAATTTGTGGGTGTTTATGAGCTTTGATTAATTTTCTATGCTTTATATCTTTGCATGATTTTATAAACTTTGATGATATGATTGATATGCTATACATGCTTTTATGGCTTTGATGGTATGCTTATATTATTTATGATGAAATATATATGTATATGTCATGACTTGATGGTGGAAAGAAAATTGATTTTTGGCTCCAATATGCCAAGGAAGAGCTACGGTTTTGATGCTTGATTAGGGTTCATGTTGAAAATTTTCAAAACGAAAGAATTGATTTTTGAGTCTTAGAAACATGGTGGATTTGAACAAGACACCTCAAAATAGGTGTTTACAAATTAATATTTTCAAGGAAGAATAAAATTGGATTGATTTGAAGAGTATGGAAAATAAACAAAGGAATTGTTTTTCAAGAGAACAAGAATACGATTTTTGAGGAATTTTTATTGATTTATTTTGTGTAAAAAGATCACAAGTATTTTTCTAAACATGAGTTTTGAAATGAAACGATTGACGTTGATTTGAAGGATTTGCAAAGAAAGTGAAAAAGAATTTGCAAAAAAGTAAAAGCGAATTTGAACAAATGGGTTTGGTTTTATGACCATCGGTAAAACAAAAATTTTAATGGTTTTGTTTGTGTAAAAACCATATCAATTTAGAAGGAAAAATGTTTTGATAATTTTCAATAATGTCACGTTTTTGAAGGCATGTAATGCCTTGATTTTTATGAACAAATTGAATTTTAAAGTGGAAACGTAACTGGATTTAATACGAGGATTTTGGAAAGGGAATCAGAGCGTTTATCACTTGAGAAAATCAAGTTTTTGAAAACGAAAATGTTTTCGAACTTCAATTTATTTTGAAGAAGGTTGTGTTTGGAAATGATTTGGAAAAAATGGAGAATATAATGGTGTTTTGAAAATTTACTAACGTATAACTTATTTTCAAGTTTTGAAATACGTTAGAAAAATGTTAAGTTTTGAAACGTTGATTTACATCAATGGAAAAGTGATTTTTGTGAAGTATATTTTGAAAAAGAATTTCTTGAGTAAAGAATCATGGAAAAATATTTTCGAGTAAGAAAATATATTAAATGAAATATAAAGTTATATTATTTTGAGAAAAGTTGAAAAGGAATTTTTGAAGGTTAAGAAGTAATTTTTGTAATGAAATTGTGATGAAAACTCGTTTTCGTTATCTTAAAAACGTGATTTTTAAAAATTTCTACGCAATTTTGAACAATGTGTTAAAAATGATATTGATTTATTTAAGTCAAAATAATGTTTGGAATCTTGAGGAATATTTTATGTGATTGAAAAATGTTGAAAAATATTTTATGTATCTTAAAAACAATTTGAAATACTGATAAAATATTTACGCGATTTGAAAAATGTTTAAATATTTCTACACGATTTGGAAAGCGTTTAAATATTTTACTTCAAATATTGTTGAAAAATCACTTCACGTGATTTGAATAGTAATAGAATATTTTTATGTGATTGTGAAAATGATAAAAAATTGTTATGAGATTTGGAAAGTATTTTGAGAATGATAGAAAATGATTTACGTGACGTAAAAGAATGATTTAAGTTACGCAATTTTGAAACAATGGAAAAATATTATGGGATTTGATAAACGTATATTTTTACATGTTTAAGAAAAACGTTGAAAAATTAATGCGTGGTTTAAAAGTGCAATAGAAGAGTTGCAGCATTTTGAAAACATAACAGAAGTGTTACGATATTTGAAAACGTAACAAAAACATTTTTGGAATTGTGAAAACGTAATTAAAATGTTGCATTTTGTAAAGACACGGCGAAAGTGTTTTATAAATATGAAAATGTGATAACGTGATTTCAATTGTTGGAAATAAAGTATGATTAGTGTTGAAGCTTGTGATTGGTATTATACTTGATTGGTAATTGGTGCATTATACATGCATTGGAATGGTTCGATGAGAATTTGGATATGGTGATTGCTTGCAGGAGAAACACACCTTCTTGAGTGGGTGCGATATGCGTAGTGTAGGTCACCTGTTGACCTTGGGGCATCGGGGGTGCGGGTTGCTACTTCACATGATGGACAAGTGAGTCGCTTCATCAGAACCGTAAGGTTAGGCACCGACGCGACACACCGATGATCTGACCGAGACACTATTCTTAATCAAGATCTGATAAAGACTGTCGTGTATATCTTAGATGTGCAAAAATCAAAATGAAGATTATAGCACGTGGTCCGAGGATGTGGTACTGATAGATTCTTTTCGATCATTTCTCCGACCAGTTTAGCTCCATGGAGTAGGAAATCGAGTCTTGTGTACATGCATAAAGCGAACATTTATATCTCAGTGTGACATATATTAATTGAGGAATATTAGGCTATGACAATTGTTTGAATAATTGGATGATGATAGTTGATTAATGTTGATAGCATGATTTTAATATTGTATCTGTGTGATAACCATAATGATGATGGCATGATTGTAATTATGAGATGATATAACTGTATGATATTGTTGTTTGTGTTATCTGCAAGGCTGCTGCCATGTTAGATCCGTAGGTGATCTCACCTCTTTGTTATGTTGTTTTTCCTATATACGTATTATTAAAATTATACATAGAAGGAACGAGTTATCTTAGACATAGCGGGTGACAAATACTCTACGTTTGGAGACAACATTGGAGAATGACCTTGCACAATGTTGAAATGGAAAAGATGTTTGAGGACAAGGAACAAACATAGAACAAATGTCGATACTTCAAGATGGACATTCCATGGACACTCGAGATTGGGGTCAACAATAAGGAGTGGACATTCATGACTCGTTGGGAGGGCAGTGTTGACAAGGAGTAGAGTTCGATGCAACAAATTTGGGTACAAGATAAGGAATGAGTATGTTAAGTTTTATCGTTAGTGTTATCTCATCATGGGGTTTCTTCTTGTGAAAAAAAAAAAAAAAAAGAGTCTGTTAGTTTTATATTTCTCTTCAAATTGTTAAATATTAATTGGTGTCAATGATTGTATATGAATTAGTTTCAATATATGTTTTTTTCAAGTATTACATATAAATTTCATAAGTTTATATTTCAACAAGAAAGAAATTTTTAAACCCGTTTTTAACTCAAACCTTTTATGAAAACATTTTCAGATTATGAGTCGGGAGTCGAAAATGTGATGCCCTAGGGAGGGTGTTACAAATATAGTTTCAATCAAATATAATGATTATACATAGGTGAAGTATAATGCTACTCTATCAATTATTGAAACTTGCATATATGTAAAAGGAATTATATAACTATCAGTGAACAAAATATAAATAATATTCAGATAATAAATTCAATAGTAAAAATCAAACAAATATCAATATTTTCAAATCACTCTTTGATTTAACTACATTAATAATCAATATTTTCAAACCACTTCTTGATTTAACTTTTGAAATTGTAGTATAAAATTGATTAGTAAAAACAAATCATGGCAAAAATAATAGCCCTACATAAAAGAGAGATTGTCCTTGACTCTTATTTATATAATCATTGCAAAGTATATAGTTAATGAGAATTATCTTCTATAAAATTTTAAATGGATTTCAAGATTTGAAAGTATTAAACTCAATTTAGGAATATAAATATTGTCACCATTGATGCTAATTCATTCACAACTAATATTGTTTAATTGCACAATTTTATTGTTGATCAGTATTTATAAGGAATATAATTGGAAAACTTTTTTTTTAGTACCAATATGTGATTTGAGATTTTAGAACTTTTAATCTCATGTAAAAATTCAGTCGCAAACCATTCAGACTCAATATTAACATCTTCATATGTTATAGAAATTGAATCTGAATTAAGATATTATTTTTCTTCTTATGAAATAATGAATTCATTGACTTTTCTCAACAATTTTAAGGGTTGAAGTAAAAACTATTATATCCTCAAAGAACTTGAAAATCTTTCATATTTATAATTAAATTAGGATATGCAAAATGAACAAGATCTGAAATGTGATTGTTATAATTCAAAATAAAAAGATCTTTAGGGATTTCAATTTTAGCATCACCACCATCATTATCATTTCATAAATTGGACTTAGTTTCATATAAGTTAGATATGGTAGATGTATATTGTAACATCATATTCTTAGTTAATATCAAGACTTCACAATGATTCAACAACTTCAATGAATTAACTGTTATCATAACAATATTTTATCTACTTACTTTTGGAATTACTAATATTGACAATATTTATCTCAAGCCTCAACCAAGAACAACTATTTTTCCTTCAAATAGTTTGTTGGATCGAGCGCTTACCACTAGGCCAAAAATTATAATTATTACTTAGGGCGTAACTCTTTCTACTTAAGCTCGTCGTGCGCCAATTCAATCGACTCAGACTCCACTGGCCTTGCCAAGGGGATCTTAGGCCTACAACCAACAATCCCCTCCCGGCTTTTGCCTCCGAGTAGTCTACGTGTCTTTCCGGGAATCGAACCTGTGACATTGGTTCTGATATCACTTGTTAGATCGAGCGCTTACCACTAAGCCAAAAGATATAACTATTAGTCATGATGCAACTCTTTCTACTTAAGCTCATCAGCAAGCGTCATGGTTCAATATGAGTTTGACCCCAACTGGGCCTTGCCAAAGCAGGATGCTGCCCTACAACCAACACAGTTATTCAATGCTTTTGTCATTAGAAAACCTCAAAATTTCTCATAAAGTTCTACTAAATGCCTCAAAAGACTATTTGTTTATCATTGATACTTCATCCTAAGAATATTTAGATAAATCTACAAAGGGATTCAAAACTTTAAGTAGACAAGCCTCACATTCAAAGAGCCTTGTCGTTTGAAATTTTTGAAGAGAGAAATTAAAATCATATAAATTGACAAACATCTTACTCAAAGGATTATGATAATGGAAATAACTGAAGTGATATATTTTGTTGAGTACGTAAGTTAAGACAACATAAGAAGCTTTTATTTAAAAAAGTTTAGAAACTAAAACATTGCAAATGATTTAATAAATAAATACTCAATAAATAACTTTTATAATCATTATAAAAAAAGAGTAATAAAAGAATTATATGAGATTTAAAAATTTGAAAGGTATATTTTATTTTATAAATATACATTTCATAAATATTCATATGTGTGGATTGTTTACAATTTTTTTTATTAATTACCTTATATATTTTACAAAAGTTTAAATTACAATGAACAGTTAAGAATTTTAAAATAAAGATCTAACAAAAAATTTTCTACTAATTATTAATACACTAAATTCATAAAAAAATTATTTATAACCTTTATTGGATTAATGATTTTATTACTTTTACATAGATAATTAATTCTTTACATAAACAAATAGTTGGTGCATGATTTTTTGAATAAAAGAATTATAATTAAACAACAAATTGTCATACTTAAAATAATTCACTTAACCAATGAAAAATGATTATAATATTAATTAATACAAATTAATAAGATAAATTTAAAAAATACAAATTTAAAAGTAAAAAGACAAATTATACATTTTTTAATTAATTTAATGTAAATGCCTTCATTGAATGAATAACATTGGAAAAATTAAAAAGATATCGATTTACTTTTTGATCTTTAAAAAATTATTACAAAGTGAAATAAACTATTAAACATTTATTATTAATGACCTAAACAACATAATCAAAATATAAAAGGTCAAATAAATATTACTTTACTCAAATAGACATGAAATGAAATTTAAAAAATGACCATAATCTAATTTGTTAGCAATATCATTATTATTTCTTACAATCATTATCTTTTTAGTAATAATATTTATTAGTCATTAATTATTCATTATGTACTATGATATATATATATATATATATATATATATATATATATATATATATATATATATATATATATTGTGTTTGTATTGAGGGGATCGGTTTTTTTTTTTTTGACTTACATTCATTTTCAATCGTTAGATCCATTTTCATCTAATGGTTGAGATTATTTCGAAAAGTACATGAAAATGAATCTTCCAGATTTTTTTTGATCAGTCTTCTCTATATATATATATATATATATATATATATATATATATTGTGTTTGTATTGTCCATTTTTTTTTCTTTTTAAGATGAATTTCCAGATTTTTTTAATCTTTCTATATTATTATTATTAAAATTTTTAAATTATTTGAATAGTAATATTATTCATAAAAGATAACAAATGATTAATATATTAATTTGTTGATTTAATTAATTAAATGTACATAAATGACATTTAATTAAGAAGAAAATTCAATTTTTTTTATTTTTGAATCATTTAAATGTAAATCTTATTAGTAGAAGATAATGCAAAATTAACAAATTAATTTGTTTAAGTAACTAATTAATTATATATAAATTGTTTAATAGTAAATAAATTACATTATGTTAAGTAATTAATGCATTTACTTAATGACAAAAAAATATGTATAAGAATTATAAGATTTGTATTTTCTTTTTATATATATTCTATGATATTTAAAGTTTTTACGGAAAAAAATGAAAGGCCAAAATAAAATGTACATTTAATATTTTTGAGAATTTTAAAACGTATCTATTATTGTGTTTTTTCCTTTCTTCAGTAATTAATAAATACAAACGAAGTTAATTTATTAAGAAGATTTAATATTTTTTTCTTATTCGT
Source organism: Ormosia emarginata (assembly GCA_029884605.1). Classification (NCBI taxonomy): domain Eukaryota; kingdom Viridiplantae; phylum Streptophyta; class Magnoliopsida; order Fabales; family Fabaceae; genus Ormosia; species Ormosia emarginata. Next base: position 29,524 of record JAQQTP010000070.1, on the reverse strand, counting down.
ATTATTCAAAACGTCCATTATTAAATAATTTTTTTTATTTTAATATAAAGCAGTGCAAAAATTTGTCGTCTCCAAAAAGAAAAAAGTTAAAAATAAGAAATTTTCTTTAACTATTGTTAATTTTAAAAAAATTATTGATTTAAAACATAATAATTTCACTATTTCAACTTATTAAATCGTATATATTAACTCTTTATAAAAAAATTATACATTCACAAAAAATTAATAATACTATAATATTTTTTTTTTACATATGTAAGAAAAGTTAATTTTATATTATATTATAAATTTGAAATTTAAATAGTCAAACTATTAAATTTTGAGTTATATATATTTTTTTTAAGATGATCGATAATTAAAAAAGTTCCTTCCATTTTAGTCAAAGAAAAATCACTTGGACAGTTGGACGTTCAAACTACAAACTTAAAAGCCACAAAGGTTTTTTTTTTTTTTTTGTGACCACCAAAGGTGTCTTTTTATTTTTATCTTATGGACGGGCCACCAAAGGTGAATAATAGTAGGCTAGCTGGAAGAAATACTCATTTTTGTGGTGTTTCCACTTCCGGAAGCAGAAGATGGTTTCGTGAATACAATGGGCTACAATAAATAAATAAAATCACGTGTCAGCAATAGCATACTCAACACGCTAATTGTTGTTCCGCCGACCCATTCCATCTTTTGCAGGGTTTACAATTACGAGTTCGTATTTACTTCTTTCTTCTTGTCTCAACAAATCACCATATATAAACCAAAACCTTGAAGCTCTAACCGTGTACCCATTTTATTCTTTTATTTCATTTCTCTCTGAAATCTCCTTCCCCTTATCGCGCGCTACAATGGCGGATGCTAAGACCCAATTTGAATCTATAAGGAAATGGGTCGTCCAGAACAAGCTCCGTACTGTTGGTATATTCCTCAATCCCCCATCTTTTATAGTTTCATTTTGTTATATTCTTTTGAACCATCTTTTGTTTCTCCTGGTTTACCCTATGTGTTTTTTTTTTTTTTTTAATTATGATTTTGGGTCATCGGGTGTTTGATTTTATTTATTAATTTTTTGAAAGTTATCTAATTTGTTTCTGTTTTTTTTATCTTCGTGGTTGTTGCGATGGATATTGGGATCAGGTTGTCTGTGGCTTAGCGGTATTTCGGGTTCAATTGCGTACAATTGGTCTCGGCCCAACATGAAAACTAGTGTTAAGATCATTCACGCCAGGTATGTTAATGTTACACTACCTGATCTTTTGATTTTTGAAATTATCTGGATTTGTTATCCGTGCTTTCATTCTTCAAAAGAATGATGCAGTCCATCATGTTACCATATTTGATTCTTCGAAGAGTTGATGAACAAATTTCGTACTTGCTATGGCGTGCTATCTAACTGCGAGAAGTGAATTGATTAACAAAGAAAATAATTGAGTTTTCTAATTGATATATTGTTCTGTGTTCATCTTATGAGTCATGAAGTTGTCTGGTGTTAACTGAATGCTACCGTTGGGTTAATGTTTTGTTCCATGACTTGCTGGTGCTGGTTTGTTTCATTGAGGTCTTCTGTTGTTGTTAGAGATATAAATTTATGTGCGTTCACCTAATAACTTAAGTTTATGTGAAAGATGGTTCATGACATGGTATCAAAGCTTTTATGACTAGCTGGTTAGAGTTCGATTCTTATTGCTCTCATTCTTCTAAATAAAAGTTGAATTCAGCACATGGTAAATATGGGTATGTGCATTGTTCACACTTCAAGCCTAAAGGTCTCTTGCGTGAGGGGGTGTGTTAAGGATATAAAATCATTCATGTGCTTTTACCTAATAGTTTAAGCTTTTGAAAGAAATGGTTCATGACATCACTCACACTCTGTTTTCACTTTGGGGGATTCTATGCTATCCCTGTGGTGTTTTTATATCCCAAGTGATGGGCTATAAATTATGGTTATTTCACTTGGATAAATGGTTAATTGCATAATTTACTGTAAGTGGTTAAATCAATTGGATAAATGGTTAATTGCATAATTTACTGTAAGTGGTTAAATCAATTGGATAAATGGTTAATGAATAAAGATATATATGTAAATAAGTGGTAAATTTATTTTGACAATTGGTTAATAATGTCTCGGGGTATAGTTCACTTTTCATGCCTTCCAAAAACGTTCCCTGACTTCATCTTTTAAAATTCTGTGGTTAAAAGAAAGGTTAAACAGTAAGGAAAGCTTTCAACCTCAATTCTCCTCGCAGGTTAAACAATGTTTTTTAAAAAAATTGTGTTTTAGATCAAGTCCTACTCTTTCTTTACCATTTGCAATTAAATTTAGTTTCAGAACTAGATTTATGTAACACCATGTTTCCATGATATTTTTGTATTTGCCATCTACGTTTCTTGAAATCAGTTTATATCTGCCATTTCCCATATTTTTGTTGTGATATAATGCCATTTTCACATTTCCCATGAAGTTAATTATGAAAATAAGCTAGGAGAATTGAAAGACAGCACCTTCTATTATATTTCTCAGACGGTAATGGGAAAAGTCAATTATTGGTTGGTGTTTAGGACACGGATTTATAGAAGGTTTTGTTTGTCCGGAAACAATGCTGTAGTATTTGGCGATTAATTTTTTTACTTTTATGGGTTCTGGTTTCTGTTTCCCTTTTTTTTACTGTCCTCCTTGTGTCATGAAGATACGCTTTTCAATTTGCAATTACCCTACTGTCTTAACGATATGAGTTAGTCTTCATACCTATTATAAGTAATAAACAGATATGTCATATGTGCATGTCTGTACATATGAATAACTGCAGTGGTTTTACGTGATATCCCGGGGTTAAAATTTTACTCTTTTTCTTTGTTATTGCAAAACTTGCATAACAATGTGTGCATGTTGTAAGGCTTTTTGTTTTTTGAACTTGCTTTGGGACACCCTCCATAATTTCCAGCTTATGCTTCTTACTAATTTTCTTCCTCAATTTTATTTCAGGTTGCATGCACAGGCTTTTACATTGGCAGCATTAGCCGGAGCTGCTGTAGTAGAATACTATGATCGTAAAACAGAAGCAAAGGCTGTGTAAGGAATTCTGGGCAATAAATATAATGTAACCAGAGTTCCCTGAATTCTTTCTCCCCATCACATTTTTCTTCGTTGTTTGTGTGGGGTTGATTTGTACTAGGGGATCTTAGTACTATGCATATATGATTGCAAATTTTGCAATTAAATTCATACTGTGGACCATTCAGTCATAAAATAATATACTATACTGAAATTTTTAGTTGCATGTGGCAGATTGAGTATATATTCTTTTTTTGTTGGAATGGATTAATTTAAGTGCTGGTTGCTTCACATACATTTGTTAGTAATTTGTCAGTTTATAATGATCGTGGATACGAGACAAGCCCTTTGTTACTGCAAGATTGGTACTATCTAAACCAACAAGTAATAAATTTTGCACCGTTGCATGGCAGCACAAATTCTGATTTAGACATAAGATATTTCTTTATTGGTTTACAAAGAGGTTTCTAGATCTTGTGTGCTTTAGGAGGGGAAGCTGACGTGTAGGTAAAGTGAGAGATTTGACCTCAAGCTCTTCTGTTCTCGAAGAGATAGAGATTTGGTGATACTTGAACTTGAGTTACGACTCTCAGGTTAGGTGAAAATATTATATTGGCTTTAAACTATTACTTGGACTTTTAGGATGGAGATTGAGGTTAGATTCCTATTATTTGAGATGGGTTGATTTTTGTTACTGTGAACTACTCCTAAGTAGTTGTGAACTTTTTAAAAAATATATATATACAAAGAATATCTATGACCCCGTGTTTAGAAATGATATTCGATTTTGTTATCAAGCAGTCTTCAAAAAGTTTGATGCCACTTGAATTACAGCTCTAGAGTAGTTGGGAAAATTATAATTTCAATATTCCCTAAGCTTAGATGATTTTGAATGATTTGAAAATTCAAAAAAATTGTGTTTGGAATGAATAAAAATGAGAAATGATTTGATTTGATTTGATTTGATTTGAATTGAATTGAATTGAATTGATTTGATTTAAAAATCAAATTTTATGTTTAGAATTTTTTTAAAAAAGTAGGATTTGAATTGATTTAGAAATTAAATTTTGTGTTTGAAATTCATTAAAATAAGAATTGATTTGATTTGATTTTATTATTTTACATTTTAACCCCTATGAAAGGTTGTTAGAGGTAGTTACTAAGAGTAAAATAGTCTATTTCAAATCAAATCAAATCAAATCTTAACAAATTCTATCAAAATTGATAGAATTTCTAAAACAAAAGAAATAAAATCCATGAGATTTTAAAAATCAAATCATTTTTTATTTTTAAACATTCCAAACACAAAATTTAATTAAATTTGATTTACAAATCAAATCATTTCTCATTTTTTTACTTTCTAAACACACTCAAAAGAACGGAAAATATGTATTGTAAAATACTAAAATTTCCAAACGAAGAAGATTGATATATTTGTTTGAAAATGTGTATTAAAAAATATCTTTTTTTAATTTTTAAAATTTTATAATTTAGTGATGTATAATGTTTAAATATGTACATTTTATCTAAATTTTGAATTAACCTAATTTCAACCCAGTATTAACCGGACTATGATTGGATTGAGATAGGATTCAAACAATTAACGTAATTAATATATTGATTTGAGATCGAGTTAGGTATTGAATAAAAAAAGAAAAATGAGGCTAGGTTAAATCTAGCACATGAGCACACTTCATGATTTGAGACCCTAAATCATGTTCAAGCACAACTTAACCATGATTTTGCCAAACACATTTGTGGATGTAACTCTGTTTGCACACCCTAAACTAGGGTTTGGATAGTGCAAACTATAATACAAACATGCATTGGTTTTTCATTTGTTTATTAGTAACATTAATTGGTCTTTCAGTGATAATTAATATAATTCATTTCATCATTCAAAGACTAAATATTGTTTTAAAGACCAATTTGATAGTAAAAATGTGACAACTAAAGCACCAAGTAGAGGTGGCTTATAGATTTGGATGACTAAATTGATATATTTATAAAGAAAATAACCAATATGATATCAAATATATATTTGAAGGATCACTAAAATAAGTGTTTATTTTGAAATTTATACGAGATTTTATATTAAAAACTCACATTTTAATTTTTCAAGAGTTCTTATATCTATATAGATTTGATACTCAGATGAAATTTCAAGTATATTAGCTAATATATTTTTAAGGTACATATTAACTGATAATTTTATAAAAACATTAAATATAAAAAATTTGTGAATAAAATACCAAAGTACTAAACATCTTATCCAAAATATCAAACCCAAATTCAAGTAAAAAATATGAGTATTTTTTACTCTCATATGTCGCTTTAAAGATAAAATTTTTTCCACTTTTACTTTGTGTTTAAATATTTTTTATTAATAAAACAAAACAGAATATGTGAAAATAAATTAAAAAAAATAAGAAGAAATAAAACATAATTATTATTTTCTTTGTTTAAAAGTTTCATTAATAGAACGTAACGAAATATGTATTTTTTCAATTCCACCTCAATTTTAGAAAAAATAAAAGTTGAACATTTAATGAGAAGAGAAAAAAAATAATTTTTTATGTGTTCTATTTTCTTCTCAAAATATTTTAAAACTGCTAAATAAAAAAAGTTATTCCCATTCTTCTTATTTTCTTTCTCTTTCTTTTATTAGTTATCATCGAACCATAGTGTTGACTATCTATTCATATTTAGTATTTACCCCTCGTAATTTTATAAAAAATAAAGCTAAAAGTTATGATTGATTAATAAGTAATATGAATAGACTGCTGGGTGTAAATAACCAAGGCTTTTTAATTGTACACCGAAGTGAGCATGAAAGGATGACTGCATGAGAAGAAGCGTGCGTTTCATGTTAGTATATAAAAATCAGCCAAATCCATACCCTAATTCCTTCCGTCCTTCATCCCAGCTCTTCCACATTCTGTTGTTTCTCTGTTTCGGTGTGGCTTACGGTAATCCTCTCCCTCTCTCTGCTCTCTGTTTCTGCCACAACAAATTGAAAATGGAACTCCCGCTTTTTAATTGCTTGAGATTTTCGAAACTGCAATCCCGCCTTGACATTTGAGTAAATATATACTCACTAGGAAGCAATGAGAAACTCAACCTATTCATTAGTTTCACAAGAATTCGAGTCCCTGATGAATTTCATTACTTTTTTAGGAACTCCATATTCTGAAAATGAATCTAATTTTTTTTGTTTTGCCTTTTTTGGGTGTGTGGTTTCAGAGGCTCATAAATCATAATAATCAAAAGAATAAAAACAAAAAACTAAAAAATGAGTCGAGGAGGTGCAGGTGGTGCAAAGGGAAAGAAGAAGGGGGTGACATTCACCATTGACTGTGCAAAACCAGTGGAGGACAAGATCATGGACATTGCGTCTCTGGAGAAGTTCCTTCAGGAGAGGATTAAGGTTGGTGGCAAGCCCGGTGCTCTTGGCGATACTCTCATTGTCACCCGTGACAAGACCAAGATCACTGTTACTTCTGACAGTAATTTCTCCAAACGGTAATTCTCTATTTTTGTTTTAACTTTACATTGTATTGCTTATGTGCCGTAAATTTACTGTTTAATTGTCATGGAAAGATTTCAGATTTGTATCTATTTTCTTAGCTAGGAATCATTTGCTTAGAACAGCTTTTGAAGTTTAATTTTTGTTAAGTCAGTTGCAGATTTTGCATTTTAGTAATGCTAACCTTTTATCATCAGAATGTGAGTATGCTCTCATTCTTACTTTTAATTAGACAGGTAGTTCCATTTACATCTCGATCTAAGGCTAGCTATACATGTTTTTATGTTAAGTTTTGAATCATTGCTGAATTATATGCTGCTTTCATTCAATAGTCTTCTGGTCTTTGTTTGGTTACCATGAATGTTTTTAGTCTCTTGGTTCCTTAGATTATATATAATTTTTTTAATCTAAATGAGTTCTTTTGTTAGATTGCTAAACGTAAAGACATGAAATACTGATAGATTTACTCATGTATAATTGTATACACGTATCGATAAAAAAATACCAATAAGAATGACAAAGAGGAGAGCTTTGGATTATGTTATTGCCATTTTTGTGGTTTTTTTTTTTGTTTGTCTGAATTGTAATATTGGATGCTCTTGAAAATGGAAGATGTCTCTATTTGCCCAACGTTTCATCCCCTCCTTCAAATTGCTTTGGTTGATTGTAATTGTTCATTATTTTAGTCTTGACTGCTTTTTCTGTAGCCAGATGTACATCAACTAAAACAATTAGTTCATCGAAGGGATTGTTTGTGTTTTTTATGGTGCAAAAATGAGTACTGTATAGAATCTGTAGTAAATAGATTGCTTTTATGTATGAAGTGCGTTCGTAATTTTGCAACATCAAATCCTCAACTTCAGGATGCAGTGTTTTGGATCTGATTTATTTTTGCGTGTGATTTGGCATTTGAAATTATTGTCATTCATGTTGATTTCTTTAAACTTAGGTGTACATGTCTTTTAATATCTCATCTGGTTCCAGATACCTCAAGTACTTGACAAAGAAGTACTTGAAGAAACACAATGTACGGGACTGGCTCAGAGTCATTGCTTCTAACAGAGATAGAAGCGTTTATGAACTGAGGTACTTCAACATTGCTGAGAATGAAGGAGAGGAAGAAGATTAATCACGTGATCAGCTTATTCATCTGAGAACCGTTTACCCTTTTTCCTAGTGCTAGCTTCTCTTTTGGCAAGTATTGATATGTTGCTTTGTTTACGTTAGTTGCAATTTAACAGTTTTGGTTATTTAAGAGTTGTGGTGCCATTTTTGTTGGATTGGGAATAGAGTTCACCTATTATACTGTCAAGTTCCGCCTTCAATACAGTTAAGTTGCATTACGTTATGTTACTTACCACGGATGACAAATAATTACACGTTTTACCAGATCAGCTCAAATTCCGCCCCCTCCCCTAGTCCCCTATTATTTGTTCCCACATTGTTGGCCTGTTTGGCATCCGAAGTATGTTGATCAGTTGATTGCTTCAAGGCAGCAATTTAGTTTACTTATTAGACTTATGTTGGTGCAGTCTGCTTGGTAGTTGGTAGTAGTAGGAATAGAGAGAATGGAAGGAGAGGGATGAAATTTTCCCATGTGTATAGTAGATATAAGATGTCTAGGTACGTTGCCAAGTTTTATTCTCACCTATTCATTCTCATCATTCTTACCAAAATATCTTTAACTGCCAAGTCAATCATTCCAGGATGTATGGAAAATGCCCTTTTTTTTTTGCTACAATGGTAGTATTGATGTTTGAACTTTTGACCTTGTGCAAACTATCTAAGCCCATCACCATTAGCCAAAGTCCTAGTGGCTTATGGAAGAGGCAACTACTTTGTTTGGTATCACAGAAAAGAAAAGAAAGGAATGGAGAAGTATTAGATTTATTATCCATCTTGTTTGGTATCATCCAATAGAAAAGAATGCATTCTTTCCTTTCTTTGTTTAGTTTCGCGACTTCAATTGAGGAAAAGAATGTGAATATATGTAAATAAATGTGAGGCTCACAGAAAGTTACTTTAATGCTTTCCTTTCTCTTCCAATCTGCTGTATAAGGGAGGGATGAACAATTGTAGGGTTCATAGAAAGTCTATTACTCCAAATCTCTTCCTTTATATTATTGTCAAGTTGATACCAAATAAGAGATGTGCTTACTTCTTAGTTCATAAGGCTCTTCTTTTCCTTTTCTACTCTAAAAATGCATACCAAACAAAGACTATATTTAGAATCTGAATGCGATGGTTGTGTGGATAAGAAAATTCAATCCTGTTACCGAAGACATGAATTAGTAGGCTAGAATGCATTGAATAGACGAAATACTGCTACCTAAATGGAGGATTTGACATCACCTGATGCTGCTTAGGGAGTTTAATATGTCTAAGCCTCTCAGGTTAGTAAACTAATATAATCTATGATTTTGTTAAGTGATAGATATGTAATTGACCACTGATGCAAATCTGCTTACGTAACCATACTCTCCATGCTTGTGACAAAGCTTCTAAACTCTTAACTTTCTATGCTTCTCTTATTAAAGCACACCCCTGCCTCTTCGGTGTTTGCCGTAATGATACGCTACCACGGTTCAAATTCTTCCCGTCTTCTGTCTATGGCAAGCAAGAGAAAGTCTTGTATGCATATGGAGTAAGAAAAACTCATCTAGATTCCACTAATTATGATAAAGACCTACATAAATCTAATGGCTGAAATTTTCTTAGAAAAAGCCTCCAAATGCATATAAAAAATTTTCGGCAAACAATTTCTTGATTTAGAAGAAAGCGATATTTAGGTGACTTTTATTATCATTTGTACCTGATAATGCATGAAATCATGTTTGAGTCTTGGAGCTGTGGCCTGCTCAAGTCATAGTTATTTTTAGTAAATATTTATTTTGGTATTTTAAGATATAAGTCAATAATAATTATATCCAAATGATATTTTGATGTCAAGGAAACTTACCGTCTATGAAGTACGGATACACTGATTATGAGACGTGTTCGTGTGTTTGACACATATCCGTATCAGACATATGGAGACATCTGTACACATGTGTCATGTGTGTTTGAATGTGTCTGATTAAAAAGATTATTTTTTCAGTTTAGACATGTCTCGAATACGTTCAAACACTTCTCAGACACGCTCGGACATTTCTCGAACACGCTTGGACACGATTAGGACATGACTTGAACACGATTCATTAAATTTTTTTATAAAAAAAATTAGTTTCTATAACTAACGTTCAATTAGTAAGCCCGTAACCCACTCAAATTTAATCACATGACTAACGTCTCAAGACACTATTTTCACATATTAGTATTTTAAGTTTTATCTTTTCACACGTCAATATTAGACTTTTAAATTTTATCTTTTCACACATCATTATTTTCATATGTTCCTTTTACCTCTGCTAGTATCAAGTCGTCTACTTTATTGTCACCGAAACTTGTCTCACATCAATATTCCCTCTAATTATTTTTTTTATGCACATATATTTGTACATAATTAGTTTTATTAAAAAAATTAGTTTAAGATATTTTTTATAAGATGTTAATAAAAATTATGTTTCATATATTTTAGAAAAGTTTATTAAATAATAAATATTGATATATATAATATATATTAAAATATTATAAATTTTTAAATTTATAAAAATAATATTAATAAATTATAATTTTTTTTAAATTATATATATGTCATATATGTATTTTATAATTTTTAAATTTAATATATTTTTACATCTATATCTATATTATATCTCATATGCATATTTGTAGTTCATAACTTACTATGTATAAGAAGAGGTCTATTGTGTTGAACTTTAGTTTCAACTTTCAATGCCATTGATGGGGGCAAGCCAAGTGCCTCAAGCAATAAACCTTTTTTTTCCTTACAATATCATTAAAGATAGATGATCCCATCATTAAAAAAAAAAAGAACCCAACAATGCGATCATGCTGGACGCAGGGCATAATAGCAAGAAGTTGGGTAAGCTTGTTGTTTGTGCCGTGAGGACCCACCGGTGGTTTTGGAGACTAGGACCGAGCCGGCCCAGATAGAACCATTCAGATTATCTCTGATACTTGCCTTTCCTTCTCCAACCATGTGACATAATCATAACTCATAATTACTTCTAAGAACTTTGATATTTGTGCTTTGCGTGTTCAAATGGCCCTATATTATTATTCCATCTCATCTTTTTATCTCTTTCTCTTTCTCTTTCCCTAGTCCCATTGCTTGCATTTTAATAAAGGTTCTTCTGCATTGGCAGCACTGGCCTTCCTTTCGTGTCTTGCTCTCAGGCTTCAATTTCCAATACTGGACAGGAAATGAACCTCCTTTACCTTTTACATGTAGAAGTAGAACTAAAAATGAGCTAGCAACATGGCAGAGTCCCCCACTTCCTAAGGCAAACTTCCAGTTCCAGTGCTGCTTGCTTTTAGGACGGTCAACCTCCGTTATATCCTCACGCCATCTCTTCCCATTAACACAACTCCACTGTCATCCCATCCCCTTCAGGGTTCAAGCTGTTTCTGCACTCTGCAGTAGACCACTGAAACAGCAAGTACCACTTGATGACATCATCCTGTTGGTCACATTATTGGTCAAGCACTTTAATGCTTTGGTCCAAGACTCAAAAATGGAAATTTTATCATTTTCCTCTTTCATATTATCGCTGAATCCGCTTATGACAGAAACTCTTTAAATATATATATATTCATAAATATTTAATGAGAGAAAGTTTTTATCGTATAAAAATAAAAAGAATAAATTTTGATCATATAATCATATATAAATGATCAAGATTAAAATTAAAAGATTATTTCATTTAAAAAAATTATATACATTTATATTCTAATCTTAATCATTTATTTAAAATTTAATATTCAACATTCTCTTCTATACCTCTCATTTAATGATCAATCCTCTTATTAAGTAAGATCTTATTTATATATATATATATATATATATATATATATATATATATATATATATATATATATATATATATATATATATCTTTAACAAATATTTTTATACATGTTAAATATTAATTTGAATGTTTATAATAAAAAAAATTTACCTAAATTTTTTTTTATTTAACTTAATTCTATTTTAGTGCCGATAATAGAAAGTCCAATTGATTATAATAATTTCTGTAAATGGATAAATTTTGCTACATCCAAAGATGGCTATTTGACTAGTGAGGACTGCGCATTTGCAGTTGCAGTGATGTGTTTGTTCTTGAAGGCTGAAGCAAAATAAGTGTTCCATACAGTAGTTGATCAGAAAAACTAGTCTCATTATGTTCAAGAGATAATTAAAAAGTCCTTATGTATTATAAACTATAAAGGATTCGTGAGCACTAGGAAACCAGAAAACAACAATGAACAAACTGATTTCGTCATGTTAATTCTATCTAGGTGAACAGTTGGTCATCTAGGCAAGAAGGCAGTTGCTTGAAATTTGATGAGAACTTCATCGTTAACGTTAACTATAAATATAAATATGAGCTTATTAAACTATAAAATAATAATAATAATAATTACAATACATTGTCTGAATTGACTTTTTCCTCGTTGTAAGCAGAGATGAGGGTAAAGTCCGAGAAATGGAAATATACTACTCAGTGGCAAAAACATCATCCTCTTAGTTTTTGAAATGCAGATAGCCCTGTATGTCAATCCTCTTCCTTCAGCTTCTAACATTAAGTTGCCCATTCCATTTGACCCTGCAAAAAACGAATCACATTCATATGCAAAGCTCTTTTTCTGAAGGTATTACGCAATATCTAACTTACAATTAAGTGAATCACATGCATGCAACTCTCTCCACATTCACTTATTGTTTTCTACAGAAAGACGTGTACACCCGTGGGACAAGAGAGATCAATAAGCTAACCTTGGTTTTTTAATAACCTAGGATCATCATGCTACCAAAATTCAAGCAAATTTGGTAATGTTGAGCTAGATAGGAATAAGAAAGAAGAAGGTAGGAAAATCGTGTTGGAGAAGGGGAGCACGTGCAAAATCAGATTTACTAGCTTGAGCTAGATTGGAGTTGGAGAGAGATGTTGCACGTGCCCTGCTTCTCCAACAAGACCTAGCCACCAATCAAAATTATAGCGAACCAAGCTGACAGTGCTTCAGTTGAGAGTGCATGTGAAGCTGGATATGAAGCTAATGCAGTAATGCATTTATATACTGGTTGTCAAGAGAGAGAGAGAGAGAGAGAGTGGCTGTGTGTGTGAAAGAGAATTTAAGAGATTGAGTCTTGAAGTGGTCATTGTTTACGAATAATGTTCATAAAAAGTATTTATACTTTTTTAATATTAGATAAAATTAGTTAATAAAATATAAATTATTAATTAATGAATATGTATAAATATATAATTTTTTAACCTAATCCTGTTAATTCATTTATATACATCATCAATCATTTTTTTATTTTTTATTAACTAATTTTTATATACTCATTAATTAATTTTTATATGTCATTAATCATAGATTTATATTTCATTAATCAATTTTATGTGATGCAAAAAATAATATAATTAAAATAAGTAAAATTATTGGACTTGATTCTTTAATGATCCGTATGAGATAAAGAAGCAACCAACCCTCTTCTATTTCAAAACCCAATTGAGAAGAGCTGAGATTATGGCTCATATAAATAATTTGTTTTTGGACGGTACGATGGAAGTTGTGTCAAAGTATAAGAATTAACATATATTTATACACACATTATCTTAAATTTATATTTTTTTATTTAATTATAGTTTATTTTATTTTATTTTTTATATATTCATATTTTGATTTTATTATTTTGCACAAATAAGAAATATAAAATGATGTAATTTTAAAAAATATGCATTAAGTATTTTCTTATATACAAAGTAAAAGGTGCATAATTGTTTTGAATAACATGAAATATTAAAGAGAAAATAAAAACATAATTATTTTTAAATATAACTAATAAGTCGTATAATTAATATAATAAAATGTATTTCTATTTTTTTTAACATAATCATCATGTTACATTACAAGTTACAAAGTTAAGAACAAGAACTGGTAGCATGGTATTCTAGATTTGACCATGAATTTGACATGCATGACCCAGTGAATCTTACTCTTACCCGTTGATCAACCATTTGATTGAATAAAGATTCACACATCATTACGTATGTATGGGCCAGTTTTGTTGGACACTTTCTGCCGCCATAAAAGGGCAACCACGCCTATTTTTATAGTTTCTGTGAAGTGTTGGTTGCGGTGAACCCATTACTCAAAACTGTTAAGAAAAAATAGTGTTCATAATCAACGTGTTTATTCCCCAAATTAGTATATGAAGGATTCTATCCTACCCTCACTTATATTCTTTTTGAAAGTTATTTTTAATAAAAACAATTATCTATTTTTTGATGTTTTAAATATTTTATTTTATAATATAAAAAGTTACTTTTTAGATGTATGATTATTAGGGAAAAGGAAGTTTCACCCCTTGTGTGTGTATATATATAATGATAATATATGCTATACAACGGCACTTCTTAATTTTACATGGCATGTCAGAAGTTAAAGAAGCCATGACTAAGGGATTGACGGCAATGACGGATTGGCCTATGGAGAAGGCATTGGCAGCAAGACTAGTGGTAAAGGTGCAGTCTTTACACGGTGGGGATTATAGACAGATAGCGCTAAAGACAGAGGCCACAGATAAGCAGAAACAGTAACGATTGCCCTTAGGGGTTGCGTGTTGGTGACTATATTTTGGTTTATCCGAGGAAAGGGAGGAAATAATTTGGAAGGAGGCAGGCAGGAAACACCTGGAGAAGTATACGTATAAGTTTTTGAGCAGAACAGAGAGTCCCAATGCTGATATGATTACCTCTTTAGCCCATGCCTAGTCTACGCTGGACTACATAACTCTTAGAAAAAAGTCACTTATCCATCATTAAGAAACATACAAGTTGAAATGTGATAGGGTTCGAAGCTGATATAAAATAAATAAATAAATAAAATTAAATAATTAATTATAATTAAATGATAAAAATTTATATAAATATAAGATAATGAATGTGTACCCAAACTCTTATGTATAGAGTTGTTAAATTTAATGAATTTATATTAAGAATTACAATGTCATAATCATAAATCATATTAAATATATATATTTTTTGATGACATTTGTCAAGTAACAATCTCATCAATTTATAATAGTGAAAACGCGTATATACTTGCATACGCTGAGGACAACTTAATACTTTAACTTTTTGTCTTTTTAATTGTCATTCTGATAAAGTTATATGAAGTCAAAACGCACTAAGAATAGAGCAGACATGTTATCTTTTATATATATATATAAGAATAATGTTATATTTTTTATAAATTTTTTTAATATTAAATAAAAAAATATCAAATGTCTCAAAATATAAAAATTATTTAAAATTTTTTTTATTTAATAATTAAAAAAATTAATAAGAAGATTGAGTAGGAAGATAAAATATTTTTCATAATATATTGGTAACTTAGTTTATCAATCATAGACAAATTATTTGGCCTACACTATAATTTAGCACACTCATCATTAGGCTCAAGTCCAATGGCAATAAACATGATGACTCTCATACTGTAATATTATGATGTTTGTTTACAAATATTTTTTTGACTTATTATAATTGGAATTCTATTTCGGGAGAAGAAATGGCATGATTTGGTTTTTGCCACCTTTCTAAAGTATTATCAAGTTTATAATGATTTTTTCTCCGAAACAGATAGAATTATTGTGATGACATATTTTCAGAATAAAATTATTAAAAATTTAGAATTCTCACCCCGTGTTTGTATTTTTATTCCATAATAATTTCAGGTACAAATTCTGCAACAAGAAGACGAAGAAAGAAGTTGTAGGATATTGTGATGTATTATATTGTATAAATGATGCCATAGGTGGCTCCTTTTGTGCAATATTGTTTAATAATGTAGGTATATACAATGAACAGATTATCATATGTACATTATTTCATCATGACAGACTCATATTTTTGTATATTTATAAATGTATATTTCAAATTTTAATGTTATAACTTATAAGCTATAAGTGATGTGCTTGATACTAATTAATAATATGTGATTATGGATACACTGCTAATAATAGTATTAAGGACGTTACAAATAGCACATAAATAATATCTTTTAAAACTAAAACAAATCCAAACTCCAATTTCAACTCGGCTAATCCTATGAACTGGACGTCAACTTTATTACCATTCTCCACAAATCGACTAACTTTAGCATCACTTGGCTTTCGCTTGCTCTTGAACCATTGTAGGAATTTGCAACATGAATATTAGATGCTCCATAATCAACACACCATAAATTCAAATAAACATATACCAAACTAGATTTATAACAAACGAAAGTAAGTGACTTACCTTTAGTTTTACTTTCCATGAAAGATTTAAAGGCTTCACAATTTGACTTCTTATGACCTACAGATTTCCAAAACCAACATTTTAATATATTCTTTTGAATATCAGGCTTCGGACCAAAGGACTTTTAAGATGAACCAAAGGTAACATCCCTAAGACTAACACTAATGACGTAACCAATTTACGCATCTGTAATTAGAATTTAGTACATTACTTATGAATATCCACAAATTTTCAAAGAAATGATTTAATTATATAAAAAAATGTGAGCTTTTAGCGGAAGCATATTACTCATATAATATGAAATGAATTATATACAAATTATGTAATCACTAGGTATTACATAGTAATCTACCTCATTGTACAAAAATCTTGTCTAAGAAACTAATTATCTCTTCGTCTTTCAGTTCCATCTATCTTGTTCTTGCTCAACTGTGGATCATTCCTGGAATTATCATGAAAATCAAAGGTGTAGCAGGGTGAGAATAAAAAAAATCTCAGTAGTTATAAAAATTATGTCATCATAATAATTTCAGTTGTTTCGAAAAAAAATCATCTCAAATCGTTATTGTATAATTCGTTGGAAAGTTACTAAAGCCAAATCAGGTCTTTCCTCTTCTCAAAACATGGGTTTATTGATAACACTATATTTTATACATTTTATAATCCTCTCACTTGGCTTTTTAAGGTTCAATTAAGCTTAATTAAATTCATTTTGACACATTTTATGATTTTAAGCTGAATTGGATCATTAAACAAATTATTGCATAAATTTACCTTAATTATCTCTTTGGCAATGTTTAGTAAATTAGCTATATCTTGAGTTGTAAATATCTAAATGATATGATTTTGGTCTTGTAGGAAAGCTAAGACAATTCCCTACAACTTTCATGTTGAACACTTTGTCGATTATGAGGTCTAATGGATGATATTGGGCTTTGAAGTCAAAATAGAGGAATTGAAACCGGGCCTAAATACTCCGCAATAATTGGATCATATCTTGAGTTTTAGGCATGATTTTGGACTTAGACCAAAGCCATTTTAAAGCAAATATTCAGGCCTACAACTTTCATGAAGACCACTTTTCTCAAAAATGAAGATAAGAAGAGACTCAGTTGTATACGTTTACTCAAGTATTATTATAAAAATAATAATAAAATAAAAGGGAGAACGTAATCACTTACGTTTCATTTGGTTACTGTGCACATGCACAGTAACCAAATTTCTCCTTTAAATAGCAATTGACGAAGTGAATTCGGGGGTCCTGCTGAAGCCAATTTCCAATTCCAAATTCCATTTTGAAAGGCCTGCCCAGGAGCTCCTCCGAGCTCTCTTCCGTTCTGTTTTCTTTTCTTTTCTTTTCTTTTCTTCTTTATTATGTGTAATTAATCTTCATCTTGCTTGGGTGAAGGAGTGAAGTCGCTTTTAGTAATAAATTGAGGTTAGATTTATTTCTTTCTTTGCTTTTAAATGATATATTTTTATGTGATTTTTATATGTATTATATGTTGTTTCCAATTAATTTAAATATTATTCTCAGTATAATGAATATCTTGATCCATCAGACACATGATTAGGATTGACATCGTTGGATCTTTTGACGATTTTACAAGTATTAGTAGATAATTATTGAACCATAATATGATTACATGATTGACTTTTAAAGCCTAAATTTTCCGATTGGAATCTTCATTATCGTGATTTGATTGAGTTATAAAAAGAAATAATTTTATCTTTAATTTATTATCAAAAGTGGATCTCTAACCCAAGAATCTTTTTCATCTCAAGTGAACAACTTTTATTATTTTTAATATTGTAACAAATCTTCTACGTCTTTCAAATCAATATATTTTTTCTTCATCAATTCCGTGGATCGACTTCGACTTAAATTTATTACTCGGCAGACAACCTGGCACTGGGTTAAACTTTTAATTATAATTAAATCTCATCAAGTTTTTGGCGGATTCTTGAATTTGATTTGAAGTTAATATATTGAGATTCTTCACTATCGGGATATTCTTCCTCTACTCTTTTCATTTTTATTTATCTATCTACTAATATACTAACTAGTATTATTATTATATATAAATATATATATATATATATAAATAGTAATATATATACGTATATAGTAAATAGTAAATAGTAAATAGTAAATAGTAAATGGTAAATAAAATAGTAAATAGTAAAAAGTAAATAGTAAAAAAAAAAATTAAAAAAATTTTTTTTTTTTTTACCTTTGTATATATTACTTCAATGGGGTTAATTCTCCTTTTAAAAATTTTTACCTTTTGTATATTGACTCAGTGGGGTTGACTCAGTGGGGGTAATTCTCCCTTTTAAATTCTGTCATTTACTTTTCTGCAATCTAACTTATCTAACTTTTAAATTCTGTCATTTACTTTTCTCATTTAACTTATCTAACTTTTAAATTCTCGATCTAACTTTTAAATTCTGTCATTTACTTTTCTCATGATCTAACTCAGTGGGGGTAATTCTCCTTTTAAATTGGCTATTTATTTTTCTGCGCATTTTAATTTCTCGTATTTTGATTTTTTTATTTTATTTTTGGGAGGTGGTTTATACTGGCATCCTACTTAATATTTAACTACGCAAGTCTACCGCCTTACCAGTATATTATTTTTATTTTTATTTTTATTTTATGTCACTTATTTACGCTTAACTCGGTATCGTGATTCAAATTTCGGACGTTTGATTAAAATTAATCCAAGTAATCTATATATTGATTTATTTGAATCACAATCACACACAATTAACACAATATGACCGAAATTGAAGGTGCATATGTTGAGCATGATAATCAAACACAACGAAATGAAAATGAAAGTATACATGATGAACGCAAATCAACCATTGAGAACTACGTGCGATATTTGCAACCACCTGTAAATTCTAGTCATCATGTTTTATCTTTCCACTTAATCTAATAATTTTAGATTTAAGCGGGGTATGATTTCTTTACTACTTGCGAATTTTCATGGTTTAGAAAATGAAAGCCCATATTTACATTTAAAAGAATTTGAAGAAGTTTGTATTCTTTCAATGATCAAAATTACATTGAAGAAATTGTTAAAACAAATTGTTTCCTTTCTTTGAAAGATAAGGCAAAAACTTGAGCTTAATACTTTGAACCAAGATCAATTAGCAAGACATGGCAGAAAATCAAAGTGAGTTTTTAAAGAAATTTTTTCCAACACATAAAACCAATGCTTTGAAAAAACAAATCCAAAATTTTTCCCAAAATTCAAATGAAGCGTCTTTCATGTTGGGAACGTTTTAAAGATTTGTTAAATTCTTGCCCACATCATAGTTTTGAAAAATGGCGGTATAAAACTTCTTTTATGAAGGTTTAACACCAAACTAAACAATTTGTGGAAACGATGTGTAATGGTGAGTTCTTGATAAAGAACCGATGATGCTTTAGATTATTTAAATCATTTGGTGAAAATTCTCAATCTTGGCATGAAATTAATCCTTCCAAAATTCAATTAGATATAACCTCGCAAATGCGAGGAAAAGGAAAATACCATCTTAGTCAAGAAGAAGATTTAAATGCAAGGTATCTTGGTTTAATGAGGATTGAAGTATTGAATTAAGAAAAGAAAAAGAAATCAAATCAGGTCGCAATTGAAGAAATTTGTGGTATTTGTGATGACTTAGACACTCAACACATGAATGTCCTAACATTCCTGTTTTTAAAGAAGTTGTACGTGAAGCCGTAAATCAATGAATAATTTTAAAAAGCCATTCACCTCTTCTTTTTCAAATTCTTACAATCCGGGATGGAAAAATCATCCTAACTTCAGGGCTGGAGGAACAATACTTCGATCACAATTACATGCAACCACCACCTCCTCGCCGACAACAAGACTCTCAAAATTTTCAAGGATATGCATCATATATAGGAAAAACCGTGATGAAACACTGCATGTTCATAGAAAACAAGAAGTTCCATTAATACACAAACTAATCAAACCATGATTGATATAAAGAAACTTTTTCCAAACTTACTTACTGCACTCACCATTCACGAGAAAGGAAAATTTCATTCTCAACCTCAACCAAATCCCAAAGGTCGATATAGTCTAAATGAGGTAGTTCGAAAACCAACAAATAAATCAAGTCAATTTTGCGATAACTCTTAGGAGTGGAAAGGTTGTTGAAAAACAAATCCCTGAATCTTGTGAGAAAAAAGATGAACCAATTCCTCAAGAAAATCAAGAAGTTGACCAAAATGAGACTACACTCTCGCCTTCACCCCCATTTCCTCAAGCATTGAATAATCCAAAGAAATTGGATCATAACACCTGGAATTTTTGAAATTTTGAAACAAGTGAAAGTCAATATTCCTTTGTTAGATGTTATCAAACAGATTCCTTCTTACGCCAAATATTTGAAAGACTTGACATTTAAAAGGAAATTAAATGTGAAAAAGAAAGCATTTTTACCGAACAGGTAAGCTTCATTTTTCAAATAATAATGCGTTGAAATATAAAGATCCCATTGTCATTCTACGCTTTAAATGCATTATTGGAGAACATAAAATTGAAAAAGCTTTACTTGATCTTGGTCTTTAGTGTCAATTTGCTTCCATATTCGGTTTATCGAAAGAACTCAACTTGGGTGAGTTAAAACCAACTTCAGTAACTCTTCTTCACGATAGATCAATTAAAATTCCAAGAGGAATAGTGGAAGATGTGTTGGTTCAAGTTGATAAATTCATATATCCTGTGGATTTTATTGTCTTGAATCTTGAACCTATAGTTAATAGTTGCAAGTTCCTCAATTCCTCGTTATTTTAGTAAATCCATTTTTATGAACATCTAATCTTTGATAAATTGCGAGAAATGGAATGGTGAAACTAACATTTGGAAACATGACACCTGGATCTCAATGTTTTTAACATGTCTAAAAGCAACCACGGGAAGTCTCTTGATGAAAATGAGGAAGTTGAAGGAATTGAAACCATTGTAGATGATCATCTTCTAAAAGGAGTTCTTCCCACCCATTAGAAGTTTGTTTAATTAATTCATTTGATTCAAGACGCAGTAGATGGTGATATTTACGAAATATGTTCTTTGCTTGATTGTACACAAGAATGGAATACAAAGGATGGAAGCAGAGATTGAAGAATTACAACCCATGAATGATAATATTCATGAAAAAGTACCACACTAAACTAAAGCCATTATCTTCTGTTGAAGTACATTTTTGGGAGAAGACCAAAGCTTTCCAGTAGTAATTTCATCATCCTTCTTGAAGAACAAGAAGGTATGTTGATAGAAATCTTAAAAGGCGTAAAAATGCAATTGGATGGACATTAACAGATATAAAGGCATTAATCCATTGATTTGTCTGCATAGAATACATTTAGAGGATAATGCTAAAACATCACAACAACCTCAAAGAAGATTAAATCCACACATGAAAGAGGTAGTTAGGCAGTGAAGTTCTTAAATTACTTGATGTTGGAATTATTTACCCTATTTCGATAATCGGTGGGTAAGCCTCTACACAAGTTGTGCCTAAGAAATCGAAATAACAGGTGGTTGAAAATGAAAAAGGTGAGTTAATACCTACGCGAGTTTCATCTAGTTGGCGTATGTGTATTGATTTTAGAAAATTGAATGCACACTAGGAAAGATCATTTCCCCTTACCATTTATTGATCAAATTCTAGAAAGAGTAGCGGGACATCCCTACTATTGTTTTCTTGATGGTTATTCGGGATAATCAAATACCAATTGCATTAGAGGATCAAGAAAAGACTACTTTTACACGCCTTTTGGCGACTTTTGCATATAGAAGAATGCCTTTCGGTCTTTGCAACGCTCCGGTAACTTTTCAAAGATGATGCTAAGTATTTTTAGTGACATGATTGAGCATTATTTAGAGGTTTTCATGGATGATCCGACGGATCTTTGGAAATTCTTTTGAAAATTGTCTTGATAATTTGGATAAAGTTCTTAAAAGATGTGAAGAAAAAGGATTTGTTTTAAATTGGGAAAAATGTCATTACACTTGCATATTCCTCCAGGAATCGTGTTAGGTCATGTGATATCTTCAAGGAATTAAAGTTGATAAGGCCAAAGTTGAATTAATTGCTCATTTGCCTTCCCCAAAACATCGAGAAGTTCGTTCCTTTTTAGGACATGTAGGATTCTATCGAAGATTTATTAAGGACTTTAGTGTCATATCTAACCATTATGTAATCTTTTGATAAAAGATGCAACATTTGATTGGACTCAAGAATGCCAAAAATCTTTTGAAAAATTAATTGGTCTTCGACATCGGCTCCCTATCATGCAACCTCCTGGTGTCTTTGCCGTTTGAATTAATGTGTGATGCAAGTGATTTTCTTTGTCATTACTGTTTTAGGTCGAGAAAAGAAGGTAAACCTCATGTGATTTGTTACTATGTAAGTAGAACTTTAAATAGTGCACAAATGAATTATGCTACTACTGAAAAAGAATTACTTGCTGTAATTTTTACATTGGACAAATTTCGAGCTCATTTAATTGGTTCTTCTATTGTTGTTTTTATCTGATCACTTGTTAGATATTTAATGTCTAAGCAGGATGCCAAACCTAGGTTGATACGGTGGATCTTGTTGCTTCAAGAATTCAATATCACAATAAAAGATAAGAAAGGAGCCGA
The DNA here is from genome assembly GCA_029884605.1 of Ormosia emarginata. Classification (NCBI taxonomy): domain Eukaryota; kingdom Viridiplantae; phylum Streptophyta; class Magnoliopsida; order Fabales; family Fabaceae; genus Ormosia; species Ormosia emarginata. The sequence goes on along the minus strand of JAQQTP010000070.1, from coordinate 6,853 downwards.
AAATGTTGTCGCAGATCATTTGTCCGACTTCAACAGGCTCAATCTTTTGATAGCACACCTATCAATGATTCTTTTCCCAGATGAGTTTTTATTTTCTGTCAATTCTATGCCTTGGTTTGCGAACATAGTAAATTTTCTTGTAACAAGAAAGATCTTTTCCTCATTGGTCACATCAAGACAGAAAAAAGTTTTTGGTCGAGGTAAAATTTTTTATTGGGATGACCATATTTGTTCAAATATTCTCCTTGATCAAATCTTTCGGAGATGTGCCGACAGTGAGGTAAGTAGTGTCATTAACTTTTGTCACCGAAGCATGTGGAGGTCATTTTTCTTCAAAGAAAGCGAGTTGCGAAAAATCTTGCGGTGTGGATTTTATTGTACCACTTTATTTAAAGATAGCCATACCTTTTGCAAAAATTGTGAAAATTGTCAAAAGTTGGGCACAATTTCAAAAAGAAACATGATGCCTTCTTAACCCCATCCTTGTCATTGAAATTTTTGATTGTTGGGAAATTGATTTCATGGGTCCATTTCCATCCTCATTTGGATATGTGTATATTTTGGTTGCATTGATTATGTCTCAAAATGGATTGAGGCGATTCCATGTCGACAAAATGATCATAAAAACTGTTCTCAAATTTTTAAAACAAAATATTTTAAGTCGATTTGGAATCCTCGAGCTATCATCGGTGATGGGAACACATTTTTGTAATAAACCATTTGAATCTTTAATGAAGAAATATGGTATTACCCATAAAGTTCTGCTACCCCTTATCACCCTCGAGACATGTGGACAAGTAGAATTAGCAAATAGGGAAATTAAACAAATTTTGGAAAAAATCGGTTAACCCAAATCGTAAAGATTGGTCTTTAAGACTAAACGATGCACTTTGGGCCTACCGTACTGCTTTTTTTAAAACATCTTTGGGCATGTCACCCTATCGGTTAGTCTATGGAAAACCTTGTCACTTGCACAGAACTAGAGCATAAAGCATTTTGGGCCATTAAAGCTTTCAATTTAAATCTTGATGAAGCTTTGAAGTTACGCAAATTGCAAATAAATGAACTTGAGAATTGAGAAATGATGCATATAAAAACTCAAAAATTTACAAAGAAAGAACAAAAGCTTTTCATGACAAATATATTTTGAGAAAATCTTTTGAAATTAGCCAAAAAGTTATGCTTTATAATTCTCGTCTTCACTTATTCCCTGGAAAATTGAGATCTAGGTGATTGGTCCTTTTATTATCAAACATGTATATCCTTATGGAGTAGTAGATATTGAGAATCCTAAGAATGGTAATGTGTCTAAGGTTAATGGACAAAGACTTAAACCATTTCTAGAAAATCAAGTCTTGAGGTAGATTTCATTTCCTTTTCGATCCTTGTTATGAGAAAAATTTACTATAATTTTGTAGTTTTATTTTGTTTTGCGTTCTTTAGCTCCCTTAAATGGCGGATGACGGTACTTTCAAGTGACTCTCGAAGTCGGTTTGCTTCTCTTTCGGTTTCCCAAAATAACTCGAATCTTTCTTCTCTCTAAAATGGATGTCATTCTTTCAAACCTGAGAAAACATTTTCCTTCTCTCCTCTAAATGCTCTGAAAAAAATTTACAAAGTTCGATGTGAAAGATTGAGATTGTTAATGCACAAAGGTATACCAGAGGATGTACGTTGGATAATCGAAGCAAAGGTCCGATTAGCGGTGAGTCTTCAATTTCATTTGACTCTTACATGCCAGTGTCTTGGTAGAAGTTCATATTCTAAAGGAGAAGAACAAAAAGATTACAAGTCTGTCACATATGTGGACGATGGAATTGTAACACGCGATGTCGTTCTTTGGGGATGGTTTCCAAAAACAGAGAAGATAAAATTTTCTTCATTAAGAATGGACTGAGTAAGGAGTTATTAGATGATATCTTATTGACTCTTGATACGCATTCTTGTGGACTTGTGCATCGTGAACTTCTTAATTTGTGGAATCTCTTCAAGGATGAACAAAAGCAATATAGTCTTGGGAATCGACTCAAAAGACCCTGTTTGCCAATTTATAAGAAAATTGGATGGGAAGCTTATCCTCGACTCATAGAAGGCGTTTAAGCGGATTTACGGACCGACGTGAAAGAGGCGAGATGCGAGCCACATCCACAACAACATGTACATATTTTCTTCTTCTTCTTCTTCATGTTCAAAAAAAAAAAAAGAAGACAAAAAAAAGAAAAAAAAAAAAGGAATACAACTTGGGTTTGGCTTTGGTAACACACAACGTGAATGGGGAAATGCATGCATCGATCCAGCCTTCTTAATTGAAAAAGAAAGAAGGTAGATTGTATCTCACATGTGAGAGCGCCCAGTCGTATTATGGCCACTTGTCCTTTGGGAGCCCTATGTTGCTTATTTGGTCTTGAATGGGTCTAATCTTGGTCAACAATGCTTTGGCACAAAGCCGAAAAGAGCAGACTACCTCCATCCCGGTCTCAAGTAAGTATACACCCTTCTTTCATCATGTTTCTAATAACTTGAAAAAATAAAAAAAAATCAATTAAAAAAAAAATATAGGGCGAAACTACGGTTGTACTTGATCTTTAATTAGATTAGGAGCCCGGGCGGATGCCCGTCTCCGTCATAGACTCAGAGAAGACCTTCACACGCCATGATATAAATAAAGTTCGTGTGCCATGCTCTGTAGAGAGCGCGTGTGCTACATTCTCAGTTCTTGGAACCAAGGCTTTCAGAGCCCGATGGACGTGAAAGAAAGCGTCCGTCTTTACGGTGAACGGAAAGCTGATTAGCCGTATACTTACTTTTTAATTAGTAGGTCTCTACATGGCGAGTTCTCACCGTAGATGCGGTCGTGTACCATCTTCTTAGAATACGAGCCTTTAATTAGGTTTGCGGGAAGATAGAGGGTCTTCTTCTTGAAGTAAAGCGGGACGGAAAGGATTCAAGGGTTCTTGTTGTCGGTTCGACAATCCTTGTGGAATTCATATGTTGCAACGGGTGACACGCAACTTAAATACATGCCACTACCGCACTCATGACGGCGTGCGGATATAAGATATCTGTCCATGAAAACTGTACATACAGGTATGTCCTCATTTATTATTGTATTTCTTTTATCTTTGTATGATTTTGTTATATATTGATTTTTGGACGATGACGATCCTTTGAGCGGGATCCTTCAGGGTTTCTAAACTTCTTTACCCCGATGGTTTTCTTGAAGTTAAAAAAAACCAAAAATAAAACAAAAAATAAAAAAAAAAGTCAAAAAAAAAAAAAATCGTATTTCTTAATTTCAAACTTTTAGACAACAACAAACCTACCCATATAGGTCTTTATGATTACTTTTTCCTTCTTTTTCCTATTTAAACACTCCATTCTCTTCACTTTCCTCCAACTCATAATCATTCAAAAGAAGGTGAAATTATGGGACCTCTGTTCGTAACATTAAAATGTTTGTGTTTTTGTGGGTCAAGTTATGGGAAGGGTTTAGAGTTTGCAAACGCAGTTACCATTCTTGGTCGAACACTTGCTTTGCAAGGAATATTCATGTTGTATATGGGGGTGGTTGTCATGGGTTAATGGGGCTATATCACTCTCTGCATTTATCGCGAGCGATCGGGTTTTAGGTATCATTCCTAAACCTTTAACTCAAAATAACATCATCGCAAGACGGTTGGAGATGAAATCCAGTATATCATCTATGCATGGACGGATGAAAAAAATGCTTGACAACTCGATGCATTTATTGCCTTACAGTGGTTTTTGGTACTTTGGAAGAAATTTTTCAAATTGTCTCTTTGGTAGAAACAGAACATCCACCATAAACCCATTGGTTTGTTGAATGTTAATAATTTCTTTGATCTTTTGTTATTTTTTCTTGATAAAGTCACGGAACAACAATTTATCACTCCTTCGGCAAGAAAAACTTCTTATCTTTGCCTCCACTATTGATGAGCTGATTGATAAATTAGAAACTTTTGTTTATGAACCTCGATAAAGTTCTAGCTCGAGATAGATTGGTCATCGGGAAAGCGATGAGGAAAGCGGCAAGAAAAGAAAGCGGATCCGACACTTCATCTTTAATGGGTTTGATTTTATTTATCGTACTTTGTTTATTTCAATTTATGTGATTTAAATCGGCGGTGTAATATCTTGAATCCTTTACTCATCTATATTTTAACATTGCGGACAATGTTGTAATCTAGTTGGGGGGGAAGGATAATTAAAAAAAAAAAATTTAGGAAGTATGATATGATTTTCATGAATTTGCTAACTAAACCAATGAATATTAGTAGAGTAAGGAGTAATTTAACCGAGAGGCCAGCATTTAAATTGGGAAGTATGTTTAGTGAGATAGTGTCGAAACCTAAAACAAAACCAATTAAGGATGGCGAGTAAGGTGTAAATTTTGCCTTTAAGGTAATTTTACTCTTGAGGCATCATAATTGAGAAAAAAAAATATTTTAGAAGTATGCAAAAGATATCTTGGGTCATAGCATAAATTTTCTTCTTTCTTAAAAATCACGTGCTTGGATTTGAATGTTAAAATTGGTGAATTGAGAATGATAGAAATATGCCTGTGAGATTTTGAGCCTATTGATGAATGGATTGAACACTTGTACCATTCTTTTCTTTCTTGTGTGATTTTCACTCATGAAATTGTTACTTTCTAGAACTTTTTGATTCTTTTGAGGCTACATTTTCATATGCATACATAAATATGATTGAGGCATTTTAAAATAGCTACTTTGACAAATAGCCATCCTTGTATATTTTCCTTTGTATAACCCTTTGAGGCCTACTTGGCGGTTCTTGTTTTTTAGCTTATTACGTGCCCTAAAAAAAACAAAAAAAAAAAGAGAAAAAAATGTTTTTACGACCTTAGGGAATAAGAGAGCATTAACTTTGTTCTTAAACAAGTGTGGGTGTGTGTGTGTGTGTGTAAATGAAAAAATAAAAAAATAAAAAAAGAAAAGAAAAATTTTAAAAAAAATAGTGATCATCGATCTTATTTATGTGACATATCCATATTTATAATAAAGATAGATGTTTGGAAATAACAGAGGAAGAGAAGGAGAAGGTTTATCTTTTCAAAAATGAATTCAACTCATCAATTTAGGGATTAATCTTCAACAAAACATTAGTCGGATATTGGTCATTGTCCTTATTGATAAATATTCTCAAATATCTTGTCCACTCTAATCGTATATAATCTTTCTTTTATTCTCTTATTATAACAGGTATTTATCTTCCGTATCCATATTATCCATTTTCCTTTCTGTGGCCCGTTCTACAACTTGAATAAAAGTCAGCTTGATTTTTGTGTGCATGTGTTAGAGTAGTGGAGAAGTAGAAGATAAGCGAAGCTTATGGTAGTGCAATTTTCATGAGATGAATCGAGTGAAATATCTATCATTTAAACACTGAGGGATTGAGAGTAATTCTGTGAGGATCTTTCATTCTTGATTAATTCTTTTTAAGCTTGAAGTTTATTGTTTGATGGTTTGAGATGTGAAGAAATATATACAAAAAAAAAAATGCTTTGTTCCACTTGAATGACTAGTTGCTTTCTTCTTGTTTCATTTAAATCTTTTAAGTTTTTAATTTTTAGTTGATGTTATTTCTATCTTTGGTCTTATATATTTTTGCCAGAAGAGTCAAAGTTAAGTGTGGGGAATTGATAACGCTCTGTATATTTTATACATTTTATAATCCTACTCACTTGGCTTTTTAAGGTTCAATTAAGCTTAATTAAATTCATTTTTGACACATTTTATGATTTTAAGCTGAATTGGATCATTAAACAAATTATTGCATAAATTTACCTTAATTATCTCTTTGGCAATGTTTAGTAAATTAGCTATATCTTGAGTTGTAAATATCTAAATGATATGATTTTGGTCTTGTAGGAAAGCTAAGACATTCCCTACAACTTTCATGTTGAACACTTTGTCGGTTCTGAGGCTAATGGATGATATTGCTTTGAAGTCAAATAGAGGAGGCTGAAAATAAATACTCATAATAATGGATCATATCTTGAGTTTTAGGCATGATTTTGGACTTAGACCAAAGCCATTTTAAAGCAAAATATTCAGGCTGTTTGCTGACTTTCATGAAGACACTTTCTCAAAAATGAAGATAAGAAGAGACTCGATTGTATACGTTTACTCAAGTATTATTATAAAAATAATAATAAAATAAAAGGGAGAACGTAATCACTTACGTTTCATTTGGTTACTGTGCACATGCACAAGTAACCAAATCTCCTTTAAATAGCGATTGAAAGTGAATTCGGGGAGTCTGCTGAAGCCAATTTCAATTCCAAATTCCATTTTGAAAGGCACCTTGAGACCTCGAGCTTCTTCCGCTCTGTTTTCTTTTCTTTTCTTTTCTTTTATTTCTTTATTATGTGTAATTAATCTTCATCTTGCTTGGGTGAAGGAGTGAAGCTTTTAGTAATAAATTGAGGTTAGATTTATTCTTTCTTGTGTTTTAAATGATATATTTTTATGTGATTTTTATATGTATTATATGTTGTTTCAATTAATTTAAATATTATTCTTGTATAATGAATATCTTGATCCATTGTAGACAATAGGATTGGCACATTAGATGCTTTTGCGATTTTACAAGTATTAGTAGATAATTATTGGAACCATAATATGATTACATTGATTGAACTTTTAAAGCTAAATTTTAGATTGGAATCTTACATTATGCATGATTTCAATTGAGTTATAAAAAGAAATAATTTTATCTTTAATTTATTATCAAAGTGGATCTCCTCTTGCAAGAAATCTTTTTCATTCGTGAACAACTTTTATTATTTTTAATATTGTAACAAATCTTC